>CM066987.1:19884438-20285693 GCA_033977485.1 Hydrangea macrophylla | reverse complement strand
GAAAGTTCACTTAATATTTATGGAGGTTGAACTGGTCATGCACTTGTTATCTATGTAGTAAACTTGAACTGGACCATCAAATGCTATGATCACTTAATATTACGGAGGTTGAAATATTAAGTAAACTTTCACTTAATATTTATGTAGTAAACTTGAACTGGACCATCAGATGCTATGATCACAAGAAAGAAGAAACATAAGATCGACTTGAGTAAGATTTTATATATATATATATATATCTATACATATATATTAAGTATGTCTCAGTAAAATATCGGTCTGTTAATACAAAGTAGTCTCAATTTCTTGTATTAAAAATGTCAACTGGGCCACAACTCACAAGCACCACTCATTTCCGAACTATGAGAATGATAAACTTTTTAGTTTTTACAATGCTATTATGGACATTGAGATCATCCAGTCATTGTTCAAGTAAGGGAACTGTACTTCTAAGTTCTATTGTGCGCATAAATCGAAGTTAGGGAGTTTAACATAATATGCAGTGAAGAGCAGGATATATGCAGTCAAGTGAAATTCCACTTAACATTTTATATATTCAAAAATTTCATCTTGTTAAGTGAAATTTCACTTATTATTTATATATGTAAAAACTTGAATTTTTTTTTTCCTCGAAACATATCAACATGGGTACTAGTTTTGTAGATCTCGTCGACACGATTCCAACGGTATAAATTTACAAAAAATGGAGTTGTAGAAACAAAGTTATGGAGGTTTAAAGTTTAAAAACATTTTTTCGAAATTAAAATTTCTATGGTACAATGCTTGCATGGTACAGGCAGTTTGGGAAGGCAGCCATGGGTGTGAAGCGCGTGAGGCACGCTTGTGCAGGCTGTGATCATGTGCATGTGGCGCGTGTGGCGAGGGTAAATGCGGCTTTTTTAAATTTGTTTCTTTTGTCTTTTTCTGGCAGGACTTGTTTCCAATGTGTATTTTAAATTGTCTTTAATCCCAATAAACCTCCTTTTAATAACCTTTTCACCAATTTTCCCTAATAATTATTATTATCATTTTTTTTTTTTTGAAAATTTAGTTAAAACTCTGTAGATGCAACTCAAAAAAATTTAAAGATATTTGACTTTTAGTTTGTTAAAAAAAATATTGAAAGATGAAATTTCACTTAATATTAATATATTGTATATTGAAATTTCGCTTAATTTTCACGAACGGAGGACCTTTCCCTCATATGTAAAACTAATTATCCTTTAACTCTAAAAAAATAAAAATAAAATACCATAACGGACCTACAACTAATTCACCTCTCCCATTTTTTTTGGGGAGATTTAGTAAAAGGTCATGTGTACGAAACTTTTTAGACTTAGTCGACTAAAACATGTTAGTCAAAAGTCATTTGTAATTTTTGTGGACAAAAATGCCCATCAAACAACAATCAGAGTGTTGTTCATATACCTCTCTCTCTCTCTCTCTCTCTCTCTCTCTCTCAATCATGGACCTGCTCTCCATCTCCACCATCGTCCCTTCACTCCACTTCTTCTCATCCTATACTTCATTTGCAACCCCTAAACTTCGGCACACTCTCTCTAAAACCCTCTCTTTCTCTCTCCGCCCTTATACACCACAGTATACGAAATGCTCACTACGTTCGCCCCTAAATTACCTCAGAGTTATAAAATGTTTTGCGCATTTGAAAATACTTAGAAAAACACTCTGGTAAAAAATAGCAATCCAGTCGACTGATCATAGGTTCGGTCCGATTGGAAATGCAAGATACAAAGAGTCTCGAAATCTCAGTAGCATGTCCAGTCGACTGTGCCATGGGACCCAGTCGACTGTGGCCTCAAAAATTTAGTCGACTGATCTAGAAATTTCCAATTTGAAACACAATCCAGTCAACTGTAGTCTTTCACCCAGTCGATTGTTTCTTTCACAGAATGAAAAATGACAATCAACCCAAAATCTAGTCGACTGCGTCGGGCACCTGCTCGACTGCTTTTTAATACATTAGAGTAGTGGCTGGTTCAAAACAGGGGTCCAGTCCATTGTTTCACATCAGTTTGCTAAGCATTCAGCAGATTTCAAACTATGGTTCTTCAAACCAATTCCAACCAGTTCACTACTATAACGCAACGATTCAAAACATAATTACCAGAGTTTTACTGCAGGTTACAATATTACAAATCCTTTCAAGATGCTAAACTAACACATGGATGTAACTCCTCAAATCTTTATTATAACATTGAAAAGGAAACAAAAACATATACAAGGATAGCCCCGTCGTCCCATCGGCCTCACTCTTCGCGTTTCTTCTTTCATCTCTTCTTATCACTTGCAATAGAGTAAAGCTCCACTGCTCAGCTATATGCTGAGTGCACAAATTCTAATATATGCAATATATGATAAATCATGCTTAATCTCATGATTCACATCAAAATAGTCTCTAGGGAGAAAAAACACACATTCATCCGGGTAAGTGGCAAGTCCAAGTCTTAAATTGCGATGACAATGCTAGTCCAAGTCTACAATCATCGCATCCCGAGTGCCCTAGCAAGTCCAAGTCTTAAACCATGCACAGTAGTCGTCGCTACCAAATTCTCAAACATCGAGAAGCTTACTTCGGCATGAATTTGTACAAGTTCCCCATTTGGCCCACATAATTATTTAACGTGCTCGCATAAAATTAGACAAACTTTTCACAGAAAAGCGCGTGCATAATTAACGGGCCTACCATTAACACATGAATTTTGCCAGGATCACAAATTCGTTGTCAAAATTCAAAACATGTATGTTGGCCCAAATGTGGAAACCTTAGAGAGGGGGAGAGGGGGGGGGGGGGGGGGGGGGGGGGAGGGGGTGAATAAGGTTTTAGCGGAAATTAACCTTTTAAAAACAAAATTGCAATTTAAACACAATCACAAACAATTAACTAAAGAGATAAGGGAAGAGATACTTGCAAACCAATTTTTCAAGTGGTTCAGCAATCGCACCCCGCGGCCTACGTCCACCCCTCAAGAACACCTCTTGAGGATTCCTTTAATCCGATTTACTTCACGGGTGTAGACCAAACCATTCCCGAAGCACTTACGGGTGTGCACTAAACCGTTACAAGAGCCTTCAATCTCTCCCAAAGAAGAACACCTCTTCTTTGCAATCAAGGGTTACTAACCCTCAACCTTTACAAATTGAATTGATTACAAATTGAAACTCTCTCTCTAGAGTGGATAATACAATTAAAGCTTACTACAATTTTGCTCTCTCAAGAAATACAAATGAAAGATTTTTGAGCAAATTGATAAACTCACACAACTAGGGCTCAAATGATAATGTTTAAAGATCAAAGAGATGTGTGATCAATACTATGTTTTCTAATCAAAATCTCAACCCCAAATAGCTTGGGAAAAACATATATTTATAGGCCTTGGAAGATTATAGCCGTTGGTGGCAAATTTGGTAATTAAAAGCCCCTCTAAAAACTAGCCGTTATTGCCTTTCAGGTCGATTCAGTCGACTGGACCTTGAAGCAGTCGACTGGGCCTTGAAGCAGTCGACTGAGATGTGTTTACAAAGGGTTCTGTTTGCATTCTGCTCACTTCAGTCGACTGCCCCTCCCTGTTTGACAGCCAGACACATCTCCACTAAAATGGCCATAACTCCCTCTACAAAAATTGAATTTGCGATCCGTTTGATGTTTTGGAAACTAGATTCAAATACCTTTCCAACCATATAAGATTCAACATTTAATTATTTTCCAATTGGTTGGGGCATTGCTTTAAAGATGACTCACTTAAAATTTATTTCTAAAACTTTAACTTTTAGAGTTTGTTTGAGCCCCTATGAGTGTGAGATCAAGATGCCTTACAATGATGGTCCTAGATTTCAACAAAGGATGAAATATCTTCAAGTCTTCAAGCTTGATCCTTGTTGAGCTCCTTGTAATCTTGATCTACATCAATTAAATCTCATGCACACAAAGATGTTAAAACATTGATACTATAACACCCACATTGTGTTATTGTATTTGCATTTCATTGTCATGCATGATAATGTGATGTGATGTGTCTTATGACACATGGCTGAGTGAGTTTTGACTCACGAGTTGATTTGGGTGTCTGTATTAGAGAACCCTTTGAAACTATTGTGATTGAGGATTTATTGTTTGTGAAGTCTCTCCGAGTATGAGACGGTCACTGTGGAACATTTTAAATGTTTATCTGAAAATAAATATTTACCTGTGTATTTCAATACCTGTATTATTTCTGGCTTAGAATATATTTCTGTTGTTAGATTTAGTATCCTGGTGAGAACGAATTAACACGCTATTAATTTGGTAGGCTAATTAGCAACTTCGGAAACGTCATGTAGAAATTCGCGTTTTAGCGACCAAACGAAACTTAGTCGAAAACTTTTATAATTTTGAGGTTTCACTCGTAAAGCTATGAATAAGCTGTATAGAAAGTTTCAGAGACTGATTAGGAGTTTGGAAAACTCGTGGGGAGGTAAACGTAATTCCCCGAGAATGTTGCCTATATATAGATAGAGATGAACTTAGATTTTTTTTTCATAAGTTAACCTAAAGTTCAAGAGGAGGCCAAAAGGGAGCTAGAGGGAGATTTGATTGCTTAGAGCTTTGCGACGCCAAACGACGACCTTCTGTCAGTCTGTTTTCTCCCAGATTTCATATTCGAGCTCCTCGAGGTAAGAGCTTCGTTTTGATACCTATTAGGGCCTGTTTGGCTAAGTTTTCCGAAAAGTTATTTTCTAGAATTTTTCATAAAAGTTGATAAATGGAATTCTGATCCATAGAAATTTTGCTAGACGGACTTCTGCACGTTCTTTGTGCACGGGTTTTCTTCAGATTGAATTATAGAAGCGTTATTCGGAGGTGAGTGATTCAACTATGTTTTGGAATGATTTCTTGGCATGTATTCATGTTATGTTTGAATACCATGTATTAATTCTTAGAGATATATTGTGTAGTTCATATTGGGCATTTATATTGATAAGTAGGCTCAATAGCACGGTGATATGTTTTAATTACCGCGAGCATGGTGATATGTATTTGAGCATGTTAAGTTGCTTATTTGGGTCAGAAGGAGCACGTGGTCACCGTGCCATTTTGTGGAGCCGATATAGGCATTAAGGTCGCACGATTATTTGTAGAATCGTAGGTCTTACCCTTTCGCGTGGACTTATTGGCGAGGAGTCGCGGATTGGGAGTATGGACGGGCACGTGAGTCTCCGACGACTAGTATGAAATGTAGAGATGTGAATGCGGACATGTTTATCATTCATGTACATATGTTGATTTATTCACTAAGCTTTAGCTTAAATAAATCGAAATATGTGTGGTTATTCAAATAACCATTTCAGGTGTTAATGCTGGCGAGGAATCAGTGAAGTGAGTACGTGGGTTGGGAGTTCGCTTGTGAGGCAACTTGAAATGTTAATCTTGTAGTTTTGGGATCCTAGAAATATTGTAATAAGAATTTGGTTGTTTTAACCCATGTTTAATTTGGTATGTTAGAATGGATTTTAAACCATTGTAATAGTTAGTAACATGTTGTAATCTTGCTTTAGAAATGTTTTAATACAGCTAGGATTACTTTGGTTTGAGTTTGGCGTGAGTTTGGATTGAATGGTTGATCATTGGTGATAGTTAGAGGAAGCTTTTAAACTTGTTTTCTGCAGATTGGGCTGCTGCCAGGGGAGCAGTCGACTGAACCCCTGAGCCTGTTAGCTGCTGCTTCTTTTTTAGCAAAAGCAGTCGACTGGACCCCTCAGCAGTCGACTGGACCCCGCATCAGTCGACTGGACCTCCAGTTTCAGTCGACTGGAATTGCTATTAAAATCCCTGCCCTGCGCAGTCGACTGAGCAGTCGACTGAACCTCTGGTTTTTAAAATGTGTTTTGTTTTTCCGCTACATGTGTTCTTCAAACCTAATTTTGGAACGTTAATGAATTGGTTTAGCCTCGGTGGCGTGCCACGGACTCCGGTTCCGCTATTGTGGGATCGGGCTGTGACAGATACAATATTAATGCATGAGATTATATATGAGCATAAAAATAACTATGATAATAACAAGGAATGAAACAATATGAATCATGTAATTATCATAGCATATTTGACATCATCAAAACATAATTAAATATGCCTTAATATACCTTAAGGCTAACAATCTCCCCCTTTTTGATGATGGCAAACAACCAATGAATGATATGCCAATATAAGCACATTTGGTCATTTTCATATTATCATTCAGAATGGATATCATATGTTAAAGAACATGAATGATAACTACCCAAATACTTCTCCCCAATACTTCTCCCCCTTTGACATTATCAAAAAGATTTGGGGATAAAACACAAAGCTCCCCTCACAATAGGCATACAAATCAAAAGTCCAAAATGATACCAATAATAAACAAATATAACCACATGTGAGAAAATGAATACATGAAAGTGCTCCCCCAAGTATGTGCAATGATAAAAGATACCAAAAGATATGAATAGAGAGCATATTCTCCCAAAAGATACCAATAATAAAGTTGGAGAACTCAAAATATAAGATAAACAAAAATTCAGTATGGAGAACTCCTTTAGTCGACAAAAACAACAAAAAAAAAGGCATCAGTCGACTGTGTATTCGATCAGTCGACTCCTCAGTCGACTTAACAATGCAGAATCAAAAAGTTCAAAGCCTCACACCTGGATCAGTCGACTGTGTTGGGGTACCAGTCGACTGCTTTGTTCAGCAGTCCATAAAAATGACAGTACAGCAGCAAAAATTTGAATGATTCACAAACCATCATTTTGTCTAACCATTATTAAAACTTTTTGTCTAATCAAACAAAAGCATATCATCATTTTTCAAATAAGCAATATCAAGTATGCATATCTAAACAAAAACAAAGTGATTTGAAACAAAAAAGTGTATGATATGAAATCAATCAAAACAAATAAATTTAAGTAGGATGATGAAAACAAATCAAAACAAAATTACCTACTAACCTACCATTACTAAATCAATACTTAACCTTTGTCCAAGCATTTCTTGGATGCTCCATTTGCCGAGGTGGTAGGAGAGGATCCCTTCACAACCCAAACCATGTTAACTTTCTTTCGAAATAAACATTTATAATTACACATGCCCCTTTTTCATGCAATAATGACAAGTTACATGGGGGAGGGTCTCATTTGATATTGATTCCTTAACAAAGAATTTCTTGTGAGGAATTTGAGAATTTGAAGTAGAGGATGTGGACTTTATAAAGAAACTTTTGTACTTCTTTTCCTTATACGTGGGATTAAATCCCAAACCGGCCTTATCAAAAACACATTTTTGTTTACCCAAAAGCATATTCAAATTTTGTTCACCTTGGGTAAACTTGGCCAAAGTTTTTGTCAAATCATCCACCTCCTTTCTCAATTCAACATTTTCCTTTTCAATAAATTCACTTGAATGTTGATTGGTTGAAACAAGCTTTTCTTTTCTCAAAATTTCATTTTGAGATTTTAAATCATCCAATTGCTTTTTCAACTCCAAATTTTCTTTTTCAGTCTTATTTGAAGATTGTGCTCTTAATACAAGTTTTTTATTTTGCAATCTTCAAAGATTCATTTTGGGATTTCAAAATATTTAACTCATTTGAAAGTTTGGAAAAATTCTTTTTAAGAGTTATATATTTGATTCCCAAATTTTCCAACTCCTCGTGTAATTCTTCAAATGCACTTTGAAGTTCATCATAATCACGAGATTGAATAATTGAGGCTGGTTTAGAATTTACCCCAAAATATGTAGTTTCCATGGATCTTAACTCAAAATTTTTCAAAGACTTTTGAAAAAAGAATAGCCGAGGCTCTGATACCAATTGTTGGCCCAAATGTGGAAACCTTAGAAGGGGGGGTGGGGGGGGGGGGGGGGGGGGGGGGGGGGGTGGGGTAAATAAGGTTTTAGCAGAAATTAACCTTTTAAAAACAAAATTGCAATTTAAACACAATCACAAACAATTAACTAAAGAGATAAGGGAAAAGATACTTGCAAACCAATTTTTCAAGTGGTTCGGCAATCGCACCCCGCGGCCTACGTCCACCCATCAAGAACACCTCTTGAGGATTTCTTTAATTCGATCTACTTCACGGGTGTAGACCAAACCGTTCCCGGAGCACTTACGGGTGTGCACCAAACCGTTACAAGAGCCTTCAATCTCTCCCAAAGAAGAACACCTCTTCTTTGCAATCAAGGGTTACTAACCCTCAACCTTTACAAATTGAATTGATTACAAATTGAAACTCTCTCTCTAGAGTGGATAATACAATTAAAGCTTACTACAATTTTGCTCTCTCAAGAAATACAAATGAAAGATTTTGAGCAAATTGATAAACTCACACAACTAGGGCTCAAATGATAATGTTTAAAGATCAAAGAGATGTGTGATCAATACTATGTTTTCCAATCAAAATCTCAACCCCAAATAGCTTGGGAAAACATGTATTTATAGGCCTTGGAAGATTATAGCCGTTGGTGGCAAATTTGGTAATTAAAAGCCCCTCTAAAAACTAGTCGTTATTGCCTCTCAGGTCAATTCAGTCGACTGGACCTTGAAGCAGTCGACTGAGATGTGTTTACAAAGGGTTCTGTTTGCATTCTGCTCACTTCAGTCGACTGCATCAGGCCTTCAGTCAACTGCCCCTCCCTGTTTGACAGCCAGACACATCTCCACTAAAATGGCCATAACTCCCTCTACAAAAATCGGATTTGCGATCCGTTTGATGTTTTGGAAACTAGATTCAAATACCTTTCCAACCATATAAGATTCAAAATTTAATTATTTTCCAATTGGTTGGGGCATTGCTTTAAAGATGACTCACTTAAAATTTATTTCTAAAACTTTAACTTTTAGAGTTTGTTTGAGCCCCTATGAGTCTGAGATCAAGATGCCTTACAATGATGGTCCTAGACTTCAACAAAGGATGAAATATCTTCAAGTCTTCAAGCTTGATCCTTGTTGAGCTCCTTGTAATCTTGATCTACATCAATTAAATCTCATGCACACAAAGATGTTAAAACATTGATACAATATTAATACATGAGATTATATATGAGCATAAAAATGACTATGATAATAACAAGGAATGAAACAATATGAATCATGTAATTATCATAGCATATTTGACATCATCAAAACATAATTAAATATGCCTTAATATACCTTAAGGCTAACAATGTATATTTCCCATATAACATAGGTTAGATCTTCATACCTCGTGCGATATCTTTCAAATTAAAGGCCCGATTAAACGTCGGATCTCCGAATATACGCGATTCCTATAAGTTTACACGTGTTTTTCCCTAATTTCTAAAAATTAGATTTTTTTTTTGAAAACTTAGTCAAACAAGACCTAAGAGGTATCAAAACGTAGAACATACCTCCAGGAGTTCAAATATGAAATCTGGTTGAAAATTGATAGATGCACGGTCGTCGACCTGCGTCGCCAAGCTCAGGGAAATAAATCTCCTCTCTCTCTCTCAGATATGATTTGGATCTTTATGAACAAAATATCTCAAGTTTTCAATTTATACACAATTCTCGAAAATTATGTTTACCTTCACACGAATTCTCAAAACTTCTAATTATCACCCGAAAAATGTCTTAAACGTCTAATTCATTATAAAAGTTTTCGTCTAAGTTCTGTTGGGTCCGAAATCACGTTTTGAAACCTATTTTCATGGAATCTCTATAAAACCTATCTTTCATACCACGTATCACCGACGTTCTCATTATAACCATCAAAATGATCTAAACAAGATCAAAATTATCAAAAATTTATTCTACACACGTAAAATCACTATTCACAAAATACCAGATAATTCAAATAACATTTAAATCACATAAATACCATTTAATCACGCCAATGCATCATGAATTACCAAGTTCCCGTGTCTTCACTTGACACTCACCGTTGACCCACAATCAACCCCATCTCAATTATTAATCAACATTAATAATTCCAGAATTCAAATATGCAATTAAAATAAAAGGTTTTCTAGGACGGGTGTGACAAGTAACCCAACCCACAATAACCAAATCTTGGCTTCACCATTGTATTTAGAAATAAAGTTGTTTGTATGAGCATATGTGTATATATATATATATATATCAGAGAATGAAGGATTAAAAATGTGAACCAGTTAGATGTCGTCATCAAGCTTCTTCATGAAATCATGGGTTCCAAAAATATAGGTAAATAGAAACTGAGATTGGTAAGAAATCATGCGGGCAATTTCTACGATTGATGTTGTTTTGTGGCAATATTGGCAATGTGTGTTTTGAGTTTGATTAGAAAAGTTACACTTGGTTTGTAGGCATGACCTTGGGCGGCGTAACGGGTTTAACCTAGTCACCTTGGGTGATTGGCTAGTGAGCTCATGTTGTGGACATATTCCCTTCGTTTCGTTACCAAGGGTGGACCTAGTAAGAATTCACATGTGGTTCAACTTTTCGAAATTACTTTTATACACTGTATATTTTACATTGTATTTCTTTGGACTTTATATATATTTATTTTTAATTTTACCGAAAAATAGCTATTATATTTACTCAATTAGCCTAGAGTAGTTAAGGCCTTATAAATTTTCTTTTGAATATATTAAGGATTCTTTATTTTATAGGGTAAATATCACCTACACCCCCTGAGGTTTGCCCCGATCACAGACGCCACCCCTCACGTTTCAATAATAACACATACCTCCCTCCAAGTTTGAAGTGAGTATCAAATCCACCCTCCGTCAACTATCCGTTAAAGAAATTGACGGAGAATGTATTAATGTGTTTAAAATGCCTAAAGTACCCTTACTCTCATTCTCAAAACTTAAGGGTAAATATCATCTAGACCCCCTGAGGTTTGCTCCACTCACACTCGCTACCCCTCACATTTCAATAATAACACATACTTGTTAATGGAAGCTTCAATTTTTATCTTGGATCCAAAATTTCAATCCATACAGTACAATACCAAATGCATCTCCTAAATCATAACCCACAACAAAAATTTCCTCCCTTTTTTCAAAACCCATTTCGTAAATCAAGGCCAAGTCTTTTTGTTTGGACCAAAAATATTCCAAATCCAATTCTAATTGATTACATATATGAATATTCTAGACACTTTTTTAAAGAGAAGTTAGAGTTCCAAAATTGCATTGGAGTTGTAAAGACCTATTTTTTGCGACCAAAAATTTCCATGAATTGATACATTGAGAGCAATCAAATCAATTTGGTAGAAACTTCATGAATGCAAACCCACTTCCATAAAACCAAACCGAATCTGCATTCATGAAGCTTCTACCAAATTGATTTGGATTGCTCTCAATGTATCAATTCATGGAAATTTTTGTCCACAAAAAATGGGTCTTTGCAACGCCAATGCATTTTTGGAACCCTAACTTCTCTCTAAAAAATTGTCTAGAATATTCATATATGTAATCAATTAGAATTGGATTTGGAATGTTTTTGGTCCAAACAAAAAGACTTGGCCTTGATTTACCAAATGGGTTTTGAAAAAAGGGAGGAAATTTTTGTTGTGGGTTATGATTTAGGAGATGCATTTGGTATTGTACTGTATGGATTGAAATTTTGGATCCAAGATAAAAATTGAAGCTTCCATTAACAAGTATGTGTTATTATTGAAATGTGAGGGGTAGCGAGTGTGAGTGGAGCAAACCTCAGGGGGTCTAGATGATATTTACCCTTAAGTTTTGAGAATGAGAGTAAGGGTACTTTAGGCATTTTAAACATATTAATACATTCTCCGTTAATTTCTTTAACGGATAGTTGACGGAGGGTGGATTTGATACTCACTTCAAACCTGGAGGGAGGTATGTGTTATTATTGAAACGTGAGGGTTGGCGTCTGTGATCGGGGCAAACCTCAGGGGGTGTAGGTGATATTTACCCTATTTTATAAATGAAAATAGTGAATATAAATATGACGGTTTCATAAAAAAAAAAACCATAAACTAGCAATCGTTATAGTAAAGTCATATATAGTGTGATTATTTATGTCTGTTTAGAGATTATATATGACTATTTTGAAGATTATTTATGACTATTTAAAAGGTTATTTATGAAGATTATTTATGACTTTTTAAATGTTATTTATGAAGATTATTTATAACTTTTTAAAGGTTATTTATGACATTTTGAAGATTATTTATGACTGTTTAAATTTTATTTATGACTTTTTTGAAGATTATTTATGACTTTTTAAAATGTTATTTATGACTTTTTTTGAAAATTATTTATGACTGTTTTAAAGGTCATTTATGACTTTTTTTTAAAAGATTATTTATGAGTGTATCAATTAAAAAACAGTCATAAATAATTTGAAAGCATTCATTTTTTATGACCTCTTTTTTTTTTTTTTTAAAGTAATAATTATTTATGACTTTTTTTTAGCAAACTCGAACTTATTTATGACTGCAATGTTATGACTTTTTTAAAGCTTAAAAAAAGTCATAATTATACATTTATGAATTTTTTTTTAAGTCATAATAACGAAACCGACCGACCAAAAAAATCAATTGGTCGGTTTATAAAATGTATCTACAAGCTAAAATCGACCAAAACCAAACCTGTTGGTTGGTTTTGAAAAACTCAAAAAACCGGAAAATAAAAAAAAAATCGACCGCTTACACCCCTAGTAGTGCATGAACACAATCTTTTGCTAAACAATCATAGGAGAGATTAGTTTGTCTTTAACTATTTATGTTAACCCGTCAACAACTGTATATAAAACTCACAAAACAACCACATATAATATATGAAAGCCTAAAACCATAATAAGAGTATTTCTACCAAAAAAAATCAGGTTATATAGGGGCGCTGTTGTCGGACTCTATCGATTAGTATTACACAGAAGAAATCAATTATAGACACTAACACAATTAGATCCACTCTTTATAGACAAACTTGGGATTTTCAATCCCAAGTATTCCCCCTTGAGATAAAATTCTGAATTCGTTCCTATGATTGTTCCTAACTTCCTTTCCAGATTTGTGAGATACGTGTCACTTTTGGCACTTGGGGATATTTGGGTATCTTTGGTTCCCTCTATTTCAAATTAAATCGTGTTTTGAACTGTCCATTACATATTACATCACCTAAGGTTTTCGATTTCTGAACTACTTTAGTTGAGGACAATCATTCACATATATATATATATATACACATATACATAGAAATATAGTGAGGTTCAGGAGCGGACTGGTCTGTTAATGGACAAGTTTTAGTGACGAAATTTCGTCGTAAAAAATCATATTTTTTCGTCGCTAAAAATGCATTCACCTTTAGCGACGAAAATGCTAACTTTTAGCGACGAAATTTCGTCACTAAAAACTGGTCCGTTAATGGACCAGTCCGCTCCTGAGCCTCCCTGTATAGAAATATATATATGCCAATTTTATTTTGAGAGGCTAGCAAAGTATTTTGAGCCAAAGTAAAGTAGTGACTGGCATTATAAAAGAACGGATTTTTGTTCACCAAATTTTGTTCACCCAAGTATCCCATTGGATGAGTATGTTTAACCACTTTTCATTTTTGTTTATCTCCTCGTTGTTCTTGAAAAATGATGAATCCCACATACTCATCTAATGAGGTGCCTGAGTGAGCAATAGATGAACAAAATTTGAGTAAGTAAAAATACACTCATTACAAAAATATAGGTGAACGTAACATACGAAATAAGTGGACTATCTTCTTGCAGTTGAGGAAAAATGTAATTTCCTTTGAATCTATTCTATAGGAGTTCTAGCAGGAAACTATAATTGCTCTTTTTAGTGTATTGACTTGGTATTTACTCTTTTTTTCCTTCTAGCAGGAAACTAATAATTGCTCTTTTTAGTGTATTGACTTGGTATTTACTCTTATTTTCCGGGAAAAAAAAAAGAAAAAGAAAAAAAGACTTGGTATTTTCACCTTTTTTCTTCAAAGTTTGGACTATCAACTAAATTTTGACCATAGCATGAAACTATATTTGCTCTTTTTAGGCTTAGTTTGGCCCCCACGTGGCTTTTTAAAAAGAGTTTATGAAATTTATTATTAAGTTTTTTGATAATTTTATACAAGTAACACACTACTCTTTAAAAAGATATCATGAAACCACAAAGCAACCTAGAGCTTTTAAAAGCTCCCTCTAAAAAAAGCCCCAAGTTCAATTTTTGCAAAGGTCATAAACTAGTTATCAAATGAATTAACATGAAATTGTGCTTTAAAAAAGGAGAAGCACCACGTGGGGGCTAAACTAAGCCTTAGTGTATTGATTTGGTATTTCCACCATTTTTACTTCAAAGTTTGAACAATCAACTAAATTTTGAGCACTGTCCGAAGAACTCATTGATTAAGGCTTAGTTTGGCGCTCACGTGGTTTTTTTAAAAGTAGCTTATGAAATTTATTATTAATTATTTGATAATTTTGTATAAGTGACATTACTTTTCGAAAGAACATCATGAAATCAAAAAGCAATCTTAATCTTTTAAAAACTCCTCCCAAAAAAAGCTAGCCTCAAGTTCAATTTTTACAAATCTTATAAACTAATTACTAAATGAATTAATATGAAATTGTGCTTTAAAAAATAAGAAACACCAAAATAGAGGCCAAGCTAAGCCTAAATGTAGCGTATGCTAACAAAAATCGCTTAATATAAAATGACTATGAATATGAATATAGAAAATCAAAACCAAAAATTGTACCAATTAATGTATTTACACAGGAATACATAGGAATGTATTTACATAGGAATGTCAAGTGATAACTCAAATTACCCAAAAACTTCTATCGACTAAGACCATGAATTTGCTGGCCGTGAAAGTTTCTTCTTTTTTGTGGGATAATTAGATTTTAGTCAATTTTTGGTATAAAATTTAAAAGTTAGTCTATTACTTTTTGAAAATTAAAAAAACATCAACAATAATTAAAAAGTCATCAAAGAATTTAAAAAAAAAAAAACACAAACTTTTTAATAGTTATTTTGTAGTTTAGTCGACTTTTTATTTTGAATGTTCTGAATTTGCACCAAAATGTTTGAGTATTTGCTCCCAATGTTTGAAGACTCGTTCTCAACGTTGTGAAGAGTTGCACTCGACTTTTAAATGGGTTGCTCTCTGCGTTTGGAAGAGTATGCCCCGACGTTTCGAAGAGTTACTTCCACCCGTATAAAGACTTGATCCAAAATGTCATGTAAAAATTTGACGACTTTTTACGTTACAAAAAAAATTAATATTTTTTCAATTTTGATAAAGTACTAGATTGACATCTGATTTTGACACATAAATATGACTATAATAAAATTATCCCTTTTTCTCTAATTAAATGAAGATTAATGAACAAAACTTCAATGAATATTTCGAAAACAGGGGAGCTGTGTGGGTCAGAATGTGAGCTTTTTTTTCAGTCATACATACCAAATTTTACACTCAATAATCTAGGCATTTGATTTTAGTAGGCTCCATGTGGATCCCACTTGAGTTCTACATGGTACCCACAAAAAATCAAGAATTAGGATGTATTGGGTATGGTATTTGGAGTTGGCGAGTGTAGCATTTTTGGTTTTTTTTTTTTCAAGGGATGAAGAGAAGAAAACAGGGGAACTGTTTCAGCCATTTCTCTCCTTGCATACATACATATACATAAATAGATACATACATATGTAGTAGATGACATGTGCTCGAAGACAGAAAAATTGGCATGTTAATTTGTTCTAATTAGATGAAGATTAATGAACAAAACTTCAATGAATATTCCCAAAACTCAACTCAAAGAGGGCAAGGGAAGCAGAGCTGTCCCTTTCCCAATTTACATACAATAGAAACTTTTAGCCAAAAAAAAACATACAATAAAAACTGTGATCACTACTATTTTTATTTTTATTTATTTTTTTATTTCAACATGAAAAACAGAGTGAAGAACAAAAATGGGACTCATTGTTCCGGCAAAACCCCTGAAGACTTTCTGAAATGAGGCCTCTGAGTTGGAAAGCAAAGGCACGAAAAGGCCATTCCCAAAATGTCCCACAGCACTTGGCCTCGTTTTGGAATCCAACGAGTTGCCATCATCTGACGGCTGCCGATTGGTTGTTTCCAGAACCTTCTAAGACGCGGAGGTGGCGGCGGCGGTGGTGGTGATGGAAGTGTGGTAGTTTGGGCCAGTGCCGCCATGGGTGCAAAGTGGTGTGTGTTGGGCTTTGGGGAACTTAATTCAACCGACTTCGTATAAATAGAGTGAGCGTTAAGACCGTGTTTGGGAAAGTAAGTAAAGAAGTTTAATCAAAAGAAGAGAGAGAAACGAGTGAAAGACCGTGTTAATATCACTTAATGAGTTTGATTGGTTATATTCTCTTTTCAAGACCGATTCAATTCTATTATGTATGCAAGTAGTTTTTAAAGAGAGAGAGAGAGAGGGGTGGGGGACTATTGCTAGTCCTTTTTTTAATTCACCGTTGTTTACCCAGACCTACACTATTGGGTGGCATGTATTCTGTTTCATACCTATTTTGCTCTTGTACTATCAATATAATTATTGAAAATAGACACGCGTCACCTAATAAAGTTCTGAATGAACAATAATAAACTGAAATTGGATGACTAAAAATATCTCATCACTATGTTTTCCAACGACGCGTTTGAGGTTTGGTGGGCCTCTTCTCTGTCTACATAGACAGAGTTTACTTATATGCATGTACACGTTTTAATTTGTTGTTTGGACTTTGGATAGTGTGTGATCTACCTCTTCTCTAGAGTCTCCAACTTGTTTGAATAATTCTATGCTTCATTTTCAAAGGTTTTAACAATTTTACTCCTTTTCTTCTCATGAGTTATCAACCTTCTTCTTCAAAAAGTTTTCTATGTTCCTGTTAAAACTAGTTATGCTGGCATACTATCTCATGACTAATGCTATGTTACTCAAATTTGAATTACAAAAAATGGAAACCAAACATATGCTTTTAATAGTTGTACCATATCTTGTGGAAGTATTAGTGGTAAGGATTCACGTACCTCTACACGTGGTACACATGCATGTCAATGAATTTGGAATTCAAATTTGAGAAGCATATATTATTCTTATTTAGATCAGTGTTTGATATGAGTAATGCAATTTTTCCAATTTTGAATCGTAAATTTTGTTTCCAAATGCTTTAACAGTTGTACTGTCACAACTATTTGGAATTTAAAGATCTTATTGATTGTTTCCAAATGTTATAGTTTATCAAAACACTCTATAACTAAATTTAGGATTTACGTCCATGTACTTTCTTGATTTACATGGATTTTTGTTGAGAAATCCTTCAAATGAAGTTGTACAATAAAAAACACAAAGTTTTTGACTTTTATTTATTTATTTTTAGAAAAGGTCTTCTCTACTTTTTGGTACTCCTTAGAGTTCTTCAACACTTTTTTATTCTTCTTCTTATTTTTTTAGTCATTTTTATTTTGAGAGTTAGTTATGACATGTTATCACTAGTTTTCTTTAAACTTTAAAATACCATAACTTCACGACCACGCTCCTACCTTGGTGGTAAAAGCCCATCATCCCTATTCAAGTGGTGAGTTATTCGAATCTCCCCTCCCCCATGTATCATAAAAAAAAAAAAAAATTACCATAACTTCCAATTTTTAAACATGTCTTTCATAAAATTTATATTTTTGGATATCGTGAAATTGATGTCTTTAAAACAAGATCCATACGTGGTGTGAAATTATGAAGAAAAAAATTAAAATTTTTAGTTGGTTATTCAGCGTTAACAGATACTCTTATCTGTTTAAATCTTAACTTTAAATGACCATAACTTACTCATAATTCAACTTTTTGGGGGTTTTCCCCCCATTTTATGCATTTTTTTAGTTCTACGCATTGGACTTGAAAATTATGTAAAAGCAAATAATTTGGAGCCTTATTTTGAGCTTTTATCTGTTTGAACAACTAGTATTATCTGTTTGAATTTAAGGACCATACCTTTCTCATTTTTTGGGCCTTTTTGGTTTTTTTTGTTTTGTTTTTTTTGTTTTGTTTTTTGCTATTATTTCATCTAATTTTATATTTTTTATTTATAGATTTACACACCTATGGATGCCAATTTTATTAAAAAAAAAAAAAAAAGTTTGTTAGATTCATACAAAATAAAAATTACGTTTTCAATTTTTAGTTTTTTTTTCCCCTCATGATTTCATTGACAATGTTGATCTCCTTTAATAGATCCTGTTTTTATACAAAATATTTCCCCGTCTCATAATAAGTGTCCACATTTCCTTTTTTGGATGTCCCACAATAAGTGTCCACTTTCCTAAATTGGCATCTAACTTTTACTTACTTTTTAAAGCTACCTTTGTAATAAAGACAAAGTAGCATTTATTTGTGGTCTCAAAACAAACAAAAAGTCAAACACCTATCACATCTAAGGGTAAAATTAGAAAGTGACCTTTAATGAACCAAAAAAACTTATAAAATACAACTTTCTTAAACAATGTGCAAAATGGAAGTGGACACTTATTATGGAACGGAGAGAGTACTAAAATATCGAAGAAAAAAAAAAGGGACTTAGAAATCAAAAGTAAAGGCAATTTAAAGTTTTTTAAGCATAAAACGGTGTTTGTGACCAAAACAGATGCAAATGACTAAATGAATTAGGGAAGATACACATGTGATTTTGCTAGCTAGGTTGTGTTTGGATCTGAGGGACTTTGGCTGAAACCCCCTACTTTATAAGAGTTTTTGAATTATTTTCTTTAGGAATGAACATAGTGTATTGTTTTTTTAATCTAGGAGTGAATGTAGCAATTTTTTTTTTAATCCGCCATTAGAATTGCCCAATTTCAAAGTTTCCTTTGCCTAAATTGAAATGGAACCATTTCATTCATTATTATTTTTAACTTGGCTCTGATACAAATTTGTTAGAAATTAAAGGGGACTCTCAAGTGCTTAAAAGAGAGAGAGAGAGAATAAAAACACTCAAATATTCTGAACTAACTTTTTGACTTAATTCAAATACAAAAAGTGTACACCGGTTTATATAGTACGGGCCGGTTAGATGGACTTTTTTTTTTCCTTGATTGATTGATGGGTTAGATGGATTTAGAACATTAAGCCCTTGGATACATGCAGATCCCCCTAACTTTTATACATAAGTTTTTTTTTCCTAGATTCATTAAAGGCAAAATTCACCATTGTGTAATAGTTAAGTCTATTAAAAATTCGGTTTAACCTATCAAAAAATCATGTGTTCATTGTACTTGACTAGCTTAGAGGGATGTGTGTGTTTTTTTTTTTTTCAAACTACGCTAGATTTCAATTAAAAAAATTCACCATTGTGTAATAATTATGGACGTAGACACATGCATGCATATTAAAAATGTATTCATTGAACAATATGACCTTGACTCAATATCAAGTTTACTCTTCCACCAATTACTACTATCGCTTAATAAAAGTTTCATTGATATGTTCTCTTTTTATACAACCGATGCATTCTATACAAGACGGTTTGAGAGTGAGTGAGAGACGACTGTAGTCCACTGCCATGTCTTCGAAACGCGTTTGAAGCTGGTGGGCCACTCTTTCTCTCTCTGCATATTGATATAGAGATGAGTAATGTAAGGCACACTTTGAAATCTACATTGAATTGACATTTTATGCTTTAAGTACATGTATTTTATGTTGTGTGAATTTTTTTTACACTTTTGTGTATACCATTAATACAGCACATAGTACATGCATTTAAAGCTAGGTATCAATTTAATGTGGATTTCAAAATGTACATAATATTACTCTATAGTGATTACGTTCAAGCTAAAAGTCAGCTATTTTTCTTTAAATTATTAGTCCCTTTTGATCTTGTTTTGGTCAAAAATGCCTTTTTAGGCTTAAAAAACTTTAAATTCCTATAACAAAAAATTTATTCCTTTTGTAACATTGGCACCCACCATAAGTGCATAGATTTTGAAAAAATACATGGGGCAAAAAAAAAAAAACAACACAAAAAGTATAAAAAATAATAAAATTATCTATCTGCGGACAAATAAAATCCAAAAATGAACCTGCAAATTGTTTGTTTTTGTTAGGGGCCGGGTGTTCAACCAAACATTGAATCAAACCGATCGGTCGATTTAAGAAAAAAAAAACACCATAAGCTGAAAAACGAAACGAAACGAACCAAATCGGTCGGTTCGGTTGGTTTTTTAGACACGAAAAAAATTCGAAAAAAACGGATCGAACCGATCGATGAACAATCCTAGTTTTCACAAAGTTATCCAAGTCTAATGCCTAAATCTCAGAAAAAAAAAATGAAATAAAAAAATCACCAAAAAAGCTTAAGAATTGAGAAAGTTATCATTATTAATACAAGCATATAATATTACTTGTCCCAAACAAATAAAATTTCAAAATCAGAACTGATATTTTTTTTTTGTAAATTTTCAAGTCCAATGTATAGATCTCGAGGAAATACATAATATTGTCTATTTTGACAGATAAAATCAAAAAATGAGATTTCAAATTACATTTTTTCAAATTACATTTTTTAGTGTAATTTTCACAATGTGTAAATATCGACCAAATACAATCCAAAAAAAAATCCACTCCAAAAGATTATAAAACGAGTAAGTTATGGTGATTTAAAGTTGTCACACCCATCCCAGGGAAAATAATCATTTTAAATGCATAATTGTTTTCTTGGATTATTAACGTTGATTAATAATTTTGAATAGAGTTGACGGGGGTCAACGGTGATGTGCTAATTGAGGACACGGTAATTAGAGAATCATGAGGCATTAATATGAGTAAATGACATATATATAATTTAAATATTATTTTGACTTATCTGGTATATGTGGATAGTAATTATACCTGTGTAGGGTAATTTCTGATAGTTTTGATCTCAATTAAGATCGTTTTGAATGTTAAATGATAACCTATGTAATACGTTGTATAAAAGGTAGGTTATCCAGAAATTCTAGGAAAATAGTTTTCGGAACGTAATTATAGCGACAAATGGAACTTAGACGATAACTTTCATAATTTATAGTTTTCACTCGTGAAGCAATGAATTAGATATGTAAGATGTTTCAGGGAATAATTAGAAGTTTTGAGAACTCGTGGGGAGGTAAACGTAATTACTGGAAGTCGAACCTTTAATAGGAAGTTGCAAGATATTTTCATTTGTAAAGTTTTCTCGAAACCAATTTTGAGAGCTAAAGGGGGATTTTGGTTGCTTAGAGCATCTCGACGCAAATCGACGAACTTTCGTTCGATTGTTTTTCACCAAATTACATATTTGATGTCATCGACGTAAGAGCTACGTTTTGATATCTCTTAGACCTCGTTTGGTTAAGTTTTGTAAAAATACTAATTCTAGAAATTTGGGAAAAACCTGTGAATACTTGTAGGAATCGCTTGTAATCAGAGATTCGACGTAGAATCGGTGTTCTAATACTTCTCCTGAAGTTATAGGACTATAGCTTGAGGTATGAATTCTAGACTTATGATTTATAGGAAATTTACATGTTTTAAATATTCGATTTGATATCTTGGATCCCGGAGAAATTCATGTATTAATTAGGCCCGTTAATTATGCACGTAAAAATGCAATAAAAGCACGTATCTGTGATTATATGAGCATACTATGTGTCTATGTGAGTTGAAGGGGGGTTTGGTACAAATTCATCCAGGGTAAGCTCCTCGATGTTTGAGGATTTTGTAGCGACGGCTACTGTGCATGGTTTGGGAGAAGGCCCAGCCAAGGCACTGTGCATGGTTTGCGAGAAGGCCTCGCCAGGGCACCGAATGCGTGACAAGGAGAAGGCCTTCCACGACATTAATTCCAATTACCGGATGAATGCGTACCACTCTCTCTCGAGACTATTTTTTATGTGTTTTGATGTCTTAAAGCATGAATTATCTTATAAGCATATGTTTAGAATTGTACACTCAGCATATAGCTAAGTAGTGAAAATTTACCCTATTGCAGGTGATAAGAAGAAAGGTAAGAAGAAGCGTGAGGAGTGAGGCCGTGGGATGACGGGAATCATCCTTGTATATATTTTTGTTTCCATTCCGAATGATGAAATTTTGAGTAGTTCAGATTATGTGCTTAATTTAGAACTTTGGAATGGATTAGTAAGGATGTAATATGTTTCTAAACTCCTTTTAGTAAGTTTGTAATGAATCCGAACTCTTGGATTCGCGTTTTGTATAATTAACTTGTCGAATTTGGATTTTGAATGGATGTTGTGATGTTTTGTGAATTGAACCAAAGAAGCCTTAGCTTGTGTTTTTATCATTTCTTTTTTAGGTTTGGTAATGATTAATGAATGTTCTTATAGTCTCATTATAGTTTGTAAGAATTGGAATCATGTTTGAAGGTTTTGAAGTGAGGTTGATTTATCCTTAGGCAAAATTCTGCCAAAGGGGGGAGGATTCTACCAGGGGGGTCTTTCAACTGGTCTGGGCAGTTCGATCGGTCGAAAATACCCTTGCATGATTTCCTTTCTACCCCTTTTGAAAATTATTTAAATGTTTTAATTGGTTCTTAGGGTACCTTTGGGAACCCTTTTAACATAAATTCATTTGTTTCAAAATATAATTACGTTTTCAAATTTATACGGATTTTATAACTCGGAGGGTATTGTTTCCAAAAGTTTTGAATACTCAATGTTGTTTTTAAGTTTTTTTTCCCGCTGCTATAATCTTTAAGATGAATTGGATATGCCTTGGTGACGCGCCACGTGTCCTATTTTGGCCCGTGGTGGAATGGGTCGTGACAAAAGTTGACATATAATATTAAGTTAACCATTTTTTTGTCAGAAAAACTTTCATCGAAGGGCTTTTCCCTAAATAACAAAAGTGGCAAGGGCCTTCTTAAAAACTTGTCAAATTTTGTGAGTTTGGCTAATCCACGTTAGGGTTTTATTACCAAATTTCTCTTATACATATATCCATATCCCATAACCAACTAGCCATGTATACGGAGAAATTTTTAGTACCCGGCAGCCAATGAAAATTGGCTATTTGGGTGAGATCCACAAACAAAGATGGATTTAGAGGGCAAGTAGTGCAGACTATCACTTTTTTTTTTCAATATGAAGGGGTGTAATTCATGAAGCTTAAAATGATAATAAGTAATTTGGGCCGGACTAAACTGGCAAGTGAGAAGAAAAGATGTTTGAGGCAAAATATTTAGATTGCTACATTACAATTGGGCCAGTATATTAAACATACTTTCATTATTTTTTCTCAATTTTTAGATGGATTGGATTACAATTGGCCAACATAAATTACATGTATATATATATATATATATATATTTGCACTTTTGAGCCAAGACATTATGTTTTGAAAAATAATACAATTCTTAGGGGGCAATCTTAATAATATTTGAAAATTATGTATACAAATTAAAAAACATTTAAAATGTCATTGTTGGGCCATATTGTATTTGGCCCATATGTAATAGAAAAAAAGGGAAAAAGAAAAACTATTTTAAAAAGTTGCTTTAGTATACCCACCAAACTATTTTTTTAATTGTTTTAGTATGCTGTATGCCTACCTTCTCGAAACCAACAAAAACTGGAGCTTCTCATTTCATCACGTTTTCCTCACTTTTTTTTATTAGCCCCAACGTTTGGAATTTTATGAAATGGGCCAACGCATGGAATCTCATTAAAAGGCCGCCAATGTTTATTTTCCATGCCTATAAAAGGCTACATTTGTTTATAGGAATACAAAAAAAAAAAAAAAAAAAAAAAAAAAAAAGGGGGGCAGCAACCACAAAACAGTGAGTCAAAAAGTCATAGTATTACTTCCAGAAAAAAGTTATAATACTTCTATATTGAAAAAAATCATTCGGTGAATGATATTTCTATTGAGTGTTACATGTTTTCTTTGGGTGTGCTATATCATCTTCATTTCTTGTTTCCGAGCAATCAATCCGAAAATGTGTTTAGTTTTCCAATTTATTTTCGTGCAAAATAAAATTAAGACAGAGGTGACTTCTGGGCTGTTTTATCCTGGGGACGACATGACAACTTGACAAACTACTTGCATAATTTGGGCAGAGCCGCGAAACATCTTAAAGAGAGCGAGACCCGCGACTCAACCCAAAGAAATTTTTACGAATTATACTTCACGATAATATTGTTATATACTCCAAACTTTAGTTTCAACAGTTATGGGGCGGTGGCCTCTGCTGCCCCCCTCCATCCGCCATTGTATTATTTAGGGGTGTCTGTCTCACTCAAGTAAACCACTCCCATTGTTAAGATGAACCTGTCTATTATTGACTCGGAAAATTCTATGTTAATTTGGCCAAATCATACAACCTAAATGGGTGGTCAAGAGGAAGCCACATGTAAAGCTGTCACTATTAAATGCAAGAGCTACTAATCCTAAACATCCTACACATGTCTCAAAATATCGCATCCAATTCTCAAAATGTCGTACCCAAACTATTATAATACGACCATAGTTGTTTTAAGTCTCAAAACATTGTACCCGAGACCAAGCCCGACCCTAAGCACGAGTGACACATGCTTGGGCTTGGGGCCCACCATACAAAAGGGCCCCCAAATTGCTCTACAAACCTATATATGTACATATATTGTCTTTATGCATTTGATTCTTGATACATACTACATTAACTAAACATTTAAAGTACCAATAAATAACTCACAAATCAAACTATAATATATGAATATACTTGCAAACATATCAAAAAAAATTTGCTTCAGGGGAGCTGGTCCAAAACTCTCATTCTGTAAAGGCCTGGCCTACTAATCTTACATGAGTCCCCAATATTTCAGGACCAACCTTGCCTGAGTCTCAAAATATTGCACCCGTATTTAAATTTTAGAATATTGCACCCAAATCTCAAACCGTTGTACCCGTTTTTATCAAACCACTGGATCCTATAATAAAATTCTTCCTAGAAACTTTCTTGGCTATTACAATCTTCGTGACACATGGTAATATGGTATGAAGACTTCAAAAACAAAAAGATCAGGAATCTTTTTAGAAGAGAGAGAGAGAGAGAGAGAGAGAGAAAGAAAGAGAGAGAGAGAAGAAGAAGAAGAAGAAGAAGAAGAAGATCAAGAAACTCACCAGGATGTATGATATCATTTTGTACTTATAAGCGAAAGCGAAAGTGAAATATTGTTCTAATGTGATCGGGAGAGAACAAATCCCAATTATACGCCTTAATTCACATTTGTTAGCTGTTTTTATCATGTTTTTGTGTAGTTTTACTGTATTTTCTATTTTCTGTCAGGTTTTAGAAGAAAACATGGATTCCGGGTTAAATAAGGAGAAAAAGCAAGATGAAAGAAGCTGAAAAAAATCCTTCACGCGCGCGGCCCGCTTGCGCGAGATCCCAGAAATCGCTCGCGCGATCTGCGCGCGCGACCTTCCCAATTACGCGCTCGCGCGGCCCGCTCGCGCGATCCGTACAAAAATTGAAGTTGCGTATTTTACTATACTAAAGAGCCTTGTGCGAATGAAACTGCTTAGTGACGTCCAGATTGTAAATAACAGCTGTTTTAGTCCGTTTCGGGATAGGAAAGCTTCAAAAACTCCTTGTAAACTCTATATATTCTTAGTTCTTATAATTTTTGGGGGGTTACACATTCCTTCATTGAAGGCTTTGGAAGGCAAGAGGAAGGAGGAGAGCAAGCTTGAAGGTCTCTAATGGCTATCATCAACTCAATCTTCATGCTTTCATCTACCATGTGCAACTAAACCACTCCTCTAGGGTTTCAATGAAACCCTAGCTATGTAAAGGGGGATTTTCTATGCTTTTCTGTTCTAGGATTTTATGTATTGGATAGTAATTGTATGTTGGTGGATTATTTATAATTAGTTTTTAATGTTAATAATCAAAAGTATTTTGGATCTATTCTTGTCTTAGATTTTTCCTTATGCTTATTGAACTCAATAGTCCTTGATTTCTGTGATTGATAGGAGTATTTACATACAATGGTGCTTATGTGATTGTGATGTTTGCATCTTTTATAATTCATGCTTAGGAGAGATGAGTTATGCTACACCCTAGCTATAGGTAGATAATTCATGTGAACCATAGATGGATTATGCTTAGATTGAACTAACAATATCCTCTTGACGCTACTATTGGGCTTGTAACTACGATAAATCATAACTATCCAAACATAGAACTTAGAATAGAAAGTTTAGACCCCTGATGCATAGTTAGTTAGTGGTGGATTTGTAATTCTAGACCTCATCTACTCATATTTAAATCAATTTTCAATTTAGCATACGAGTTTATTTAGATTTAATTTTAGACTTTATTTCTATAATTTCGTAGTTTAATTCATAGTTTAATTAGTAGCAATAATCAAATTATAAATCAACCGAACTTCTGATTTTCTTATAATTAAATAGATTAGATTTTATTAATTAAAGGATAAAAATTAACAATCTCTGTGGGTTCGACCTTTACTTTCACTACTGCAAATCTTTGGAAAAGTAAAGTACACTTTTCATATCTTGATTTTGACAAGATCAATTTTTGGCGCCATTGCCGGGGATTGAAATAATTTTTTTCCGTTAATTATTAGAATCGTAAGTTACTTAGTTAGTAAATATTAGTTTCTATTTTATTTTCTTTATTTCTAATTTTATTTTCGAGTCGCTAAAATTATCCTTGTTTGCAGATTTCAAATTATCAATTCTAGCGCAATCGAGTGGAGCAACTGTGCACGTCAATGGAGCTTACGCGGGCCTGAAAAATAAAAATTGCAATCAATTTAAAATCACCAAGTAAATCTGTTATTTAAATTTCGCATCGAACCACTGTAAGTCAGGGCGTTGAGACGCAATACTTGCATTAGGGTAGGTGTGGAGTGAGCATTGCATTAGCTAGGAAACCCGGAGCGCTGGGCTTGACACGGTCATTGCATTACAGGATAATTTCATGCATCATATTACTCTTGTGTGCTTGCATGCTTGGTTATTAGCATAGCTTATTTTTGCTTCAATTGAGTCAGTCCTTAGTTTATGTTTGGTACTCATTCAAGTAAACCTAAACTAAATCCGCTTAATCTTGAACTTGAACGCACACTTAGAGTCCTTAGGTTATCAACGCACGCTTCTAGAGCTCGGTTGATGCTAGACGACGAGTCCACACCGGAACCGTCATCCTTGTTTGAATCAGAAATTCGAAGCACTCTTAACCGTCTAAGAAAAACCAAAACGATAAAAATCGAACCTATTCCAATGGCCGATTTTGGACATAACAGGAATAATGGAAATAATCAGAATAATGGGGATAATCTTAACATACCCCCACCACCTCCGTTAAAGGATTATTTTACTCCTACTGCCTACACACCACCGTCGTGTATTGCATTACCGGAAGTGACTGCAGCTCACTTTGAAATCAAATCGTCAACTATTGCGCTCTTTCTGTCATTTCACGGTCGTGTTAAGGAAGACCCTTATAATCATCTAGGCGAATTTCAGGATATCTGTGCGACTTTAAAAATCCAGAACTTAACAGATGATGAATTAAAAATGCGTCTTTTCCCGTTTTCACTTAAAGACAAAGCGAAGTACTGGCTCCAATCTTTGGAGCCAAATTCAATAAGAACATGGGATGAGTTGCAGACTGCGTTCCTACAAAAAATTTTCCCCATCACTAGAATGAATCAGATTAGGAAATCAATAACCAATTTCACAATGCAAGATGGCGAAACCTTTTATGATACATGGGAACAATTTAAAGAACTCTTACGTTCTTGCCCTCATCATCAGATACCCAAATGGCAGCTGGTGCAAGTCTTCTATGAGGGATTAATTCCCGCCATTCGTAACACCGTCGATGCTATTTGTGCGGGGATGTTCCTCCACAAGAGCGCCGACGAAGCTTGGAAGATATTTGAAACATTAAGTGAAAACTCTATGCACCAGGCGGTATCTGTACGACCCGAGGGACACCTTCTACCACACCCAAAGAGAGAGGCTAAAGTTGAGTCTAATCATTCTTATGAAATCCAAGAACTAAATAGAAAAATGGACCAACCCATGATGATGGGCCGCATGCAAGGCCCACCTCCTCCTGCTGAAGTATGCCAGTTATGCTCAGATTCGTCGCATTCGACATTAGCATGTCCGTCCGCGTCCCAGTTTCTGAAATTTGTAGAACAACATATAAATGTTGTCCAACAGTTCCAACGACCCAATTATAATCCCGCGGGTTATAAACCGGACTCTACATGGGGACCTCACCCGAAACTTTCATGGAACTCTAATAGTGAGAAACCGTATTCAAAACCCGATACGACAAATTTTCCTAATGCGTATAGGCCACAATCTAATCAGTATAAGTAGCCTCCGAATCAACAAAATCAATACCAACAGCCTCCCTTCCGCGCTAATCCTCCTAGGGATAAAACTTTCGAAGAGAGCGTGTTGGCGTCATTAAAAAACTTAGAGGCCCAATCACAATCACAGTCGCAACTTGTTAACTCTTACATGCAATCGATAGCTAAATTAGAATCCCAGATGGGCCAACTTGCTAATACCTTAAATCGTCGTAATGAGGGAAAATTACTAAGTCAACCGATCCAAACCCTAAAGGACAATATGAGGTGAGTTCGGCGAGTGATCAAGTTAACGTGGTGTCGACTCGAGCGACTGAGCGTCCGGAGGAGATTATACCTCCTCCCGAATCTCAAAAAGATAAGAGTAAAGGAAGTACTAAGGAACGAAATGGAGATAACGATAAGGTTACGAAGGACCCTGTTCCTTTGGTACCTAATACGTCTAAAGCGATAAATCCATCAAATTATGTACCTAGAATGCCGTTCCCTCCAAGCGTGGATGTCCCAGCGCACTTCTCGAAGAAGGGAACACGTCTGGAAGATATTCTTGAGACATTTAAAGAAGTAAAGATCAACATTCCGTTACTTGACGCTATTAAGCAAATACCTCCATACGCTAAATTTTTAAAAGACTTATGCACGCAAAAGAGAAAATCTAGAAACCACTTATCTAAGAAAGTCTTTCTGACGGAAAAGGTTAGCTCCATGTTTAATCACAACACTCTAAAATACAAGGACCCGGGTACTCCAACCATCGCTTGTTACATCGGTGATAAATACATTCACCGGGCTCTTCTTGATTTAGGAGTGAGTGTGAATTTGCTACCCTACTCAGTATATGAACATTTGGGTTTAGGAGAACTAAAACCGACTACGGCCACCCTACAATTAGCCGATAAGTCAATTAAAGTTCCACAAGGGGTAGTAGAAGATGTATTGGTCAAAATTGATAGATGCTATCATCCGGTCAATTTTATCGTGCTAGACACCGAACTAGTCCTAGATGTTAGCAAACACGTCCCAGTCATTCTAGGACGCCCCTTCCTAGCTACTGCTAATTCTATTATTAACTGTAGGACTGGAGTAATGGATATAACTTTTGGTAATATGACTGTGCGTCTTAACGTCTTTAATGCATCTAATCAACCATATAGAGATGATGAAGAGGCAGACTGCTATGCCATAGACTTAATAAACGAATTAGTCGAAGAGGCAGCGCCTTTTATGTTGACTAAGAAAGCTTTGGAAGCATGCTTATCTCATTTCAATTTTAATGATTTCAACATTGACACAAATATTGAAGATGTGAATACTTTATTGGAATCGGTAAACACGACTAATACGCTTCCATGGAAACCTAAAATAGAGGCTTTACCGTCTCTTGCACATGAACCGGCATTACCATCCATTGAGTATCCCCCTACGCTCGAACTCAAACCATTGCTGGATTCTCTGAAATATGCATTCCTAGGATCTAACGCAACCCTTCTAGTTATAATCGCGTCAAATTTAACTAAAATGCAAGAAGTACAACTAATACAGGTCCTAGGCAATCATAAGAAGGCGATTGGATGGACGGTCGCCGATTTAAAAGGAATTGATCCGTCATGTGCATGCATAGAATAAATTTAGAAGAAAATGCTAAACCATCTAGGGAAATGCAATGACGTCTCAACCATAACATGAAAGAAGTGGTTATGATGGAAGTTATAAAACTCTTAGATGCCGGTATTATCTACCCGATCTCCGATAGTAATTGGGTCAGCCCAACTCAGGTTGTCCCAAAGAAATCAGGTATTACGGTCGTACCAAACGAAAAGGGAGTCCTTATACCCACCCGTCAAACTACTGGTTGGCGGGTATGCATTGACTATAGAAAACTTAATACGATGACTCGTAATGATCATTTTCCTCTCCCATTCATCAATCAAATCCTAGAACATCTGTCCGGTCAGAGCTATTATTGTTTCTTAGATGGATACTCTGGTTATAACCAGGTGCCTGTTTATCCCGATGACCAAGAAAAGACGACGTTCACATGTCCCTTTAGAACCTTTGCTTACCGTCGTATGCCGTTTGGTTTGTGCAATGCATCGGCAACCTTTCAACGATGTATGATGGCAATTTTCTCAGACATGGTTGAGAAATTTCTCGAAGTATTTATGGATGATTTCTCAGTTTTTGGACCTACATTTGATGAATGCCTTCAAAATCTTACGAAAGTCCTCGCCCGTTGCGAGGAAGCAAATTTGGTATTGAGTTGGGAAAAGAGCCATTTCATGGTTCAAGAGGGAATAGTCTTGGGTCACATTGTTTCCAAGCGAGGTATAGAGGTTGATAAAGCGAAAATCGAGTTAATAGATAAAATTCCACCGCCATCATCCATTCATCAGATCCGTTCCTCCTAGGTCATGCCGACTTCTATAGACGATTTATCAAAGACTTTAGTAAAATTTCACGCCCCTTGTGCAACCTGCTTGCCAAGGACGTTCCTTTTATCTTTGACAACGACTGTCTGAAGGCTTTTGAAATGTTGCGAACCTTACTATCCACGGCTCCGGTAATCCAATCCCCTGATTGGTCATTACCATTTGAATTGATGTGTGATGCTTCCGATTATGCCGTTGGAGCTATTTTGGGACAAAAAGTTAATAAAATCCCTCACGTAATTTATTATGCGAGTAAAACACTAAATGACGCGCAATTGAATTACACGACTACGGAAAAAGAATTACTAGCAGTTGTGTTTGCCCTTGATAAGTTCCGATCATATCTTTTAGGGTCAAAAGTTATTGTTTATACTGATCATGCCGCATTGCGTCATTTATTGAATAAGAAATAAACGAAACCTAGATTAATCCGATGGATTTTACTCCTTCAGGAGTTTAATTATGAAATACGTGATAAAAAGGGTTCTAAAAATATTGTAGCTGACCACTTGTCACGAATTCTTGTAGAATCTAACGATATTACCCCTCTAAAGGATTCGTTTCCGGATGAGCAATTATTTGCGTTATCTACCGTAAACCATCCGTGGTACAGTGACATCGTTAATTTCTTAGCTACGGGATATATCTCGCATACGTGGTCTCGTTTAGACAAAGATCGGTTCTTTTCTCAAATTAAACATTATTACTAGGATGACCCACTGTTATTTAAACACTGTTCTGATCAAATTATACAACGTTATGTTCCAAAAAGTGAGTTCAACTCTATATTAAACTTTTGCCACTCTCTAGAATGCGGAGGACACTTTGGTGGCCGTCATACGGCCGCTAAAGTCCTCCAAAGTGGGTTATATTGGCCATCACTGTTTAAAGACGCACATGAATTTTGTCAGAACTGTGTACGTTGTCAACAAACAGGTAACATGTCACGTCGTGATGCGATACCCATGACCCCAATCCTTATTATAGAAATATTTAATGTGTGGGGCATCGACTTTATGGGTCTGTTTCCATCGTCTTGTGGTTTTGAATATATTTTAGTTGCGGTCGACTATGTTTATAAGTGGGTGGAGGCAGTGGCGACGAGAACCAACGACCATAAAGTTGTGGTTTCTTTTATTAAAGATCATATATTTTGTCGGTTCGGTACGCCACAGGCAATTATAAGCGATGGGGGAAAACATTTTTGTAATCGTTACTTTGAAGCCCTCGTCCAAAAATATTCTGTCACCCATAAGGTTGGAACCTCGTACCATCCGCAAACCCAAGGCCAAGTTGAAGTTTCAAATCGAGAAGTAAAAAGTATACTAGAAAAAACGGTACGTCCAAACCGCAAAGATTGGTCACAACGACTGACCGATGCGCTTTGGGCATATCGTACAGCTTATAAAACCCCTATTGCAATGTCTCCATACCGACTAGTTTTTGGAAAAGCGTGCCACCTACAAGTGGAACTTGAACATCGATCCTATTGGGCCGTAAAAACGCTTAACCAAGATATAACAGCGGCAGGATGTCATCGTAAACTTCAATTACAAGAACTTGAGGAATTGAGAAATGAGGCATATGAGAATTCGAAAATCTATAAAGAACGTTCGAAAGCATTCCACGATAAAATGATTATAAGAAAGAATTTCGAAGTTGGACAACGCGTATGGTTGTTTAATTCAAAATTAAGGTTGTTTCCAGGTAAGTTACGTTTCCATTGGGACGGTCCGTTTATAATAACGCAAGTGTTCCCGCATGGAGCAATTGAAATTCAAGATGCAAACGGTGGAACACCGTTGAAAGTAAATGGACAACGGCTTAAGCCGTACCGGTCTGACGAGATAGAGGAAAGAGAAATTGAATCAATAGATCTGGTTGACCCGGTCTATCTCGACTAAGCACGTGCATCGGTCGAGCTAACGACGTAAAACTTAGCGCTTCTTGGGAGGCAACCCAAGCTTTTATTAAAATTTTCTTTGGTTTTGTTCATTTTTAGGAATTTTTGGCCAATGTCTGAGCTTTTTGAATGCCCAAAAGATAAAAATTTTAACTTTTACAACACTTAACCAAGAAAACAGAAGAGAAAATCGAGCATTGGACATCTCGCGTGAAATGTCACTCGCGCGAGATATCCCCTTAGACAAAAATTTTGAAAATTTTGAAACCAAGCTTCAGCTTTGGTTCGCGCCTCAAATCGCGCGAGCGAATCCCTCGCTGGAGCGGCCCGCTCGAGCAAATTTGACACTTGAAGAAATTTTTTTTAAATTGAAAACAAATCCTCAGCTTCTCCTCGTAGAGGGATCCGCGCGCGCGAAGCCCGCTTGCGCGAGGTTGCCTTCCCTTTAAATATAGAGCTGAGCCCTAATTTTTTAGAATTTTCTCTCTCTCTCTCTCTCTCTCTCTCTCTCTCTCTCTCTTCATCTTCGTCTCTCCCTCTCTCGCGATTCTCTCTATCTCTCATCATTTCCTCCACAAACCACCACCACGAACCACCACCGGCCATCATCACCTCTTCCACACCACCACGAGCCACCGCCGGACCACCAAACCCGCCGCCGCCGCCAAACACAACCGCTGCCGCCGGCAAACGCGCACAAAATCGCGGCCAAACCCCCCCTCCTCATCTTGAATCTTCAACCACAGGTACTCATACACTCTTATACGTATATATATATACATCTATAAATAAGATATATACATATATCTATGTTTATATACTCATATATACACACACTCACACTGAGTAGATTAAAGATGTATGAGTTGGGGACTTTCGTTTGTCTACATTTGTTTGCTCAAATATGAGTATACCTATACACATATCCATATCTGCACATATAGATTTAGATTCATAAAACAATCAGCCCTTTCAGTCGATATATGTGCATATGTCTCTAAATCTAAACCCTAAATTACACACTGAATGGTCAGTAAATTAAAGATATAAATCTAAATCTAAATCTATATGTGCATATGGAGCTGTATATGACTCTACACACTATTCTAGGGTTTGAAATTTGGAATTTCATATCTACATAGGTATTTTAAATATGTTCTGCATCTATTCCAAATCTTGATTTTATGCCTATACGTGTTGATGCAATGATAGTGTCCCAATTTTTAAAATTCCTGACGTACATGTACTCTACACATATACATCGGAAGTCCAATTTGAAATTATAAACAGTTTAAACTTTAAACGTCGTACGTTAACCAAATAGGCACACTTTCTGAATTCTTTAAAACTAATGGAGAATTTCAAATCGACACTCCAAATGATTAGTCAACCACCATAATCCGTTTAGTGATGTTGCTTCTAAACCTCAGACACTAGACCATCTTGGATCATGGTATGCTTTTTCGTTTACATTCATCACATGTTTACGCTCATTATTCTAATCTCTTATGTAGGAAACGTATTAATGACCCTGAAGTCATTAAAATCAAATTGAATCCAAAGCATTTTCAAATCCACCCAGGAATGGAATTCAATTTTTGAAACTCTTCAATACAATTTGAATTTTATGAACTTAGAAATAGTATTGCCTTAACACAAAACTCTAGAAGACCTTATTATGCAGATGAAATTATTGCTTCGGCATATATATCACTATTCTATAGATCTCTTTACATTGATGAACATTAACACGCGGCAAGTCCCCCGTGATTTGCGGCAAAGTGTGTACCCTTGTCGGAACAGTGGGTGGGAAGGGATCGGCTCTTCTCACAGTTGCTGGGTGTTCCCCCGTGAACCCTGATTTCTGTTAAACTGTTAAATTATTTATTGATTGTGTCCCTTGTCGGGACGTTTCTCTTTGCAGGTGACCCATTTCCCCTACCCATTTCTTTTCTTTTTCTGGGGCATAGACCAAAAATAAAGCCCTTGCATTACACATTAAGGCTATTCCTATGTACTTATGGACTCTTTGAATCCCTTTTTACCTTTCTTTTCTGAGCTTTAACCCTTGACCAACATTACAACCCTTATAAAATCCTAGTTGATTCTATGGAAACATGATTTGAATATGGAACCGATAAAAGAAATGGAGTATAAGCATGGTAGTAATGGTATTTACTTGACGATCGATATCTATTCATGAGATTATTTTATTTCTGTCGTGTCATACGTTGTTGGGAGTCATATGCGAGTTTATTTGTTTTGAACAAGAATTCTGTCTCCTATATATATAAATGAGTGCTTACACCTGTTTCAAAGTGATTTCATTTTAGAGAGTGTAATTGACAACGTGAGATTTGTAGTCAAAGCATCACTAAATAGTCATCCGATTTATATTCCAAGTTCATAGTTGCCGTGTATTCACTTGACTACTATTTTACACACATGCGGGTCTTCGATATATGCTATTGATTCTGGTGGTATATGTTTTTGGATTATTTTCATGATATAGGAAGGCATACGATGGTTTTACTCTTGATGATGTAAAAAGTTTCATTTGAAGTTGATTATCAAAGAAGGATGTTGACATTGAAATATTTTAAAGTTTGAATAAAATTTTTTTTTTCACAAGTTAATAAAGATGGTTGTGGGTGACTTGTTGACGAGAACCCTCACGAGACTTCACTCGTCCGACTAGGGACACCTAGAGGTTTAAAAGGCATGTTGCAAAGGCTAAGTGCAATCGTTATCCATACGAAAATGGAGTAGGAATTTTATTATTAGTAATTGTATTTTCTTTTTGCTGGAGGACTAGCAAAATGTAGGTTTGGGGATGTGATCGGGAGAGAACGAATCCCAATTATACGCCTTAATTCACATTTGTTAGCTATTTTTATCCTATTTTTGTATAGTTTTATTGTATTTTCTATTTTCTGTCAGGTTTTAGAAGAAAACATGGATTCCAGGTTAAATAAGGAGATAAAGCAAGATGAAAGAAGTTGAAAAAATTCTTCGCGCGCGCGGCCCGCTCGCGCGAGATCCCAGAAATCGCTCGCGCGATCCGCGCGCGCGACCTTCCCAATTACGCGCCCGCGCGGCCCGCTCGCGCGATCCGTACAAAAACTGAAGTTGCGTATTTTACTATACTGAAGAGCCCTGTGTGAACGAAACTGCTTAGTGACGTCCAGATTACAAATAACAGCTGTTTTAGTCCGTTTCGGGATAGGAAAGCTTCAAAAACTCCTTGTAAACTCTATATTTTCTTAGTTCTTATAATTTTTGGGGGGTTACACATTCCTTCATTGAAGGCTTTGGAAGGCAAGAGGAAGGTGGAGAGCAAGCTTGAAGGTCTCTAATGGCTACCATCAACTCAATCTTCATGCTTTCATCCACTATGTGCAACTAAACCACTCCTCTAGGGTTTCAATGAAACCCTAGCCTTTTCTGTTCTAGGATTTTATGTATTGGATAGTGATTGTATGTTGGTGGATTATTTATAATCAGTTTTTAATGTTAATAATCAAGAGTATTTTGGATCTATTATTGTCTTAGATTTTTCCTTATGCTTATTGAACTCAATAGTCCTTGATTTCTGTGATTGATAGGAGTATTTACATACAATGGTGCTTATGTGATTGTGATGTTTGCATCTTTTATAATTCATGCTTAGGAAAGATGAGTTATGCTACACCCTAGCTATAGGTAGATAATTCATGTGAACCATAGATGGATTATGCTTAGATTGAACTAACAATATCCTCTTGACGCTACTATTGGGCTTGTAACTACGATAAATCATAACTATCCAAACATAGAACTTAGAATAGAAAGTTTAGACCCCCGATGCATAGTTAGTGGTGGATTTGTAATCCTAGACCTCATCTACTCATATTTAAACCAATTTTCAATTTAGCATACGAGTTTATTTAGATTTAATTTAGACTTTATTTCTATAATTTCGTAGTTTAATTCATAGTTTAATTAGTAGCAATAATCAAATTATAAATCAACCAAACTTCCGATTTTCTTATAATTAAATAGATTAGATTTTATTAATTAAAGGATAAAAATTAACAATCTCTGTGGGTTCGACCTTTACTTTCACTACTGCAAATCTTTGGAAAAGTAAAGTACACTTTTCATATCTTGATTTTGACAAGATCATAATGTTCCAACATACCATGAACTCAATGGTTCCAAATTGGAATATTCTTAATGCTATAGGAGTGGTACCATTGTAGTGGTCTTTGATACCACAACCATTGTACCCAATGGTACATGATACGTACAAAAATACTCACCAAGATTTAATCTCCGCCACTTCAGATTATATTGCCATATTGACTTACTTACCTTGTACGGGTGGACTCTTGTATCTATAAAAGAGCCCACTCATCCTCTTCAAGGGGGATTGCATTCTTATTCTACAGAATAGCAATACACAACACACATACGCATATATCCGGCCGGTCTCTAGTAGTACCGCCCTCCTAGTTGGTTCACCAAAGGCCGCCAGTGATTTGTTAGTGCAAGTGCTCCGATGCACACATGGACTTTGGTCTTCTAATTAATGGGGCCGAACCATACTCAAATCTCTCTTGTCAACTTCTTACTTTCTCTAACCAAATTTTGCATCATCAGTTTGGTCTGTCTGTGGGAATACCGTACCACTCCCCGAGCGGCAACAGGAGAAACATTGTTCTCACTTACCTATGGTTTTGAGGCAGTGGTACCCATCGAGCTCGGATTACCAATGTATCGGGTGATAAATTTCAGCGAACAAGGCAATGAGGAAGCCCCCATAGGAGAGCTCGACCTAATAGAAGAGAAAAGAGACCGGGCATACCTGAAAGTAGCAGCCTATAAGCAGAGGGTGTCTCGATATTTTAATAGCAGAGTCAAGCACTGCAGTTTCCAGGTAGGAGACCACGTTCTTAAGGCGGTAAACTAGTCTACCAAAGTCCTGAGCCATGGGAAATTGGGGCCAAACTGGGTATCAAAGCAATAGGTTAGAGCCTTTGGGGAAGAGAGATGTACGACGCGTAGTGTGCACACAACAACACGTAGTTACATGATCTTGCATACATGTCTACTAAGCATGCTTTTAATATTGATTAGCATGCCATGTGTTTCTTTAAAAATAACTATGTGTGTGTATATTATAACGTGGGTGCCAGGCAACATGTTTGGAGGTGAGAACCCAAGTTAGATGGAACGAGTTGAAAATGCAATAGAAGGATTAGTTTGAGTCGCTGAAACTCATGTGGTCGAGGAGAGACCGGTACAACCAAATCCGAATTCGAGGGAGGAAGTTGTTACCATCTCAAAATTTCATAAGCAAAAGCCGACAATATTTCGTGGGGAAGCTGATCTAATGAAAGTAAACTTGTGGATCTCAGATATGGAGAAAATTTTCATGGTATTACTGTGTACAGAGGAACAAAAATATTGTTTGCAGCTAATACACTAAAAGATGAGGCACAGTATTGGTGGCATACTAAGTTGGGCCCAGGGCAACCGATTACTTGGGATCAATTTCTTAAAACATTCAATGATCAATACTTTTTAGAATCATTTGGAGATCAGAAAGCACATGAGTTTATGGAGTTGGTGCAAGGGGAAAAGTCAGTTCACAAATATTCAACACAATTTACGAGTTTGGGAAGGTTTACGGGAGATATGATAACAATTGAAAAGTGAAAACAAGGAAATTTGTGGCAGGGCTTCGAAGTAATATCCAGGGATGAATGATTGTGTTCTGACCAGAGATGCTTGCTAAGGCACTGGATATTGCCTCTATCGCTGAAAGAGATCTCGGGTATACTCCAAACTTGCCACCATCATCAGGTCAACAAAGCAAATGGACTGGATCAAGTCAGTTCAGTGGTCAGGGGAGTGCAAAAAGGCAGAATCTGGGAGAGTCATCAGCTAGTATTGGCAGTGGTTCTAGTGGGAACAAGCCGAGGTGTCCAACTTGTCAAAAGTTTCATTGGGGATGGTGTAATTGTCACGCCCCGGAGCAGCATAAATAGAGAAAAATAAATTTCCTTTATGTGTCCATAGGGAATGACAAGTGAAAGTCACTACTAACCACACAACACAGTACTAGTCCAAACAGGAACAGTAAACAACTGAAATATAAACACGGTTCTATCTATTATAAACATCAGAGTATGGTCTACAGGATCACAACAGGTCTGGAGACAACATATGCCCAAGTACCCGTTAACTACAAAGTACAACAGTAAAAGAAAAGTAGTAACATAAACTACTATCTATCTTCAGGTCTTTAGCTAGCGTACGGATAGTCATCAGCCTGACCGGCATCAATGGGGCCATCCTCTGCGTAACTCCCTTCAGGGTAATAGTTATTGCCATGAGTTCCATTATCTGCATTGTAAAGGACAGGGTAGTCTGGACGGGAAATGTCCAGGAAATAAAGGTCGTCAGCTTGTTGAAAGCTGAGTGAGCACTAACTAACACAGTCTCATAGAAATAACATAATTACCATTATGGACAACATATGATAGTGTTACTAAATATATCTCTTCCTCTTTTTATTCAGACTTATTACTAATAGATTCCCATTGTTTCTCAATTCTAAGACTGATTGCAAAATCTCCCAACTGACTATCTTGAACTGATTATATCAGCACAACATACCAGTGCTCTTGTTCACCGCTACACCGCTTTTAAGAACTCTTGTGAGCACCCATACATTGTTCTCATATAACGACTGGTCCATGGATGTACCCATACTCTTGTTCACCGCTTTTAAGAACTCTTACTGTTCACCGCTTTTAAGAACGCTTGTGAGTACGATACATACACGGCTCTGGTAAATATAAATCATGGGCGTGCCACCATTACTCTTGTTCACCGCTTTTAAGAACTTTTACTGTTCACCGCTTTTAAGAACGTTTGCGAGTACTGTGCACCCATAATTCTCACAATCCTGATCAAATCCTTGACATATACTTATCGGATTCAACCTGAGCGAATCTTCACCTCGACTCACATAACCTTGAATATACTAATCATCTTACTGACTCACTTCTCAGTTATCCAATACTACCCAGTATTATTATTTCCAATCTATCTCGTTATCGCGTTGTACTATTACTAACGTTCCGAACCCGACTACGTTACTCACCATGTTATCTCAAATCTCATTATCGTATCCCATTTCCTCCGTAATCCCTACTATTGTATAATAGGAACATGAAACAATGATTAAACAACTACGCATTATGCATTATAAACTAAAAGGAATGCATTCATGTTCTGCTAGGTTCGATCGATTGAGGAAAAGTGATGTTCGATTGATTGAAGTCTTCTCGATCGATCGAAGTTTAGGTGGTCTCGATCGATTGAACTCATTTCGATCGATTGAGACTCAGTGATGTTCAATCGATTGAACTCAGTTCAATCGGTCGAACTTCGTCTTCCACAGATTCTGCAGTGAACGTGCAGAATATGCTAGGGGGTGTTTAGATTGTATTGAATACGTCCAAAATACGTAAAATATTATTACTAAGCTACCGAGTGAGTTTGGAACTCACCAAAAGTTGTTAAGGGCGTGTTTAGCAACGTTGAAAGCTTCCAAGCTTCCTCCAATGGCTTTCTCTTTCTCTCTCCGCTCCTCTCTTCGTCTCCGTTTCTCCTTCTCTCCTTCTGATTCTCCTTCTTCTCTTTATCTTCTTCTTCTTCTTCTTCTTCTTCTCCTCTCTCTCACTTATAGAATATATATATGTGTAAGTATATATGAATATGTGTATATATATACACACAAAACTCACAACTCTCTCTTAACTCTCTGATTTTCCAAACACTCAAACACACGAGCACAACCACATATATAGAGGGGAGGGAGTGCAGGTGGCTGTTTCTGCGAGAAATTTGGGATTCAAATCATTACAAGTTCGATCGATCGAAGTATGTTCGATCGCTCGAACTCAGATCGGCCAGGTTTTGATCGATTGAGAAGGGCTTGATCGATTGAAGTGGGGACCACATATTAAATTCAGGTCGGTAGGGTTTCGATGGCTCAAACAGGGTTTGATTGCTTGAACTTCTAGTATGCTCGATCGCTCGAACGAGCTTCGATCTATCGAAGATTAAACTTTGTGAATGAATCAAGGGAAGTGCATAGAATCTTTCTGCATTAAATAAATATTAAAAATACAGGGTATTATAGTAATCAACTCCCAAATCCTGTCACTTATAACATATGCCGACAACTAGGACACATTGCCAGAAATTGTCCAAATCAGGTTATAGATATGAGAGGTCGATGTTTTACCTACAAGGAATTGGGACACTATGCTAAAGATTGTCCTACCAAGCGTCAAGGAGCTTCAGGTTCTGGTTCATATGTCTCGAGTGCCATTACACCGAGACCTACTCAACAACCTCTGAGGAGAGAGCAACGGGAGGCGAGGCCGTACTAACTCAGGCCAGGAGAGACTACTTCAGCGGACACTGTTGTTTCAGGTATGGTTCCCATTTGCTCGCACCTAGCAAATGTACTTATAGAATCGAGATCCACACACTCGTTTGTATCACAGTACTTTGCGAAACATCTAGATAGACCATTAGAGCTTCTAGACTATGATCTATCTGTTGCAATACCGTTGGGGGCTCTATTAGTTAGTTTGGGTGTGTTTAGAAAATATGAGATTAACGTGAATGGTAAGGAGTTAACCATTGATTTGGTGCCTTTGATAATCAAATATTTCAATGTTATATTGGGTATGGATTGGTTAGCGGCTAATCACGCGAATATTGATTGTAACAATAAAGTGGTAGTGTTTCGTATTCCAAACCAAGAAGTGTTTTATTTTCAAGGCAAGAGCGTTTTTGCCCCACCATATATTGTGTCAGTTATTGAAGCATGCGATTGTTAAAGAAGGGTTGTCATGGATTTCTATGTAGTATACTTGATACTAGAAGCCCTGATTTAAATCTTGAGGATATTCTGGTAGTTAGAGAATTTTTGGATGTGTTTCCAGAGGAGTTGCCTAGTGTGTTGATCGAACAGGAGATCGAGTTTGATATTGATGTTATGCCAGGAACTCAACCAATTTTGCGGGCACCATATTGAATGGCACCAGTTGAGTTGAAAGAGTTAAAAATTCAGTTACAAGAGTTGCTAGATAAGGGTTTTATTCGACTTAGTGTATCTCCGTAGGGTGGTGCACCGGTATTATTTGTGAAGAAGAAGGATGGTACAATGTGGATGTGCATTGACTACCAGGAAATCAATAAAGTAACAATCAAGAACAAGTACTTGTTGCCACGTATCGATGATCTATTTGATCAGCTTTAAGGGGCTCAAGTATTCTCAAAAATTGTTTTGAGATCGGGATACCATTAACTGAAAGTTCAAGCAGAGGATGTAGAGAAGACAACCTATAGGACCTGATATGGACACTATGAATTTTTGGTAATGCCGTTTGGCGTTACTAATGCGCCAGCAGCCTTTATGGATCTGATGAACAGAGTTTTCAAATCTTACCTAGATGAGTTTGCCATTGTTTTTATTGATGATATTCCCATTTATTCCAAGAATCCAGATGAGCATGAGCAACACTTGAGATTAATTTTGCAGCGACTTCGAGAAAAATAGTTGTTTGGAAAATTGAAGAAATGCGAGTTTTGGTTGACAAGTGTCACTTTTCTAGGGCATGTGATCTCTAAGGAAGGCATTTCAATGGACCCACAGAAGATCGAAGCTGTGATGAATTGGTCACGACCAACTAATGTGTCTGAGATTCGAAGTTTCTTGGGGTTAGCTGGATATTATAAAAGGTTTGTTAAAGACTTTTCCAGAATTGCGTTTCCAATGACAAAGATGATGAGAAAGGATGTACCGTTTGAGTGGAACAAAGAATGTGAATGTTGTTTTTCAGCATTAAAGGAAAAGTTGACAATGGCACCAATACTTGCAATTCTGACAAGTACTGGGAATTTTAGAATTTATAGTGATGCTTCTCATCAAGGTTTGGAATACATGCTAACACAAGATGACAAGGTAATAGCCTATGCTTCAGGGTAGTTGAAACCTCACGAGAAAAACTATCCGACACATGATTTGGAGTTAGCGGCGGCAACCTTTGCTTTAAAAATTTGGAGGAATTACCTGTATGGGAAGACATGTGAAATCTTCACCGACCATAAGAGGTTAAAATACTTATTCACTCAGAGAGACCTTAATATGTGACAAAGGAGGTGGTTGGAACTCATGAAAGATTATGACTTAAAAATTCAATATCATTCGGGAAAAGCAAATGTAGTTGCCGATGCTTTGAGCCAAAAGTCGTCGAAAAATTTAGCTTATACATTAACAGCACAGAAAGAATTAGTGAAAGAATTTGAACAATTAGAACTTGAAGTAATTCCCAAAATTGGAGGTGGTTTAATGGCTGCAATTATGGCACTGACAAGTTTAATTAGTGAAATCAAAATTAATTAGCTTCTAGACCCAGAATTCAAGAAGATTGTGGATGAGTTACCTGAGGGTAAAAGGGCGGAGTTCAGTTTCCAAGATGGTGTTCTGAGATATATCAACCGTTTATGTGTGCCTAAGGTTGGAGATTTAAGAGATAGAGTTATGGAAGAATCTCATAGCACCAGATATTCAGTACATCTGGGTAGTACCAAAATGTACCGAGACTTGCCAAAAATTTATTAGTGGAGTGGTATGAAGCGAGAAGTCGCAAAATTTGTGTCTAAATATATGACTTACCAAAAGGTGAAAATGGAACATCAACGACCCGGAGGAGAATTACACCCTCTAGAGATACCAGAGTGGAAATAAGAGCATATCACAATGGATTTTGTTTCAGGATTTCCAAAGTCTCAGAAGTCGAACGATAGTATTTGGGTCATTGTGGACCGATTGACTAAGTCAGCCCATTTTATACCAATCAAGACCAAGAATCCGTCAAAACTTGCAGAGATTTATATCAGAGAGACTGTTAGGCTTCGCGGGGAATTGCCAAAAGAGTTGGCGAATGTTCATAACATATTTCACGTGTTGATGCTTCGACGTTATGTATCGGGTTCGAGACATGTCATCATTCTAGAGCCATTGGAGATTCAGGAGGATATGACTTATGTAGAATATCTAGTGTAAATCTTGATAGAAAAGATCAAGTGTTGAGAACTACGGTGATTCCCTTGATGATGGTTCAATGGCGTAGCCATTCGGTCGAGGAAGTTACTTCGGAGCGGGAGGTTGAAATCCGAGCCAAGTACCTGCATCTCTTTGATTCTTGAGGTAAGAGTAAGTTTAGGGACCAAACTTCTTTTTAGGGAGGGAGAAATGTAACACCCGTACCCGGAAAAGGGATTTAATATTCATTTAATATGCATTGATTAATATAATTAGTGCATAAAATGGATTAAGGGGAGGCTTGGACTCGCTCGTGGAAAGTTTTCAGTAAAGGACACAGTTGGAAAAGTCCCCAGTGAGGTGGGACAGGTAATGAGGTGGGACCCAATGAAGGGCCCAGATGAAATAAATTTTGCATTTTATATGTTAAATGCATTTGTATGATTAAATGGATACTTGTTTAAAGATGCATGTCTTTAAATTATATTGCTATATGTGTTAGCATTTGGTATTAATTTGGATACCCAAATAAGGGTATAACTGAAAAAGTTTCATAATTAGTAGGTGAGATAGCAATGTCACAAAAATATGTGGAACCCACATTGGGACCCATACGAAACTTAGACAACACTCATTAGATGATTGGGTAGTTAATGGAATGTTTGGGGGATTTTATAATAAGAACTTAAGGAAATTTGGGGGGTGTAAACAGAAATAGAGGAAAATATTTGACACCTCACTTGCATGAGTTTCTAGGTGTCATAGGGGTGAGCTTTGTCTCAAAAATTTTATAGAAAATCTAACAAAAAAAAAAAGAGAGCTCACCGAGAGGAAAGACGAACACGTCGTCGACACTGTTTTGACGTCGTTCCGTCGCCGTCGTTCATCCAATTCGCGAACTGAAGCCGTATTTGAACTCGTGGAGGTGATACGGTCATTTCCATACCTTTAATTTATGTTTTAGTCGTCGTAATTTTGGTAGCTTAAGCTAATCAGTGATGCACGGTTGTTGAATTCTTGTAGGATTTACTCCGGAGAGAGAGTTGGGCAAGAATTGTTAAGGAAATTCTGCATTTCTAGCTTATTTGGGATAAAATCTGTGAGAGGTGAGTTTTCTAACTAAAGTGATTGTGGTTTAAGGTGTTCAATGTTTCTTTATATATATTGGTTGTTGAAATCATGCTTAGAAGTTATGAAATTGCTAGATTTGATATTTGCATGTTAATATGTAGAATTGCCATGTTTATGTGCCTATGTGTTATGTGGTATTCAATGAGCACCGGGGAAATGATTCATTGTTGGGATTAATAAGGGTGGTGAAGAGGAAGAATCCAATAAATACGGAAGTCCAAGTAATGGAAGTGACCACGGGACCAAGGGAGGTCTTCGGGTCTGAATGAATCATTGAACCGATGACTCGGCGACTACGAATATAAGATATGTGGTTATCTGTAGCATTGGACATATTAAACATTCGGTTATATTTAGATTACTCACTAAGTGTAATGCTTAAGAAAACTGTTTTCATTTTCTGTTGTGGTAAATAACAACCACCGCAGGTTCGGAGCAATACCCAAAGAGGAAATGACGAACGTTGAGAGAGATGGGAGAGATTTGGGACTTATGTATACTATCTCCCTTTAAATTTGTAATATGATGTAAATTATAGTTTTTATGATGACATTGTTAATATTTTTGTTGTATCCATGAAACTTGAGTCCTAAAACTTATAACTTGGTGGTTTTGGGGTTAAACTTGAAGAAATGGTGTAAATTTCCATGTTTTGATACATTTTGTGTAAGTTGGACTATTCCGGCAAGTTCGAATGATGTCGCTGGTGTTGACGGCAAGTTCCTTTTGTTTGTATGATGTTGGTTATGGCTTTGAGTTCATGTCCAACAAGTTTTATAAACTTTTGACAAGAATTGAATTTCAAAGCTTCAAAGCTTGTTTTGATTCAAAGGAGTGAGTTCATGGTTGATTTGGTCAAATTGTAGTTGTGTTTATGTAATTCATGTTTGGTTGATGATTATAAATGTTTGGGAGGGTGGTTGAAAAGATTTCCCAAAGTTTTTATGAAGTTTGGTGTAGTTTTGATGATGTTTCAAAACAACTTACTCATAATTTTAGCAGTAGAATTGCGATTCTGGGGAACAATCTGTGGAAGAGGATCGATCCGAACTTCTTAAGGGACAATCTGCGAGAGGAATAACAAGATGGATCGATCCGGACTTAAAGGGCAGATCGATCCGCTTGCCAATTTTTCTCTATTCACTTTTACAGAAACGTATATATCTTTTTCTAGAAAATTCAGATCCACGCACCGTTTTGGAACCGGGACTCAAAGATCTATCTTTTGGTATAAATTTTACTATCTTTACTAAATGACTATTTTGCCCTTGGGGCTATTTTGTCACAGTAAGCTCCTTTGTTTCTAAAAAATCATGTTTTTTTTCTTAATAACTAACATGGTTTCTTGGTTATTAGTGTAATTTGGGTGCGTATAGTCTTGTTACACATGTCCTAGTCCGTCGAGGGCGGGTTGGGGTGTGACATGTTAGCTTGGTTAGGCTTCTTGTTCCCATTTGGTCCTTTCTTATGACGACATTCACTAGCATGATGTCCGGGTATTCCACATATCCAACAATTCCCTTTTATCTTCTTGGGATCTCGGTCTTTAGACCTATTGTATGCAGACTTCCTTTTTCCTCCCTTATTCTTAGACTTTGAAGTGGGTTTTGAGGACTCACCTTCAACGAGATTTGCTTTTAGTTCTGTAGTACCTTGCTGCCCCTTCTTGTCTCCCTTACGATTATCTTCTTTAATTCTCAAACGGACCACCAAATCTTCCATCAAAAGTTCCTTACGCTTGTGCTTGAGATAGCTTTTGAATTCTTTCCACAAAGGCGGCAACTTCTCAATTATGGACGCCACTTGAAATGGTTCACTAATTGCCATCCCCTCTAAGATGATTTGATTGATGATCACTTGAATCTCTTCCAATCGCTTGACTACTGGAATTGAGTCCACCATTTTAAAGTCCAAAAATCTGCCCACAATGAACTTCTTTGTACCGGCATCCTCGGTCTTGTGCTTTTTCTCCAAGGATTCCCATAACCCTTTGACGGTAGTAATAGTCGAATAGACGTTGTAAATAATATCTTCCAGCCCATTTAGGATGTAATTACGACATAGAAAATCGGAATGATTTCATGCTTCCAATGCGGCTTGTTGTTCCTTTGACGGATTTTCAGTAGAAATCACCGGCTTATATTGTCTTAGGATGTGAGCAAGGTTGAGGGTTGTGAAATAGTAGATCATCTTTATTTGCCATTGCTTTAAAGCCTTCCTCCTTGAACTTCTCAGGCTTCTCGGCATGAGTATTCTTCTCAATTGTTGTAGTAAAACTAGATTCTCCGGCCATTATTACAACTATTAAACTTGTTTTTTGATTGTTGGAATCTAATGGACATGAAAATTCAAATAAATAGTGACTAAACTTAAGATTGAAGCACGTATGAATACGTTGTCTGAAAAACAAGTTTACGTCCCACACACCATTGTTTTGTGGTCTACGACACATTGTTCTTGAGGATACTATGATCTAACAATTGAAGCTCAATGACTCTTGAATAGATGAGGAAGAGAAGATAAAATCTGAGTAAAAGTATGTCAAAACTAACTAACTATATTGTATATATAGAGGTGTCTATTGGGTAAGAGATGTCTCTCTACACAAAAGGTTGTGTCTCAACACCTATATACTACATATATATATCACTATATCTATGTTTATTAGCCATTAGAACAGATGAAGTTCAAACAAATTCAAATTTCTACATGAAAAGTTGCAACTCTTCACAAACTGGATCTGGTCGACTGGTCGAATGCCCCTCTGCCATAACTTGTTTAAAACTTCATATAGCCGTTGACCCGGTCGACCGGTCGAAAACCCCTCTGCTATAATCTTGAACTTAATGTTCCAAGTCTTTCTCTGATCATTGAGCATGTCCATAGTGATCCTAACGATTCCCTTGAGCTTACATAAGCTCCCATTCATACCCCAAATCTAACATAAATTACGAGGGTGCAAAGAGTAATTTAGCCTAAAAGAAATAAGTGAACAAACCTGAGCAGTGATCTTTCCTCTCGCCTTGGCAATCTCTTTAAACACATCACATTGAAGAACTTTATTTTCCCATTTAGTTCCAAGAGTAATGCTATGCTTCCCAAATCCTAATCTCAAATCTTCATCTTAAATGATGTGGTAGTGGGTATACTGGCAATAATGATGGTAACCACTTTAATCTCATCTAATCAAAATCCAGTGAACCCACTGCCATTATTTGGGATGAGAATTTGAGAAGCATAACATTACTCTAGTTCCAATTGCACCCATAGGAGATTTAGTAAGCAGTGATATGAACACCCTTCTCTTCATAGAACTCCCTCAGTTGCTTTTGCCGCCACAGTGGGCTCATCTCCATCTTTTTATAACAACTAGTCGATAACCCGTGCAAATGCACGGGCTCAACAACCAAACGAAGCCTAATAGTGATGGAAAGTGAAAAAATTAGTGTGTGGATATTTGAAACTTAGGGAAAAGTTGGAGATAGTTGTAAATACAAAGATGTTCCCCCTCTTGGAATAGGAGAGAGAGAGACTTATAAAATCAACCCATTCTTCACAGGCTTGTCAATAATCTCCATAAAATCACAATATGAATGAGCTCAACAACCATTTTAATTGTAACTCTTGCCCTTTGAAGACCTCCCACTTGTAATTCACAACTACATGACCACTTTCTATCTCCATGCTAGTGGATTAACAAAACTCAATATGTGGTCAATTGAATTCAAATTTTCTCATACTTCCTATTAAAGAAAAGAATAAGCACAAAAATAAACATTAATGTAGCCCATCTTGCAATGTATCGTGTCTGGTGCAACTAAACTATTCTTTGGTATTCATTTTTGTCAAAGTCCCTTCTCTCTCCTCCTACATTAGATGATTCCTCACAATATTTAGGTGACTCGTTATTATTATAGAAAAAGAAAAGAAAAGAATACGGGCACATTTTGTATTATCTAACTTGCAATATTTCTTGAACTTAGAGTTTCTCACTTTATTTCTGGTGCAAGCCACAAAAGTAAAGTATGTTTTAGTTCATATACAAAACATTGGGGGCAATCCATTAATAATTTTGAGAGTACATTATCCAAATAACAACTGGTAATAATGACATGCTAACAACTCAAAAGTACTTTGTTATACAAAACTTTCACTCACAAAACAAATATTTGTCTTCTTAACAACATACGTGTAGTTGTATATCTATATATCTACGAGACTGAGAAATGCGATTTTGAATTGCTTTTTTCCATTGAGAACGTATATTTTTTTATTTCCTTTTGCATAAGCCAATTCAGCCTCTGTAAAGAATACCTGCATGTTAAACAAAACCAAATGTAAGTAATATGTTTGTATATTCCATGAATATGAATGTGCTAATTTATAATTTGTAAATCATTTCAAGCTAGAACACCATCATCTTGCAATTTAAAATCAGCAATTGCATCATTACGACAGACCATTTACAAAGAAACATTATGAAGTTTCCAATTTTTTTTTTCCAAATCAAATAATCTAGATGATGATTCCCACTTAAACACTTTGCAAATTGTGATTTTCCATTCAAATTCGTGAAACACGCAAACAGGTAAAAAATAAATACGGATATTCCCAAACAAACTTCAATCCCATAGACACATGCAGAAACCTTGTTTGGAGTAGTGGGATTATTTGATGACCCACTTGCATGTTTTATGGAGTAATATTTTTGGACTTATCTTTTTAATTTCCAAATTTCACATCAAAACCATTTTCCTTTCTGTGTTTTCTCATCGAATCCTCTTACATTTGGGACACTTGTTAATTCATTAATAAAATGAAGACAAACTTCACAGGTGCAGTCAAAATAACATTGAGTGTTGGTTTGAAAAAGAACCCTACTTAACAAAAGAGCACAACAATATTCCATAACCGAACCCAATCGCAACATACTCATAAATTGCAGACTTGCAGTTATACTAAAGAAAATGAAAATGAAAAAGGAAAAAAAAATCCACATGATATTTGGTCATTTGCAACAGTCTAGATTTGTTAAACAAATAATATAACTTAACAGTTAATTTGGGTATCAAAATATCCAAGCTTATAGCCACAATCATGACGATTTGGATATCAATTTGGCAGAGAATGAAGATTCTTTCAACTAAAATAAACAAATTAAGAAACCATGGAAGTCCAAAAAATCACCTGTAAGAAAACTCCAATTGCATATGTAACAATGTTGTCGAAGTGGTTATCTTCAACGAATCGAACATATGTACTCGTAAGACAGATCTAAATCACAAAAGGTTTGGGGAACCCTCAAACGTAGCAATTGGAACATAAGGATTTAGCTTTAGGGCATTGAAATGAATCTAGAAAGAGAGCTTACCAGCCATTGTTTGATGGATTTAGGATAGGAAGAGCATCTAGCATTTAGGAGAACTGATTGGTTTAGTGGGAAAGCAACGGCCTTTTTATGAAGAGGCAAGAAGACGAAGAGGCGTTGGCCGTTTTGCTAGAGATGAAAAGGCACAACTGTTAGTGATATAAGAATGGTTAGGTTTGCTAATGTAAAGGCAGTGAGTGGGTAAAGCAACAAAGCCACGTAGGTTTCATTCTTGCAGTATAGAGTGCCATGTAGGCTCCACATGGAAGCATGTGAGAAGAGTTTTGGCTTTAGCTTTATAATATATATAATAGATGGACAAAAGCTATATAGCATATAAAATATCATGCATATCCATATCTAAAATACAGATAGTATACATATACAAACATGTGAAGAAAATATTATCCTATCACACGCACCAAGGTAGTGAGAGTAGTAATGTGCATATTTATATGAACATTGAAAACTTATTCCACCTCAATAAAATGAGAGATAGTAGAGTAACTTCACAAAACATAAGAACTAAAAAAAAAGGAGCTTTTAAATGCACTGATAGTGGTAGATCCAATGTCTTAATTGGGTGAACCAAGAAATTTTGTGAGTGCAATTAGAAGCTCACTTCTTTGGTTCTTGTCTTTTAAAATGAACAAATTAAGGGCCTGTTAATGTTGCAGTGTCCAATTTCAATTTATTAAATTCTGAAAAAGTTTTTTTTTGTTGCATTGAGAATGAGTACACTGTACACGCAATGTCTAAGTGAGTGAACAAATAAATATTGTGGGTGCATTTAGAAGCTCTTGTTGGAGAATAAATTGAATAATATAATAATAGCCGTCAGAAATTCAAATCCAAAGAATTCATTGTAATAAAATCACCATCAATTCCACCATTGAATCGAACCAAGATAAAGAGTGATTGGGATGAGTCGTGAAATGCTCTCTTAAGACGATACGCACCCTCTACAGATAATACCCGGTGCCATAGGAAATAACACACCATCTCCGGGATACAACAGCTCGGTCACCCGGTGCCGTAAGCCTATCAATTCTGCACAACTTGACATGGCAAGAAACTTACCCCTCTAATACCTTCTTTACCCAATATATATACTTGATAAAACATAAAGAAAATGAAGGTATATAATGGTAGGATAGTTGCTTAAAATATTGTGAACCTAGGGTGAGTCTCTGTGAGCACTAGATAGCCAATTCAAGTAATATTATATCTATATATCAACTTAACGTTAGGCGCTTCATATATAACCTTTTAAAGACTCCATTAAGCACTAATTAAACATGTGATTGTTGATGCAATTTATTGCTGAAATAGTCCATCATAAAAGAATTACATCCGTTGTACTTGGTAATGTAAATATTAAAGGTCTTTATGCAACATTCAAAAGCTTTGAGTTACCAACTTTGAATGACTATTGAATGTTGGAAAACCATGTGTATTATAATACACTTTAAATAATTAAAAGCAATTCTATTTTTATTAAAATAATCCAAGTCCAACAGCTCTCTTTTTATTTTTATTTTTTGTCTTTTAAAATGAACTGTTGTGGTTTTCACCCTTTTTATTTGGGTTAACTAGTATTAAATCCTATTAGGTGTATCTTTGTGTTAATAGATCCAATCCAAAAAACTATTTGGTGATAAGCACAACTTTATTTTGGACTACAGTACTACCCCTTTTATATGTAGATTATTGCTAAAATTTTGGATTTTTAAAATTCAAATCCAACCCATTATATATATATATATATATAGAGAGAGAGAGAGAGAGTTATTTCTACCAAAACCCATTTCAATACTCCATTATTATAGCCCTCCAATATTCCTTCCACCACCACCGTCCTCCCCACCCCTTTTCTACCTCGCCATGGTGCTCAACGCCATCGTATTAACGGCATCGACTCAACTGTGACGGAGATCCAAGCTTTGACATTGTTCATGTCGAACGCCACCCCGTTAACGGCATCCACTCGACTGTGATAGAGATCCAAGCTTTAACGTTGTTCATGTCGAATCTACAGTACACCGGCTCAATCTCAATCTTAATCTCAGATGGCTTCAATGGTTCAATCCCAATAGCAAGTTAAGCCTCCGAACACTCCAATGACTTCAATAGCTCAATTCCCCCTCTCTCTCTCTCTCTCTCTCTCTCTCTCTCTATAACACCCGCATTTGTGTTATTGCATTTCATTACATTGTCATGCATGATAATATGATGTGTTGTGCATTTTGGCACATGTTTGAGTGAGTTTTGACTCACGAGTTGATTTGGGTGTCTGTGTTAGAGAACCCTCTGAGATAGTGTGAAGTGAATGTTTTGTTGTTGTGACGTCTCTCCGAGTATGAGACGGTCACTGTGGAACACTTTAAATGTTTATCTGGAATTAAATGTTTACCTGTGTATTTCAATATCTGTATTATTTTTTGGTTTAGATTTATTTCTATTGTTAGATTTAGCATCCTGGTAAGGACGAATTAACACACTATTAATTTAGTAGGCTAATTAGAAACTTCAGAAATGTCACATAGAAATTTGCATTTTAGCAACCAAACAGAACTTAGTCAGAAACTTTTATAATCTTGAGGTTTCACTTGTAAAGCTATGAATTAGCTGTATAGAAAGTTTCAGAGACTAATTAGGAGTTTGTAAACTCGTGGGGAGGTAAACGTAATTCCCGAGAGTGTTGGCTATATATAGATAGAGATGACTTTGGATATTTTCATAAAGTCTTAACCTAAGTTCAAGAAGGAGGCCAAAGGGGAGATTTAGTTGCTTAGAGTTTCTTGATGTCAAACGACGGACTTCTGTCCGTTTATTTTCTTCAAGATTTCATATTCGAACTCCTTGAGGTAAGGGCTTCATTTTAATACCCACTAGGGCCTGTTTGGCTAAGTTTTCCGAAAAGTCTTTTTCTAGAAATTTTCATAAAAGTTAATAATTGAAATTTTGATCGATAGGATTTGTACTAGATGGACTTCTGCACGTTCTTTGTGCACGGGTTTTCTTCGGATTAAATTATAGGAGCGTAAATCGGAGGTGAGAGATTCAATTTTGTATTATGGAATGATTTCTTGACATATATTCATGTTTTGTTTGAATAGCATATGTTAAGTATAGATATATATTGTGTAGTTCATATTGGGCAATTATATTGATAAGTAGGCCCAATAGCATGGTGAAATGTTTTGTTTAACGCGAGCATGGTGATATGTATTTGAGCATGTTAAGTTGCTTAGTTGGGTCAGAAGGAGCACGTGGTCACTGAGCCATTTTGTGGAGTCGATTTAGGCATTAAGGTCGCACGATTGAAGAGAAGAATCGTGGGCCTTACCCTTTTGTGTGGACTTATTGACGAGGAGTCGCGGATTGGGAGTATGGAATGTGCACGTGAGTCTCCCGCGACTAGTATGAAATGTAGAGATGTGAATGCGAGCATGTTTATCATTCATGTACATATGTTATTTTATTCACTAAGCGTTAGCTTAAACAAATCGAAATATGTATGGTTATTTAAATAACCATTGCAGGTATTAATGTTGGCGAGGAATCGCAAAAGTGAGTATGTGGGTTTGGGAGTTCACTTAGAAGGCAACCTGAATGTTGATCTTGTGATTTTGGACTATAGGAATGTTGTAATAAGGATTTGAACGTTTTTAACTTATATTTATTTTAGTATGTTTGAATGGATCTAAAACGTTGTAATAGTTAGTAACATGTTGTAATTGTGTTCTAGTAATGTTTTTATACTATTGAGATCACTTTAGAATGAGTTTGGAGTGTGCGTTTGATCCTTGGTTGATTCAGAAAGCTTTTAAACTTGGAAAATCTGCAGAAGGGACTACTGTTGCAAAATAGTCGACTGGACCCATTTTTAGTCAACTGGACCCCTGTTCTAAAAGGAAATTTTCTTTGGTTTTCAGAACTTCAGTCGACTGGAGGTCCGACCCAGTCCACTGGTTTCTGCACGAAAAACATACTTTCTGCATGCATAGTGTCCAGTCGACTGGACGAGCCCAGTCGACTGAAAGTTTGAGGCATCAGTCGACTGGACCGAGGGGTCAGTAGACTGAATATGGCACTTGGGATTTTCTTGTTCTCTGTGACTGATGGATTAGTCGACTAGACGCCCGACCCAGTCGACTGGATTGCTGGTTTTAATATGTGTTTTGTTTTCCTCTGCGTGTGTTCTTTAAACTAGTTTTGAGAACGTTAATGAATTGGTTTAGCCTCGGTGGCATGCCACGGGCTTCGATTCTGCTATTGTGGGACCGGGCTGTGACATTTAGTGGTATCAGAGCTTTAAGTTTAGAGCTTTGGGAACGAGTGACGTTATATGTTGAGAGACGTCAAGTGGAGTGTATGACTATGAAGTTAATATTATTATCATTGTAGAAATGCTTCATGTGTTAGCATTTGTTGATTGTGATGAATTGTGCACCTTTATTTCTTATGGCATAGCATGCATAGTCATTATGCATTGAACTCAACAGGGTGAATTCTTGAAAATGTTATGGCTGATCCACCAAGAGAGTTGTCACCACATTTGTGAATGGATCAAATAGTGAATATGTTGGGATCTTTATACAAGCGGTAAGTGAAAGAGAGCAGATGAATGTTCAGGCTCCACCGGTTGAAATTCGTTATATCAATGCACCACCAGCACCGAGAGCTTAATATACAATCGTGGAACAATTCCATAAACAGAAACCGACCTTGTATCATGAACAGGTTGATATAGACTTGGCCGATCATTCGATGATGGACATGGAACGACACTTCTGTAGTGTGAAATGTACTGACGAGGACAAAATTTTGTGCGCATCCGATACGTTGATGGGCGAAGCATTGGATTGGTGGAACAATGTACTTGAACAAGGAAAGCCGACCACATGGGAAGCATTTAAGTAGGAATTTACCAGACGATTCTTTCCGCAATCTGCTTATACTCAGAAAGGCCAAGAGTTTGCAAGTTTGGTCCAGGGAGACATGACTGTGAGTGAGTATGTATCATGTTACAATGCATTGGGAAAACTACTGTCCCGACTGATAGGGATAAGGTTCGTAAGTTTGAGGAAGGGCTTAGGGAGAATATCTATGACCGTGTGGATATGTTGCAACACCCGACTGTTTCTCTAGTAGAAGAAACTGCTCGTATTGTGGAGAAAAGTGTTGATCGCTATCGACAAGGACAATAATGAAAGAGAGTAAATGACAATAGGGGTAAAAGCCAAGGGAATGCGAAGAAATCGTTTACACAAAGTTCGGGATCGAACATGGGTAGTCAGGGAGGGAGTGCATTTGTAGGAGACTCGAGATCATTGTGTCCAACATGTAACTTGCGACATAGAGGGACTTGCTATCAATTGACCACCTACTACATATGCAAGCAATTAGGGCATGTCTCTAGGAATTGTCCTATGAATACGAACGTGACTTCACCAAACACTACCTCGAACACAAAGAGCTACAACCTAGAGATGAGAGGGAAATGCTTTGAGTGTGGCCAACCGGGGCATATAGAGAAGAACTATCCGAGTAAGAGACAACCAAGAATGAGTACTAGAACATCGAGTGTGCCAAGCGGATCAAGGGTAGAACCTTGAGTGGATAAAGGAAAAGGAGTCGCACAATAACAATGGCGATATTTCCAGCTCAGACCGGGGAATTCGGATGATACCATCGTATCATGTATTCTTCCTATTTGTTCGTATGCTGCATGTATACTTATGGATTCTTGTTCAACGCATTCATTTGTATCACGTGATTTCGTTAATCATTTAACTGTTAAATCTGAACCGTTGGGATATGATTTGTGTGTATCATTGCCCACTAGTGAACCTTTAGTAACTTCTTCGGTATTCAAGTCGTGTGAGATCAAGATAGGCAATAAGGTCTTGAGCGTTGATTTTATTCCGTTGAAAGTGAACTACTTTGATGTTATTTTGGGTATGGATTGGTTGTCGGCTAATCAAGCTAAGATCGATTGTGAACAGAAATGGGTTAGTTTCTATCCGTTAGGACAAGAAGAGTTTACTTTTCAGGGTATGGGTGTAACTGTACCGCCGTACTTGATATCGACGATTTAAGCAAGAAAGATGTTGAAGAGAGGATGTTCGGGTTTTTTTATGTTCGATTGTTGACACAAGAGTTATTGGACAACTAGTAGAAGACATTCCAATAATTCGAGAATTTCCAGATGTTTTTCCCGATGAGCTACCCGATGTATTAATAGAAAAGGAGTTTGAGTTCACAATAGAAATAGTACCAGGGTCACAACCGGTATCCAAGGCACCGTACCGAATGGCACCAGTAGAGTTGAAAGAATTGAAAATTCAGTTACAGGAGCTACTTGAGAAGGGTTTTATTCGACCAAGTGTTTCGCCATGGGGAGCTCCAGTCTTGTTTGTAAAGAAGAAGGATGGGACAATGCGTATGTGCATCAACTACCGAGAGTTGAATAAGTTGACCGTTAAGAACAAGTATCTGTTACCGCAAATAGATGACTTGTTTGATCAGTTACAAGGGGCTGAAGTATTTTTGAAGATTGACTTGAGATCTGGTTACCATCAGTTGAAAGTCAAAGAAGAAGATGTTGAGAAGATAGCTTTCAGGACTAGATATAGTCACTTTGAATTTTTGGTTATGCCATTTGGAGTGACTAACGCACCAGCTGCTTTCATGGACTTGATGAATTGTGTTTTCCAAGACTACTTAGATGAGTTTGTTATTGTGTTCATCGATGACATCCTGATCTATTCTAAGAGTGCTGAAGACCACGAACATCATTTATGACTAGCCTTACAACGATTACGCAAGAAGAGGTTGTTTGGGAAATTGAAGAAGTGTGACTTTTGGTTGACAGAGATTGCTTTTCTTGGACATATAGTGTCGGCGAAAGGAATTTCAGTGGATCCTTAAAAGATAGAAACCGTTACTAATTGGGTGAGACCAATGAATGTGACAGATATCCGAAGTTTCCTAGGATTAGCTGGTTATTATCGGAGGTTTTTGAAAGACTTTTCACGTATTGCAATGCCAATGACACAGTTGATGATGAAAGATGTTACTTTTGTATGGAGTCTGGAATGTGAAAAAAGTTTTTAAGAATTAAAAGGCTGACTAGTGTAGGCACCAATCTTAGCTGTTCCGACAGGGACTGAAGGGTTTATTATTTATAGTGATGCTTCGTATAGAGGTTTAGGTTACGTTCTTATGCAAGGTAACAAGGTCATTGCCTATGCATCGAGACAACTGAGACCGCACGAGAAGAACTATCTTACACATGATCTAGAATTGCCCGCCGTGATTTTTGCATTGAAGATTTGGCCTCATTACCTATACGGTGAGAAATGTGAGATATATATGGATCATAAGAGTTTGTAGTACTTGTTCACACAACGAGATTTGAACATGAGGCAAAGGAGATGGTTAGAGTTGATGAAGGACTATAATTTGTCAATTCAGTATCATTCGGGCAAAGCGAATGTAGTCGTCGATGCTCTTAGTCGTAAAGCACCAACCAATACCGCATCAGATTTGACTTTTCAGAAAGAACTAATTCGAGATATGGAGAATTTGGAGCTTGAGGTGATTCCGAGGATTGAAGGTGGATTGATGTCAATGATTGTGGCTCAACCACTCTTGATTCACGAGATTACGGAGAAACAACGTCAAGATGTGAATTTGAAGAAAATTTGTGATGAGATTCTGATGGGCAAGCAACCGGGATTTACTTTTGAGAACAATATTTTGCGATTGAGAGGTAGAATTTATGTACCTGACGAGAAAGAATTGAAATGAAATATTCTAGAGGGAGCACACAATACAAAGTATACCATTTATTCGGGAAGCACCAAGATGTATAGGGACTTGAGATATGTTTATTGGTGACTAGGAATGAAGAGAGAGATAGCACGCTACGTTTCACATTGTACAAGTTGTCAACAAGTGAAAGTCCAATGACAAGTACCTTCGGGATTGTTACAACCGTTACCAATACACTACAACAAAAAACCCTTATTATGACTTTAAAAAAGAGTCATAAATGTATATTTATGACTTTTTTTTAAGCTTTTAAAATAAGTCATAACATTGCAGTCATAAATAAGTTCGAGTTTGTTAAAAAAGTCATAAATAATTATTATTTTTACAACAGTTGTAAAAAAATAGTCATAAAAAATGAGTGCTTTCAAATTGTTTATGACTATTTTTTAATTGATACAGTCATAAATAATCTTCAAAAAAGTCATAAATAGGCTTTTAAAAAAGTCATAAATAATCTTCAAAAAAGTCATAAATAGCCTTTTAAAAAAGTCATAAATAATCTTCAAATTAGTCATAAATAACCATTTAAAAAGTCATAAACAATCTTCAAAAAAGTTATAAATAACCTTTAAAAAGTCATAAATAATCTTCAAATTAGTCATAAATAACCATTTAAAAATTCATAAACAATCTTCAAAAAAGTCATAAATAACCTTTAAATAGTTATAAATAATATTTAAAATAGTCATAAATAACCTTCAAAAAGTCATAAATAATCTTTAAATAGTCATAAATAATCTTCAATACAGTCATAAATAACCTTTTAAAAAGTCATAAATAATGACACTATTTATGAATTTAGTAGAACTATTGTTAATTTATGATTGTTTTTTATGAAACAATCATATATAATATAAAACACATTTAAAGAAAAAAAATATTTTGTTGATAATCCAATAATCAAGATTACACAATTCAAATACATCAAAACATGAATGTTACACAATTTAGAATGTATATACATATGTAAATCAACTCAAGAACCATATTCAAATATTATCTTCCTTCCAATCAAAATTTTTCATTAATCAATCTAATAATTAATTATGTACAAGAAAAATGTAACAGTAACCACTAAGTATGTATTAAACCAACAAACCAATAATGTATATGTAACATTATTAAAAAAAATAAAAATAAATAAATAAATAAATAAAAACAAGATTAGTGTCTATTTAAACTCTTCAATCACCGCTAGTACATCAACTTATTTGCAATATTTGTTCCATGTAGTCTAACTGTGTAACACTGAAACAAAAATGAAATCAATATATTAGATTCTATATAACGAGTATATGATTTTCTTAAATTGTAAAAATATAGATTACCTGGAAAAAGGAAAAAATGTTGAAAAAAACAAATAAATGGTCCAAGTCAAAAACAATGGTATCCATCTATATTATCAAATCCATGTGAAATGTGAACAGGACCGAATGAGATAGATAGAGAAAGAAAGAGTAAATTACCTTTATCCTGAAGCTAGAAGACAGTGTTCTTGATTTGTCTGAATTCCACAAATTCCTAAAACGCAAGCCAAATACCCAATTTCAAAAAATAAATCACCCTATTCGGACATCTGAGCGCAAAGTTATAGCCTTTCAAAGATTTGATGTTTTCCTAAATTTTCAGAAACTGACCTAAACAATTTACTACTTTGCAGACTAACCTACCCTTGATTCTCATCACAATATTTGTATTTATTGGAGGGCCCCACATGAGATGGCTCATTTATTTAGTAAACCAATTATTCGTGAATAAGAAATTAGTAAGTACACATAATGATCGAAATTCTCATAATGATCAAAGGTATTTTTAAAATTTGGGAAGCTATGATTATATGATTTTTTTAAAAATACACATAATGATCGAAATTCTCATAATGATAAAGAGTTATACTCTGGACCATTGCTTTTGGGTAATTAGTATTTGTTGACAAAGAGTAATGCAGCTTTTGCTTAATTAGTATTTACCATAACACTTTTTAGAAATTTTCGGGGGGTGTAAATGAAAAACAGCAAGAGAGAAATCATAAACAGACACAGAGAGAGGGAGAGTTTGGCGAGTCCGAGATCATAAACAGACCGTGCTTTTCCTTAATTAATTGATAGTGTCTCACCAAATCAACCAGTAGTAGTGTCTCACCAAATCAACAAGATCGTTCCTTAATTAATGATCATAAATATCAAATCAATAATGCTAGGCATACAATACATTCCATAACATGGCTTTAAATGCATGTACCATGTGCTGTGTAAGTGGTGCACAAAAAAGTGTGAAAATTTCAAACAGCACATGATACAACACATTTAAAACCAGTTGCAAACTAGAACGGGGATAGAAACGTGATGCTAGGTGTAGAGGGTTTTCGTGCCTGCGGACACATATTTTTACCCATACTCGTCATGTTGTCGCGAGACACTTTCGAGGTGATAGGAGGGTTCATCTAACCTAGTTCGTGACAATGCAGCAACCTATATCTTTTCCTCTTATTCCAGGACCCAATTAGTGTGCAAGTTTGTAGTTCCCTCCTTCCCTTGTCATCTTATCTTATTATATTATTATAATATGGAAGCCTCAAAGTGCCAGGTGTCAAACAAATGAGCAACCAAAACAAATCATGTTATCTCTCTTATTCAATAAAACCAAGGGGCTTTTAAGATATCTTATTTTTACAATATGTTTTATTGAATTCAATACATAAACGAATTTGTATCAAACGGGAATATCACATTATTTCCAGCCCAAAATTACCCTATGTGTCCATAGACTCAGGAGTGTAGTTTAATGGGACCAGATTATTTCCCCACTAGATTTTTTTTGGGTAAAAATAGTACTCCCTCCGTCCCATAATAAGTGTCCACTTCTATTTTGCACATTCTTTAAGAAAGTTGTATTATTTTAGTTTTTTTGATTCATTAAATGGTCACTTTCCAATTTTGCCCTTAGATGTGATAGGTGTTTGACTTTTTGTTTGTTTTTAGGCCACAAATAAATGCTACTTTGTCTTTATTATAAGGGTAGTTTTGGAAAGTAAGTAAATGCTATATGCCAATTTAGGAAAGTGGACACTTATTGTGGGACATCCAAAAAAGGAAATGTGGACACTTATTATGGGACGGAGGGAGTATAATTTTATGTGATTCATTGTACAACCTAATTTATCCCATAAATGACTTGTAATCTTTTAAACAATCTGATACACTTAAAACTTATAATAATTTGATAATATCTTATAATCTTTTAAACCACATGCTAATATCTTATAATCTTTTAAACAATCTAATACATTAAAGCTGGACACACACTGTCACACAAATATCAAAGTAAAATTGATAAAAATAAATAAAAAATTAAGCTTATAATACAAAATTTCCATGAAAAAATTAAGGGATAGATTAGTTTGTATAAAAAAAAATTTTATACTATTTCTACCCCAAAAAAAATAAATATATCGGGTCCTGGCGTTGCACCCGATCCCCCGTTTAAGCTTCTGCTCCTACTGAACTACACTTCTGGGTGAGTCCCTACACATAGGGTCATTTTGGATCGGAAATAATGTGATATTCCCATTGCGCCCTTGCTTATTTTGTAATTGGGTGGATTTTGCACAATTTTCAAATCATATGGTGTAAATTGCCAAAATTGAAACTATAGGGACCAAACTGTCACAACGCTTAAACTACAGGGGTGTAATTTGCAATTTACCCTAATTTTTACTAACTTTCTAAAACTACCCTTCATTGAAATCTACACCAAGACAAAACTAAAAAAACTGTTGTAATGATTAGGGGCAATTGTGGAAAGTAGGTGTAGATTCTTCTTGTCCCCTAAATAAGTTGAGTTCCCGAAGGTGGACTCACAAAATGGGACGAAGGGAGTACTAACAAGGTCTTTTCTTTCTATCCAAACAAACCATAACAAGCTTCCAAGCAATTTGAATGAAAAAATAAAAATTGGTGGATTGTAATGTGCTGTATGTTCTTTGGTCTAACACTCTAACATAAATCAAACAGTCATGGTATGTGATCAATGTCATGATTTTTTAAGATTGTTGATGGTATTTGAACCATCAAAAGCTTAAATATGCAACTTGTATCACCTACATGAGTCAAATGTAGGGCGACACATGCTTATGTATCAAAAAGTCCTAGAAATAATAAACCAAAAGGAACAAAAACGTTTGTACAATCTTTGGTTCCAAATAAGAACAAATCCTAGCTGAAAAGCAGAATAGTTATACAAGAAGGAAAATACCCTTTCAAGTATTTTCTCTGTAGTTAATAGTATTTCATATGGTCAATGTCACCCAGTTAGTACCAATTGTCTCTCACATGATTCCAGCACCCAGTGCGTGGTGGGTATCAGCACTTGCCCCAGCAAGTTTCTACCCCTTGTGATGTGCTTAATATGCCTCTCACTTACCCACAATTTTTTGAGATTTACTTATACATAATTGGCGATTTTTTTGGAGTCTACTTATAATATGAGTCTATTTCTGAAACTTAAACATTGTATGATATCTTTCAAAATTCTAGAGGGGCCTATTTCTAAAACTCAAAAAATTCTTACACTAAAAGTGCAATTTTCAAAATAGACAATTGATAGCAATACTAACTTTTCCATATATCTCTTACTTATATAAGTAATTGTAGATCATGCTTCATATTTTATGCTTGATAAACATAACTGCACTAGTTGTTTCTGCTTTGACCAAAAAAAAATAGTACTAGCAGAATGAATTTTATTTTGAAGTTTTATATTAATACCGATTTGGGGAAACAAGGGAAAACATTAAAATTTCCCAAGGAAAAAAATATGATTTCATTGTTCAAGATTTACCCCTACCCAAAAAATGTGAGATACATAAACATAGACAGAAAGGCAAACAGAAAGAGCACCAGATTTTACGTGGTTCACCCAAACACTAGGGAAATGTCCATGGAGCCACTTACATTTTCACTATGCTTAAAGACATTTATACATCAATGGCCTCCCTTACTTTGTTAAAGACAATACTTTCTTCAATGGATGTTGATAAGAAAATGGCAGTTAGGATGGCGATGGAAATTAGAAACAGGAAAATTTATTTTGGAATGCAAGCTTGATTCAAAAGTCAATATGTGAGGCTACTGATCCAATCATCTTCATAGGCTTCATTCAGAGAGAGTCTCTAACAGAATGACCTCCAAGAAATGCAAGTAGCTATCGTAATACTTAGATGGGAGTTTCCTCAATTCAAATGCGAAAAAAGTGCTAATTAGTCTAAGAGGACAGGCCATCCAAGTTTCATTAAATGAGTCTATTTGTGAAACTTAAACATTTGATAGAGGCCATCAAAATTTTGTGAACTTTGGCAGCCCAGGACGGTTGCCCCTTTTGCCGCCCCCCCCCCCCCCCCCCCCCTTTAGGCCAGCCATGGCTTCCACCAAATTACAACATGGCCATCCTTCAAATTCTTTTTCACTTCTCCTACTAGACTTAATCTTCAAAACCATCAGGTGTAGATATACACACTTATAGCATACCCAGAGCCGGCCCTGAGATGCCAATATTTGGCCGAGGCCTCAAGCGAACATTCAAAGGGGCCTAAAAAATGAGGCCTCTGTACTAAGTTTCATAGAAATTAGGAAGAAATTAGAAGAAAATAGGCCTAAAATTGGAAAGTTCCATAAAAATTAGGAACAAATTAGAAGAAAATAGGCCTAAAAACGAAAAGTTTCATAGAAATTAAGAAGAAAATAGAAGAAAATAGGCCTAAAAATGATAAGCTTTATAGAAATTAGAAGAAAATAGGCTGATAAATGAGGCCTAAAAATGAAGCCCCATGCGGCGGCTTCGCCGCTTTGCCTCAAGGTCGGCCCTGAGCACACCTTCTTATTCTAGCTAGTGATAACTGAGTCTCTCATTCCTACGGGCCGTTAATTGTGTATTTCGAGGAAAATTGTCATCACTTTTAATCTGTAGTTGATAATTCTTGTACACGTTCATCCATAGTTGTTAGAAGTTTTACTAAATTTGGTACTTGGCATATTGTAAACTCCTATGTCATTGCTAAAAAGTGTTAATTGAACTAATGGTCTGAAGACCTTAGCCCAACAGACAATCTTGCTTTGGCTAGCATGATATCTAATTTTACAGTTTCTATATATACTTGGAATTCGTTACTGATCATCCCGAAGCCTATTCTTAAGGCTTTGTAAAAGAAATTGTACACTTATCAGTGTATGTATGTGTCAAGTTAAGATTAAAAAAAAAAAAAAAAAGTCCCAGCTTCATGTCAAGCATGAGGTCAGACAAAAACAGGGCAGGGCGCAATAACAGAATCACAGATATAGAGAGATACAATAAGGAGAGAGAGAGAGAGAGAGAGAGAGAGAGAGAGAGAGAGATATATACCTTGATTTGCCGAATAAGGAGCCGAATCAGTGGCGATATGCGGCGGCGAGGGGTGGTGGTGGCGATATGCGGCGGCGAGGTGTGGTTGAAGCTCGAAGAAGAAGGAGTGGTTGAAGAAGAAGAAGCTGAATTGATGAAAGGGTGTGGTATTCTCTGTTAGGGTTTGAAAAAAGATGAAGCCGAACTGAAGGAGGAGTCTGATGAAGGGATTTGATTCAATAGGGTAGGGATTTGATTCAATAGGGTACTGAAGTTAGTGTTTTGAAGGAGTCTGTGTATTTTATCTCTGTGTTATTTTAACGCGCGCAAGTATTAAAATAAATTTTTTTAAAACATATACATATGTCAGTGTTTTGATAACCGACATAAAAAGTCTTATGACCCTTTCCAAAACATTATTTACGACACTTTTTCAAGAATCTTAATTATTCTTACAAAAATAGTTAGGCACACAATACATTCCACAACACATTGCACAATAGGGTTTTAAATGTGTTGTACCCTGTGCTGTTTGAATTTTTCACACTTTTCTATGCACCACTTACGCAGCACAGGTACATGCATTTAAAGCCCTATTGTGAAAAATGTTGTAGAATGTGTTTGTGTGCCTAACATTTCTCTTGTTCTTAACTTCAAAAAATCTTATCATATTGTATTTTTTACTAATTTTTCCAAAAATAGTTTTATGTTTAATTGATTCTATATATGACTCGGAGAAAAAGTCATAAAAATTAAGAATAGTTCTGAATACCAAAAATATAGCCATGAATAAACACTATTTACCAATCTTATGACTATTAATAGAAAAAGAGTCATATATGTTAGGAAGAAGTACTTGTTATGGCTATTTTTTTTAAAAGAGTCGTTACGTCAAAATTTTAAAAAAGTCATAAAAAAAATGGTTTTTTCTTGTAATATTGCTCTCTCTCTCTCTACAGAGGACTTTCAGAACTTAGGGCTTTTCAATTTAGAGACGGCTTTCAATTTGGAGCTTTTTAGTTAAAACTTAAACTTACTAGTAGGGCCCCACTCACTATACGAGGGAAGATAAAAAAAATGGAAAAGGATAGAAATTAAGGCATTTTATTACAAGTAACTATAATACTATGCTTTAATTTCTAAATCTTAATCCCAAAAATACATGTGGTAGTGAGAGTACCTTCAAATATAATAAAGGCACCACTTCAACATCATCCAATCAAAATTCAGTGGAACCACTGCTACATTATTTGGGATGAGAATTTGGGATTAGGATTTGAGAAGCATTGCATTACTCGTTAATTTATTTATTTATTTTTGTTAGTTTGAAGATGGTTTTTATGACTTTTTGAAAAAAAAAAAACTTATTATTTATGACACTTTGCAAAACATAACAGATTTGATTATTTATGACACTTTTCAAAATACTGACATAATAAATCTTATTAATTATGACACTTTTTAAAAAAAAATTTATTATTTATGACACTTTTCCGAACACTGACATAAAAAATCTTATTATTTATGACATTGTTTAAAACACTGACATAACAAATCTTATTAATTATGACACTTTTCAAAAAACTTATTATTTATGACACTTTTCAGAACACTGACATAAAAACAACTTATTATTTATGACATTTTTCAAAAAAACTTAATTATTATTTATGACACTTTTTCCATCATTGAGTCATAAAAATAACGAATATTTATGACTACTCCAAAATGTAGTCATAAATTAAATACCATTTGCCAATCTTATGACACTTTTCAGAATACTAACATAAAAAAACTTACTATTAATGACACTTTTAAAAAAAACTTATTATTTATGACACTTTTTCAGCATTGAGTCATAAAAATAACGAATATTTATGACTACCTAAAAATGTAGTCATAAATTAAACACCATTTTCAAAAATCTGTCAAAATCTGAATATAAATTATCAAGGATGACCACGGATTTTTCAGATAAATCACATGTCATACCTGGATATCTATTCATGGGGATTCATTCCCAGTAATCCAATATTATTATTTATGACAATGTTCAAAAACCTGTCATAAAAAATCTAATACGATTCTTAGTAAATCTAAATTTATCATGACACTAAAAGTAATTATCAACAAGTGTTAATATATTTAAAACAAAAATCTTAAAAACTAGTCCCTCAAAGGTCAATTTAAGTGAAATTTTACTTAATATTCATGTACAGATTCAGTGAAATTTCACAAAATATTCGTGTATGCCAAGTGAAATTTCACTAAATATTTTTGTACAGAGGACATTTCCCTAATCAAGAATCTTAATTAACTTTCAAAAATCATAGCATACTATCTTTTTCACTATTTTTCCCAGATACGGTACCGATTCTAGAACTCCAAGAAAAAAGAGTCATAAAAATAAAGAATATTTATGACTACCCAAAAATGTAGTCATAAAAGACTTGTTATTTATGACATTATTCTAAATACTTATTATATATGACACTTTTCAAAAACCTGTCATAAAAAATCTTATTATTTATGACCAGTTTCAAAAAATTGTCCTAACAAATCGTATTATTTATGACCATTTTCAAAAAACTGTCATAAAAACTCTTATTATTTATGACCATCTTATTATTTATGACCATTTTAAAAAAAACTGTCATAAAAAATCTTATTATTTATGACCATGTTAAAAAAACTGTCATAAACAATCTTATTATTTATGACTAATAAAAAAAATGGTCGTAAATAAAACACCACTTACCAATCTTATGACTATATTTGCAAAAAGAGTCATATATGTTAGAAAAAAGTATTTGTTATGACTCTTTTTTTTAAATAGTCATTAGCCCAAAATAAAAAAAAGTCATAAAAAGGGTTTTTTCTTGTAGTGATAGTTGAATGAAAATGGGAACACATTACAATGGATTCTGTTAGTGGGTTTTCGAGATCGAAGAGATCGAATACCATCATTTGGGTGATTGTTGATCGTTTGACGAAGTCATCGTACTTCCTACCACTTCGAACAACTAAACCGATGACGTTAGCTAAGTTGTATATCCGAGAGATTGTGAGACTACATGGTATTCCAGTTTTTATTATTTTGGATAGAGATAGTAGCTTTACATCGAAGTTTCAAAAAGCCTTGCAAGAAGCAATGGGTACCAAATTACATTTCAGTACTGCTTTTCATCCTCAGACCGATGGTCAATCGGAAAGAGTAATCCAGATATTGGAAGGCATGCTTCGCTTATGTGTAGTTGATTTTCAGGGCGATTGGGAAGACCATTTGCCGTTGATTGAGTTTGCATACAATAATAATTTTCAATCGAGTATTGGAATGGCTCCTTATAAAGCTTTATATGGTCGTGTATGTCATTCACTGATTAGTTAGACGGAAGTCGGAGAAAGAATGATTGAAGGGCCAAAATTTGGACAAGAGACAACCGATAAGATAAAGGTAATTAGACAATGGTTACTGACAGCTCAGAGTAGGTATAAGAGTTATGCCGACAAGCGTAGACGACCGTTGGAATTTGACGTGGGCGATTTGGTGTATTTGAAGGTGTCACCTTCAAAGGGAATCACTAGATTTGGGAGATACTGGAAACTTAACCCAAGGTACGTAGGACCTTTTGAGATCATTGGGAGAGTTGGACCCGTAGCGTATCATTTGACCTTGTCAAGCAAGTATGCTCAAGTTCATAAAGTATTTTACGTATCATTGTTACATAAACACTTAGTAGAAGATAGAGAGTAAGTGATGACTCCGACGTCGAATGAGATTCAGAGTGATTTGACATATGTTTTGTATCCGGTAGAGATCTTGGATCGAAAGGATCAAATCTTGCAAAATAAAGTGATATCGAAAGTGAAAGTGTTATGGCGCAGCCAAACGACGGAAGAGATGACATGGGAAATCGAAGATGAGATGCGTACTCAGTATCCGCCCCTTTTCGATTCATGAGGTACAAGTTTGGGGACAAACTTCTTTTAAGGGGGAGAGTATTATAACACCCGTATTTGTGTTATTGCATTTCATTACATTGTCATGCATGATAATGTGATGTGTTGTGCATTTTGGCACATGTTTGAGTGAGTTTTAACTCACGAGTCGATTTGGGTGTTTGTGTTAAAGAACCCTCTGAGACAATGTGAAGTGAATGTTTTGTTGTTGTGACGTCTCTCCGAGTATGAGACGGTCACTGTGGAACACTTTAAATGTTTATCTGGAATTAAATGTTTACTTGTGTATTTCAATATCTGTATTATTTTCTGGTTTAGAATTTATTTATATTGTTGGATTTAGCATCTTGGAAAGGATGAATTAACATGTTATTAATTTAGTAGGTTAATTAGCAACTTCGGAAACGTCATATAGAAATTTGCATTTTAGCAACCAAACGTAACTTAGTCAGAAACTTTTATAATCTTGAGGTTTCACTTGGAAATCTATGAATTAGCTGTGTAGAAAGTTTCAGAGACTAATTAGGAGTTTGTAAACTCGTGGGGAGGTAAACGTAATTCTCGAGAGTGTTGCCTATGTATAGATAGAGATGACTTTGGATATTTTCATAAAGTCTTAACCTAAGTTCAAGAAGGAGGCCAAAGGGGAGATTTAGTTGCTTAGAGCTTCTCGACGCCAAACAAAGGACTTCTGCCCGTTTATTTTCTTCAAGATTTCATATTCGAACTCCTTGAGGTAAGGGGTTCATTTTGATACCCACTAGGGTCTGTTTGGCTAAGTTTTCCAAAAAGTTTTTTTCTAGAATTTTTCATAAAAGTTAATAATTGAAATTCTGATCGATAGGAGTTGTACTAGACGGACTTCTGCACGTTCTTTGTGCACGGGTTTTCTTCGGATTGAATTATAGGAGCGTAAATCGGAGGTGAGTGATTCAACTTTGTATTATGGAATGATTTCTTGACATGTATTCATGTTTCATTTGAATAGCATGTGTTAATATATAAACATATATTGTGTAGTTCATATTGGGCAATTATATTGATAAGTAGGCCCAATAGCATGGTGAAATGTTTCGTTTAACGCGAGCATGGTGATATGTATTTGAGCATGTTAAGTTGCTTAGTTGGGTCAGAAGGAGCACGTGGTCACTGAGCCATTTTGTGGAGCCGTTATAGGCATTAAGGTCGCACGATTGAAGAGAAGAATCGTGGGCCTTACCCTTTCGCGTAGACTTATTGGCGAGGAGTCGGGGATTAGGAGTATGGAATGTGCACGTGAGTCTCCCGCGACTAGTATGAAATGTAAAGATGTGACTGCGAGCATGTTTATCATTCATGTGCATATGTTATTTTATTCACTAAGTGTTAGCTTAAACAAATCGAAGTATGTGTGGTTATTTAAATAACCATTGCAGGTATTAATGTTGGCGAGGAATCGCAGAAGTGAGCACGTGGGGTTTGGGAGTTCACTTAGAAGGCAACCTGAATGTTGATCTTGTGATTTTGGACTATAGGAATGTTGTAATAAGGATTTGAACGTTTTTAACTTATATTTATTTTAGTATGTTTGAATGGATCTAGAACGTTGTAATAGTTAGTAACATGTTGTAATTGTGTTCTAGTAATGTTTTCATACTGTTGAGATCACTTTAGAATGAGTTTGGAGTGTGTGTTTGATCCTTGATTGATTCAGAAAGCTTTTAAACTTGGAAAATCTACAGAAGGGACTGCTGCTGCAAAACAGTCGACTGGACCCCTTTTCAGTCGACTGGACCCCTATTTTAAAAGGAAATTTTCTTTGATTTCCAGGACTTTAGTCAACTAGAGGTCCGACCCAGTCGACTAGTTTCTGCACGAAAAACATACTTTTAAAGTCGAGTGTGCGTTTGATCCTTGGTTGATTCAGAAAGCTTTTAAACTTGGAAAATCTACAGAAGGGACTGCTGCTGCAAAATAGCCGACTGGACCCATTTTCAGTCGACTGGACCCCTGTTTTAAAAGGAAATTTTCTTTGATTTCCAGGACTTTAGTCAACTAGAGGTCCGACCCAGTCGACTGGTTTCTGCACGAAAAACATACTTTTGTATGCGTAGTGTCCAGTCAATTGGACGAGCCTAGTCGACTAAAAGTTTGAGGCATAGTCAACTGGACCGAGGGGTCAGTCGACTGAATGTGGTACTTGGGGTTTTCTTGTTCTCTGTGACTGATGGATTAGTGACTGGACACCCGACCTAGTCGACTGGATTGCTGGTTTTAACATGTGTTTTGTTTTCCGCTGCGTGTGTTCTTCAAACTAGTTTTGGGAACGTTAATGAATTAGTTTAGCTTCGGTGGCGTGCCACGGGCTTCGGTTATGCTATTATGGGACCGGGCTATGACACACACACACACTCTCTCTCTCAATGCTCTCTCCTACGCACCGTTTATCTATAGTATAACTCATTTTTTGGCGATCTACCGACTTGATTTTGTGTGATTTTTGTTCCAAGATTTGGTCAATCATTCAATGATGTGAAATTTTACACTAGTGAAAAAATTCTTGTATGTTTATTTACTTGTTATGAGATAGTGAGAAATGATGTAAAATTTTTCACTAGTTAGAAATTTCTTGTAATTCTAATCTCTCTTTCTCTCTCTCAACGCTCTCTCCTACGCGCTGTCTATCTACAGTACAACTCATTTTTCGGCAACCTCCCGACTTGATTTGCATGATTTTTTGTTTCAAAATTTGGTCAATCGTTCAATGATGTGCGATTTTACACTAGTGAGAAATTTCCTACTTTGCTTGTTATGAGATAGTGGAAATGATGTGAAATATTACACTAGTTAGAAATTTCTTGTATGTTTCTTTGCTTGTTATGAGATATTGAGAAATTTGATACTGAATTTTCCCATCAACAGTGAGGAATTTCATACAGTGATAAAATACAGTGTAAAATTGTACACTGTAGTGATAAATTGTGCACTGAACATATTTAACACTGCTCTGGTTTGCGCATGAACCAGAATGAGGCTTCATAGTTATGCCACAATGAAAGGTTCACACAGTCAAAGTTTTTAAAAGCATATGTATATAGTTAAAGAAATAACAAGACCATCAACAAATCAAAAACCAGTAGCAGCTTTGCACTGAAAAAATAACATCATATTGAAGTGTAAAATTTGAAGTTTGAAGAGACAAAATTATGCATGTATAATGACAAAATAGAATAAATCATCACTCAATGAGTTTAGTGGCATAGTTACAGTCCTATAATTGTGGGATTTAATACCATATTCAGTTACATAGTGGATAAAAATCCTATCTGTTTTCCTACACTTATGGATTTATGTTGGCCCAAGGAAGAAACCTTAGAGGGGGGGTGAATAAGGTTTTAAAAACTAATTTAAGAATTTGTTCAAATTGATTGCCCAAATAAAAGAAATCACAAAAGCAAAGTAAAGAGCAAGGGAAGAGATACAAAGCAAACCGATTTTTAGGTGGTTCGGGAAACCGCACGCCGCGCCCTACTTCCACCCCTCAAGAACACCTCTTGAGGATTTCACTATCACAATCTCCTTCGGGTGAAGATTAAACCCTTACAATTTCTTCAAGGAAGAAAATCCTCTTCACTTGAGCTAGGGTTACACCAACCCTTAATACACACTACTTTTATAAATAGGAATTGATACAAGAATTGAAAACTCTCTCAATAGAGTGGATGAATACAAATTTAAGCTCCTCAATAAATTGCTCTTGAGATATACAAATGAAGACTAGAGCAATGGAATTTATGATCTCACCAAACTAGGGCTCAAGAAATAAATGTGATGAAGTTATTGATTGAATTTTTCCAAAGAGATGTCTTCAATGAAGTTCAAATAAATGTATTTATAGCTTCCTTTGGATTTCCAACCGTTGGAAGTAGTTGGGGAAAATTAATGCTTCATTTAATGCAGCTAACTAGCCGTTACTGTGTTTATCGCAGTCATTCAGTCGACTGTCTTCACAGGGCAGTCGACTGCTTTTTGAAAGGGTATAGTAAAATACGAAGATCAGTCGACTGTGTCGCGAGGGAAGTCGAATGGTTTGAATATTTAAGATCTCTGTGTACCCAGGTCGACCATTCAGTCGACTAGATGATCAGTCGACTGAATCGACTTCACAGTCGACTGCTCTTTGCAGATTTTCAAAGGTAGATTGGGTTAACTATGTAAAATCTTTTACCAATCAAATTTGAGCCCTTAAGTAAGATGTTCACATAAATAATTTGCTTACATAGAGACCTAGAGAATGATTAAACAAGATTCTACAACTTGTAAGGCTCCGTTTGGCTTGAAATCAATGATCATGAATCACCATGTATGAGAAAAAGTTATATGATCATGTGAACATATGTCTCCTGCAACTTAATCAATCTTGAGATAATTAGAAACCACTAATAAGTAGTTTGTTTATCATCAAAATTATCCATTCAACTAATGGAAGGGGCTAACAATCTCCCCCTTTTTGATGATGACAAACTACTTGTTGCCCATAAAAAAAAATTATTATCATAGATCATGTTCTATGATACTTTTTCTCCCCCTTTGTCATTAACAAAAAAACAGATAAGGAGGCAACGAATCAAGACTTAAAAAGCAAAGGGATGCAAGCAAGACAACAATGAAAAGAAATGAAGCAATATAAACAAAAGATTGCATTAACACTGAATTTTGTTATATAAACATTTAAATTTCCAAGAGAAAACTATACATCCAAAAGAGAGTTACAGCACAAACTAAAATATGTCAAGATCCAAAAAGAATTGTAAGATCAGTAAATTTGCAAAATTACAAGGACCATGCATCTACCCAAAAAAAAACTGGTCCAACACACCAAGAACGACACAGTCAAAAGTGTAAGCGAGTCCGGATAATACGGATCTCCTCACGAGCATCATCAACAGAAGCCTGAAGAGAGGATAGACGACGATCAAGAAGCTCCTGAGTAGCAGTAGTAGAAGTGCGCAAAGTATCCAAAGAGCCACCAATCTCAAAAACATCGGCTCGTAAGGATGCGATGGCACGCTGATGAAGCTCAACGGCCTCCTGTTGAGAGGAAGATAAGGAAGCCTGCATAGTCTCAAGGGACTGGGTGTGAGAGACAGAAAGAGAAGAGATGGATGTAGAGAGGCTCAGAACCTGAGCGGAAAGAACGGAAAGCTGCTCCAAAATGTCAGGAGAGGGTGTATCAACAGCAGGTGGAGGAGGAGGAGGAGGAGGAGGAGGAGGAGATGAAGATGGATGAGAAGAAGGAGTAGGAATGGAAGGGGTAGAAGCAGTAGGTATTGTGGGATCAGCAGAGACCTTGGGAACAAAAGCATTTCCCACGAGTTTGTATCCCATAAGGGATAGAATAGTGGAAGAGTAGAAGTCAGTAGAAATGGGGTCATGACGATCAAATTCATCCTCCAAGGGAACCTTGAAGTGATGAAAAACAGTGGTTAAAGCAAAACCATAAGGTAAAGAACTGGTTTTGGACTTCTTTTGACATTCACAAATGTGGCGGCAAAAGAGATACGGCAAATCATAGGATTTATTTTCAAGTAGGCACCAAATTAAAAACACATCCAAGAAAGAGACAGAATCTCGACCGCCAGCACGGGGCAGAAGGGTATAGGTGAGAAGATGGTAAATAAGACGTGCCTCAAAGGTTAGGGCAGAAGCCTTGGGCTTCACGGGATATGACAACTCATTGTTGCCGGTGATAAGACGACAAGCAATGAGAGGGTCGAATCCGTGCCCTTGATTCCAAGAATTAATATTATATTCAGTAATATTTCCACGACTGATATGAAAAATAGAAGAAACAGAGTCTGGATCCAAATGAATTTTAACACCGCGAACGAAAGAGTTAAGTGAGTCAGCACGATATCCAAAAGTCATATTACAATAGAATTCCTTAACAAGTGTGGGATAGTAGGGTTGGCTAAGACTAGTAAAGAGATGCCATCCTAAACGTTCCAGAAGAAAACCTAATCGAAGATTAGCTGATTTAGAAAAAGGAATGGGAAGAATCTTACCAAACACAACGTTCCTGTGTGAGAAAACTTCATCAAAGCTTTCTTGCTCTTCTTGAGTAGGGAAGCGCTTGGCTTTAGTTGCCTGAGGAGTAGATGATGGACCACTAGCAGGGGTCTTCCGTTTAAGCTTGGGAGCCATGCTAGAGAGTGAAGTTTAGATAGCGACAGAGAGGAGAGAGAAAAATGGGTTACAGGGGAAGGGAGAGGAGGAAGAGCGAGATGATGAGGTGAAGGTAGTTTAAGGGAGAGGGGGAGAAGAAATGGAAGGGAAAGGATAGAGAAGAATGGGAGGATTTGGATGGGGAAGAAAAGAAGGAAGAGAAAGGAAGAAGGAAAGGGAATCGCCGGAGGAAGAAGAGGTGAAGAAGAAAAGAAAAAGAGGGCGCGATATATATAGAATATGAAGAGGCAGTCGACTGCATCGCATAAGCAGTCGACTGAAGATCAAATTAGGGCTAGGAAATTGGGGCTAATCAGAGTCGCAGTCGACTCCGTAGTCGACTGAAATGGGCAGGGATTGAAAAAGTTTAAAAACAGTCGACGCCTCAGTCGACGTGAGCAGGCAGGGATATAGGGTGCAAAATCAGTCGACTCCCCAGTCGACGGGAGCAGGCAGGGATTCAGGGTGCAAAAATAGTCGACGCCATGGTCGACGCCTCAGTCGACTGATGTTGTTAAAAACAAGGAATCAAAGGAGAATGAATGGAATCAGTCGACTGTTACGGGAAGTCAGTCGACTGCTTTGGTTAAAAAATACATAGAAGGAGTAAGTCAGTTCAGATACAGAGTTTTATAGCAAATCATTCAAATAGGACAAGCCTAATTCTCTTCTAATAACACAAAGACGTTCTTCGGGAAGGGGTTTTGTGAAAATATCAGCCCATTGACGATCGGTGTTGATGAAAACAAGATCAACATCCCCCTTTTGAACATGATCACGAATAAAATGATGACGAATCTCAATGTGTTTAGTCCTTGAGTGTTGGATAGGATTTTTGGACAAACATATGGCACTAGTATTATCACAATTTATAGGAATATGATCATAATAAAGTCCGAAATCTTCTAATTGTTGTTTCATATAAAGTGTTTGAGCACAACAACTTCCAGCAGCTATATATTCGGCTTCTGCCGTAGATAGAGCTACCGAATTTTGTTTCTTACTAAACCAAGAGACAAGTGAGTGTCCTAAGAAATGACATGTGCCACTAGTACTTTTACGATCAATTTTACAACCGGCAAAATCCGCATCCGAAAAACTTGTTAATTCAAAAGAAGTATTTTTAGGATACCAAAGACCTAAGTCTATAGTACCTAGAAGATAACGAAAAATACGTTTAACCGCAATGACATGTGATTCCTTGGGTGAAGCTTGAAATCTAGCACAAAGGCATACGCTAAACATGATATCCGGTCTACTTGCGGTGAGATACAATAGACTACCAATCATTCCCCGAAAAAGCTTACAATCTACCGGCTTGCCGGTTTCGTCTTTATCAAGTTTTATAGTAGAACTCATAGGGGTTTGAAAAACTTTGCTTCCTTCCAATCCAAATCTTTTTAAAAGATCTTTAATATACTTGGATTGATTTATGAAAATGCCATCTTTATGTTGCTTTATTTGAAGTCCAAGAAAGAAGTTTAGCTCCCCCATCAAACTCATTTCAAATTCATTTTGCATACATGATGCAAATTCTTCACACATCTTCTCATTTGTAGCTCCAAAAATAATATCATCCACGTAAATTTGAACAAGAAAGATATCTTCATTTGAGGTTTTAACAAAAAGAGTAGTATCAATTTTTCCTCGATTAAAACCAAGATCAATAAGATATTTACTTAATCTATCATACCAAGCACGTGGAGCTTGTTTTAAACCATATAAAGCTTTTGTGAGTTTAAAAACATGATCCGGAAGATGTGGATTTTCAAAACCGGGGGATTGTTTAACATAGACTTCCTCGGAGATAAAGCCATTTAGAAAAGCACTTTTCACATCCATTTGAAAAAGTTTGAAGTTTTTATAACAAGCAAAGGCAAGAAGCATCCTAATGGCTTCGAGTCTAGCTACGGGAGCATAGGTCTCCTCGTAGTCTATACCTTCTTCTTGATTGTAGCCTTGGGCAACTAATCTAGCCTTGTTTCTCACAACAATGCCGGATTCATCCTTTTTGTTTCGAAAAACCCATTTTGTTCCAATAATAGTGTGATCATTTGGTTTAGGAACAAGGGCCAAACTTCATTTCTCTCAAATTGATTAAGCTCTTCTTACATAGCCAATAACCAATTTTCATCGTTCTCGGCTTCATCAAAGTTCTTGGGCTCAATTTGAGATAGAAATGCTAAGTTATTACAAATATTTTTGAGAGATGATCTAGTAGCTACACCTTGACTAGGATCTCCTAGGATTTGATCAATAGGATGATTAGGCACATTTTTCCATTCAAAGGGAAGATCACTTCTAGATTCCACTCTAGGTGGTTCAATGGAGAGAGAGTCTTCTTTCTTAGAGTTTTCAAGAGGTAAAGAGTTTGAATCATTGTTTTCAACATTATTTGAAATATCTTTGGAAGTGTCAATGTCATCGTCTATTACTTTCTTAAAAGGATTTGCTTCATCAAAAACAACATGCATTGATTCTTGTACAATCAATGTTCTTTTATTAAAAACTCTATAAGCTTTGCTAATTTGAGAATATCCAAGAAAAATGCCTTCATCCGATTTAGCATCAAATTTTCCCAAGTTATCGTTAGTATTCAAGATGAAACACTTACATCCAAAAACTTTGAAATAGCTTATGTTGGGCTTTCTTCCTTTCCAAAGCTCATATGGGGTCTTATTAAGCTTGTTTCTAATGACCACACGATTAATAACATAACATGAAGTGCTAGTGGCCTCGGCCCAAAAATATTTTGGTAAAGAGAATTCATTTAACATGGTTCTTGCCATTTCTTGAAGAGATCTATTTTTCCTCTCAACAACCCCATTTTGTTGAGGAGTTCTCGGTGCCGAAAAATTGTGACCAAAACCATTTTCTTCACAAAAAGAAGTAATCTCATTATTGTCAAATTCTCGGCCTCTATCACTTCTTATGCTGTTAATCGCGTACCCTTTTTCATTTTGAACACGTTTACAAAAGTTAACAAATTGTGTAGAAGCTTCATCCTTATGTGCAAGAAAGAACACCCAAGTGAATCTAGAGAAATCATCAACAATGACAAAGGCATAGATTTTGCCACTCATACTAGCAACTCGGTTTGGACCAAATAAATCCATATGAAGTAACTCTAGAGGTCTACAAGTTGATATTTCCTTTTTCTTTTTGAAAGATGTTTTGATTTGCTTTCCAAGTTGACAAGCATCACAAACTTTATCTTTGACAAATTTTGTTTTTGGCAAACCTTTGACCAATTCATTTTTAGATAAATTTGAAAGTAAGTGAATGCTAGCATGACCCAATCTTCTATGCCAAAGCCAACTTGTTTCATTCAAGGCGGCAAAACACTTAACATCTTGAGAAGAAATATCATCAAAATCAATTGTATACACATTGTCTTCTCTATAAGCAATAAATAATGTTTTATTACAACTAGCATATTTAATCATGCAATAATTTGATTCAAATATAACTTGAAAACCTTTATCACACAATTGACTAATGCTAAGCAAGTTGTGTTTTAGACCTTCAACCAAGAGAACATTTTCAATAGTTAATGAGGAATTCTTACCAATATTACCTATACCGATGATTCTTCCTTTAGAGTTGTCTCCAAAAGTGACATTCCCTCCATCCTTTGGAGAGAGAGATGAGAACTTGGATTTGTCTCCGGTCATATGTCTTGAGCAACCACTATCCAAGAACCATCTATCCTTGCTAGAAGATTTTAGGCAAACCTACAAGACAAACTCATGTGATCTTCTTTGGTACCCAATATTCGTTGGGTCCAACTTTGTTAGCAAAGGGAGGTGTTGTTCCCTTTTTAATCCACACCATTTTGAGATTTCTTTTGTTTGACATTTGTAGTTTACATGTCCTTTTCTCAAGCAATAATGGCATGTAATATTTGATGGAAAAACCGGTTTAAATACAAAATTTAAAAGCGCAGCGGAAATAATCAAGTTATAAAACGTTTGGTATCCCAGGATCTACTACTCGTCAATTCCATAGATGCGTACAAGAGGGGACAAGAGTTATACCTTAGTGTCTTGAACCCAATTCTGATTTTCTTCTCCTTGGTGAGGCAGCAGCCTCCACTAGGTTGTCTTCACCCTTATGTCTCCTGCGGATACTTCCCGGAGAGACTAGAGATGGTGGGATCTCTAATAGAGAGGAAGGCGAAGGTTTTGGGGCTCTAAAACAGTTTCAGTAGCGTCTGGTTAATAAAAACGACGAACTAATTTTCCAGAACGCAGCTGCCCTATTTATAGATTCCCAGAACCGACCTAATCTTCAATCGATCGAAGTGACTTCGATCGATCGAACCTTCGATCGATCGAACCATTCTTGATCGATCGAACCTGCCATGACTTCAATCGATCGAACATGCTTCAATCGATCGAACTTGTCTTGACAGCTTCCTTAAGTGTTTCTCCAAGTATCCTGACGGAGCTAAGAATGGGACCTCCTAGGTTCTTTATTGTTGGCTCAGATCAGTCGATTAATTCCCATGACCAAATTCTTTGATCAGCAAATTGATCGACTAATCAGTTAACGTTTACTCCACTATAAAACGATAACTGAACTCCAACGCAAAAGAACATATCCGAAGCGATAACTAGACTTGTATGTTGTACTAATGTCCCTCTACCTTCAGCATTCGTAATCATATTCAGGTAGTCGGATAACTATTACTGTCAACCTGAATCATGATTACTTCTTGTATTCCTTGAGTCCCATTCACCTCTCATGATTACCAAACATGTTGATAACTCTTATCAACAAGACTGCAGTACTCAGTAATCGACTTGGTGACATTCTCAAGGGAATGCTTACTCTGAAACAGAGGGTAGATTCTATCTTGACAATATATGTTCACAACCTATGGACATGACATACCCAAGATACCCAGGTGTTGATCTTCTATAGACCTCACTGATTGGTAAGTCAAAGCAGTCATATCCACAGTCTATGTTCATATTCGTCTCAAGATTGAGAACACGTACCTTATACAAGTTATGAGTTCCTATTGACTGTTGACAGCCTTGAGCGTCAATAGGAAACTCAGGTCCGTCAATGCACTATAAGCACTAGCATATCAACTAAGAGCTACACTCTAGTGATTGAGATTAATCACTCCATCCAATGGTAGTTAATTATGCTACAGTGTAGACCTGATGAGGTATCCAATCTCATCATCCACTGCGACATATTCTAAGTATCAAAGAATAGTAATTCGTATCTCACTTGTATGCATCTCATACACACACGAATTACTTACTATGATACTTAAGGATTAACAATCATCTCATGAAATGAACATACATAATGAAATGTAAAGCCGATATCCATATATTAAAATGTCAATGTCTCATACATAAAGTAATGGTTTGAGGGCACAGACCCAACAAACTCCCACTTGCACTCACAACCATACAGGATTACATCTGAGACCTAGACTATCTAGATGACGATCAAAGACCTTCTGTGGCAAGGCCTTTGTAAATGGATCAGCAAGATTGTCAGCGGTGGCAATCTTGGTGACAGTCACATCTCCACGTTGAACAATATCTCGGATAAGATGATATTTCCGCTCTACGTGCTTTCCCTTTCTGTGGTTCCTTGGCTCCTTGGACTGAGCCACTGCCCCACTATTATCACAATAAAGCGTAATAGGCAACAGCGACGCTGGTACCACCTCGAGTTTCATTAGGAACTTCTTGAGCCAAACAGCTTCCTTTGCGGCTTCACAAGCAGCCACATACTCAGCTTCTGTAGTTGAGTCTGCAATGCATTTCTGCTTAATGCTCCTCCAACTAACAGCACCACTTCCCAAGGTAAAGAGATGACCGGACTCGACTTCCTCGAATCTTTATCTGACATAAAGTCCGAGTCAGTATATCCTATTGGAATTAACTCACTACCGCCGTACATAAACATGTAATCTTTAGTTCTTCTCAAGTACTTAAGAATGTGCTTAACGGCTGTCCAGTGCTCTGGACCAGGATTCGATTGATATCTACTAACCATGACAACGGCAAAGCAGATATCTGGTCTAGTGCATAACATCGCATACATGAGACTTCCAACTGCCGAAGCATATGGAATTCCTGCCATGCGATTCCTCTCCTCCTGTGTCTTTGGACACTGGTCCTTGGAGAACGCTAAACCATGCCTGAAAGGTAACAAACCTTTCTTCGAATTATCCATTAAAAACCTAGTTAGCACCTTATCGATATAACCAGCTTGAGATAATCCCATTATCTTTCGCTTGCGATCCCGAAAGAGCTTTATCCCAAGAATATAGCTCTCCTCTCCTAGATCTTTCATATCGAAAGTACTAGCTAGCCAAACCTTGACTGTTGATAATGCCGCTACATCATTCCCAATGAGTAGAATATCGTCAACGTAAAGCACAAGAAAGGCCACCACTTTTCCTTCACACTTCTTGTATACACAAGGTTCATCCAGATTCTGTATGAAACCAAACGACTTGACCGCTTGGTCAAATCGGATGTTCCAACTCCTGGATGCCTGCTTAAGCCCATAAATGGACTTTTGCAGCTTGCATACCAAGTTACTTTTCCGACCATCTATGAACCCTTCTGGTTGTTGCATGTAGATGTCCTCCTCAAGATTGCCATTTAAGAATGCAGTCTTGACGTCCATCTGCCAGATCTCATAATCTAGGCATGCAGCAATGGACAAGAGTATTCTAATGGACTTGAGCATGGCTACCGGCGAGAAGGTTTCCTCATAGTCAATGCCCTCCCTCTGAGTATAACCTTTCGCTACAAGCCTAGCCTTAAAGGTCTCAACCTTTCCATCAGATCCTCTTTTCCTCTTGTAGACCCACTTACAACCAATGGGTTTAATATTGGCTGGAAGTTCTACAAGATCCCAGACCTGATTAGAATCCATAGATTCTAATTCAGCCTTCATAGCTTTAACCCAATGTTCTGAATCAACATCAGCCATTGCCTCTTCATATGTGGGAGGATCAGATTCAGATTCTATGGAGACAGCTTCAAAAATTTCTCCTAAGAACATGTATCTATCAGGCTGGCTGATAATCCTCCCACTACGACGAGGTACCGGTGCAGAAATAGGTGAAGAAGTGGTGTTTTCTTGATTTACATCGTTATTAACTGCAGGTTGGACTGAGGGCTCTCCTTCTATTTCTCTCAGATCTATCCTTCCCTTAGGTTTATGGTTCATGATATAATCATCCTCTAAGAAAACAGCATTTGTACTAACAAACACTTTCTGTTCTCTTGGATAATAAAAATACCATCCATAAGTACCCTTTGGATACCCTACAAAATAACATACTTCTGATCTAGAATCCAACTTGCTCATCTTTCCTTTCAGCACATGTGCCGGACACCCCCATATATGGAGATGTTGCAAAGAAGGCTTACGCCCAATCCACATCTCCCGTGGTGTCCTGGGAACAGATTTTCTTGGCACTAGATTTAGTATGTATGCAGCGGTTTCCAAAGCATAACCCCAAAGGAATAATGGCAATTCTGAATAACTCATTATTGACCTAGTCATATCTAAAAGAGTCCGGTTCCTTCTCTCCGCTACACCATTCTGCTGAGGCATGCCAGGTGCAGTCAACTGTGACAGAATCCCATTATGTACGAGGTGATCAATAAACTCATTAGAGAGGTACTCGCCACCTCGATCAGATCGAATGGCTTTGATATGTGAGCCCAATTGCTTCTCCACTTCAGCCCTAAACGCTTTGAACTTTTCAAAGGCTTCAGACTTGTGCTGCATTAGGTACACATATCCATACCTAGAGTGGTCATCAGTAAATGTTATAAAATACTCATAACCACCCCTTGCTCTAATATTTATTGGTCCACACACATCAGTATGAACTAATTCCAACAATGCATTGGTTCTATTGCCCTTTGCGGGAAAGGGCCTTTTGGTCATCTTACCCTCTAAACAAGACTCACAGACTTCCATTGGTTCAAGAACCAAATCGCCTAAGACCCCTTCTTTGACTAGTCTGCCAATCCTATTTAGATTGATATGGCCAAGCCTCATATGCCAAAGCCTTGTTGGATTAGTGGAAGGTTCTTTTCTTATAGATGGTATAGTTACCATTGAGTTATTAAGTTCCAAGCAAGAATCTTTAGAAATATTGGGAGTGATCACATACAAACCATTTGATTTAACACCAGAACATATAAAAGAACTATTTCTTTTAATAACAACTTCAGTTCCAAAATGAAAAGAATAACCATTATTCGATAAATTAGAAACTGAAATTAAATTACGTCTCATTGAAGGGACGTAAAGTACATCTGATAAAATCAAAACTTTATTGTCTAGAAATTCTAAAACTACGACTCCTATAGCAACCGCAGAAACGGTTGCGCTAGAACCTAGAGTAAGTACGATTTCCCCATCACTGCACCTCCTGGTTGATCTGAATCCCTGCAATGAATTACAGATATGGTTAGTCGCACCAGAATCAATGCACCAAGTGTTTGAAGTATCCGTAATAAAACTTACTTCAATCACATGTGATTCAATCATACCTTGAACTCTTGTAGCTAAGAATTCTGGACAGTTCCTCTTCCAGTGGCCCTTCTCACCGCATTGGAAACACTTTCCTTTGCCTTGGCCACCCACCTTCCCTTTGCCCTTACCTTTTCCCTTAGATTTTGCAATCTTAGGGACCGGTCCAACACTTGGACCACCAGTGCCAGCCTTTTTCTTCCCTTTCTTTCCTCTCGGTGTAGATCGGGAAGAGGAAGCGCTTTTCTCAACGTTCAAGACGTTGACTCCAGGTTTGATCACCCCTTCCGCTGCCAAAAGAGAACTCATCAATTCGCTCATTGAAAAATTCATTTGATTCATATTATAGTTAAGTTTAAATTGAGCGAATGAAGGCGACAGCGAATTGAGGATCATATCAACTTGGGTCTGTGCATCGATGTTGGCAGCTAGGGTCTCCAGCTCGTTTAAATAACCAATTATTTTTAAAACATGTTCCTTGACTGGAGTCCCTTTCGACATATTTGCACTCATTATCTTTTGCATGGCTACCTGTCTGGCAGGCCTGCCATGCTCCCCAAACATCTTTTTCAGGGATGTGATAATGTCACTGGCAGAATCATTTGATTGGAATTGGTGTTGCAACACACCAGCCATTGAGGCCAGAATATAGCAACGAGCCATTCCATTCGACTTCTTCCATTTGTCGAACTCGCGTATGGCAGCTGCCGAAGCATTTGCCACGGGTTCTTCGGGGCATGGGGTGGTGAGGACATATATGTGATTCTCCGCAGTTAACACGATGTCAAGGTTACGTTTCCATTCAGTGTAGTTATTTCCAGTTAACTTGTTTTGAGTGAGTATGGTGGCAAGTGGACTAAAATCAGATCCAGACATTATGATTACTGAAAATCAAACAAACAAAATAAATATGGATATCAAAATTAGACAGTTTAAAATAAAAGAATCCTTAAAAACTCTTATTTTAAAACAAAGTCGCCGGAATATCGAAACAAAAGAATAAAGCCTCCGTGTGGTGGTCGATTTTCGATTTTTCGATTAATCAAGACTTGTCCGCTATGCAACTCCTGCAAAACAAGTTATGACTCCCGAACCCTTTTGATCTCTAAGTTTCTGAATAATGCCCCGTGTGGGATCCCTTATCCATAGCTTAGCTAGTGTGTACCATTAACTAAGATCCAATCACAACCGTCTCAAGTAGCGCCTCCGTGTGGTGGTCACCCTCTAACACGTCTGATTGATCCTATCAAAAGAAGTTCACATCTAGTAACCAATAAGTAATGCACCCTCCGTATGGAATGATCACCCCTGGCGAGGTGACACAGAATGCACGACTCATCTTACAGTGAACCGTTAATGGAAGATCGTGGGTGTCAAAATAAGACCCTCTCCCACTAGATTTGGTAAATTAAGGATTTTGCTTTTAAAGGAAAAAATTGTTTTTACACACTACCCATAAACATCCAATGTTTACTAATGTGTTGAAAACGGTTTTTGAATTTTATTTTAGAAAACTTGTTTTAAGTGCATGCAACAATGTATTATACGCCAATCACAAACCAAGCACATAAAACAAAAAACTAAAATGAAATATAGGCATTCAAACAATGCCTCTATCTCCCATGGCTCTATCTCCATAGAACCACCTCTTCGTTTGATCGCCTCCGACTCCATCTTCATGGATAACGGCTCCTTGCTCCATCTTCATGGAATTTCTAATTCTATTACATTAGTCCTATGCTTCTTTCGAAGCTTACAATTTATCTAGAAAACAGAAATTGCAACAACAAAAAAAAATAAATAAAAAAAAGGCTAGAGAAACCGGTGCGACTTTCCTTTTCGTAGGATTGATGTCGCAGCGCCCTTTACACATGCCTTAAAACCAAACCAATAATAAATTACAACATGCACCAATCTCAAACCATTTAAATACAAAATTTAAAAGTCTTGGTGCCATGGGAGATAGTGACTAAACTAGCTGCAAAAGGATTAGTAGTACACGCATCCACACATTCATAACATATATATGTAATATTGGAATACTTAATTGATTCACACAGTATATAAACTCTTTATATACTGAATTAGAACTTAAAACAACATCTTACTTCTCTGTCACAGTTCGATCGATCGAAGGCTGTTCGATCGCTCGAAACTTCGATCGATTGAACACTGTTCAATCGCTTGAACATTCTATTTCACAGAATGATTTAAAAAATTATAGAATACTTTAAAATTAAAGCTTTTCATTTCAAAACACTTTAAAACTGTGAAACAGAGAACCTGACAAAGAATCTGCCTCGATCGATCTAACTTTATTCGATCGATCGAACACCAGAAGGTTTCGATCGATCGAAGTCTGTTCGATCGCTCGAGTACAGAGGATGTTCGATCGATCGAAACATGTTCGATCGATCGAACCCGCCTTGCATCCCATGCAATCACAGATTTGTATTCTGTTGCGATAACACTGCAGAAACAAATCTGTGACAATGCTGTTTTGAAAACAGTTCTAAAAACAACATGCAAATCAAAACAAGTGTTCCAAAACGCATCTATAGATCCAAACAAGCGTGGCTCGGATACCAATTGATGGAAAAACTGGTTTAAATACAAAATTTAAAAGCGCAGCGGAAATAATCAAGTTATAAAACGTTTGGTATCCCAGGATCTACTACTCGTCAATTCCATAGATGCGTACAAGAGGGGACAAGAGTTATACCTTAGTGTCTTGAACCCAATTCTGATTTTCTTCTCCGTGGTGATGCAGCAGCCTCCACTAGGTTGTCTTCACCCTTATGTCTCCTGCGGATACTTCTCGGAGAGACTAGAGATGGTGGGATCTCTAATAGAGAGGAAGGCAAAGGTTTTGGGGCTCTAAAACAGTTTCAGCAGCGTCTGGTTAATAAAAATGACGAACTAATTTTCCAGAACGCAGCTGCCCTATTTATAGATTCCCAGAACCGACCTAATCTTCAATCGATCGAAGTGACTTCGATCGATCGAACCTTTGATCGATCGAACCATTCTCGATCGATCGAACCTGCCATGACTTCAATCGATCGAACTTGTCTTGACAGCTTCCTCAAGTGTTTCTCCAAGTATCCTGACGGAGCTAAGAGTGGGACCTCCTAGGTTCTTTATTGTTGGCTCAGATCAGTCGATTAATTCCCATGACCAAACTCTTTGATCAGCAAATTGATCAACTAATCAGTTAACATTTACTCCACTATAAAACGATAACTGAACTCCAATGCAAAAGAACATATCCGAAGCGATAACTAGACTTGTATGTTGTACTAATGTCCCTCTACCTTCAACATTCGTAATCATATTCAGGTAGTCGGATAACTATTACTGTCAACCTGAATCATGATTACTTCTTGTATTCCTTGAGTCCCATTCACCTCTCATGATTACCAAACATGTTGATAACTCTTATCAACAAGACTGCAGTACTCAGTAATCGACTTGGTGACATTCTCAAGGGAATGCTTACTCTGAAACAGAGGGTAGATTCTATCTTGACAATATATGTTCACAACCCTATGGACATGACATACCCAAGATACCCAGGTGTTGATCTTCTATAGACCTCACTGATTGGTAAGTCAAAGTAGTCATATCCACAGTCTGTGTTCATATTCGTCTCAAGATTGAGAACACGTACCTTATACAAGTTATGAGTTCCTATTGACTGTTGACAGCCTTGAGCGTCAATAGGAAACTCAGGTCCGTCAATGCACTATAAGCACTAGCATATCAACTAAGAGCTACACTCTAGTGATTGAGATTAATCACTCCATCCAATGGTAGTTAATTATGCTACAGTGTAGACCTGATGAGGTATCCAATCTCATCATCCACTGCGACATATTCTAAGTATCAAAGAATAGTAATTCATATCTCACTTGTATGCATCTCATACACACACGAATTACTTACTATGATACTTAAGGATTAACAATCATCTCATGAAATGAACATACATAATGAAATCTAAAGCCGATATCCATATATTAAAATGTCAATGTCTCATACATAAAGTAATGGTTTGAGGGCACAGACCCAACAATATTAGGATTGGACATACTTGAGGAAACTTCTTTTACAAAGAAATTTTGATGAGAATTCTTTACTTGATTTGTGTTAGAGCTAGTGGAAGCACCTTTTGAAAAGAAGTTATTGAATTTCTTTTCTTTAAAGGTAGGATTGAATCCTAAACCGACTTTTTCAAAAACACACCTTTGTTTTCCCAAAAGCATATTTAGGTTTTGTTCCCCAAGAGTGAATTTTGTTAATGTTTTGGTTAAGTCTTCCACTTGCTTCTTCAAATCTTCATTTTCTTTCTTTAAGATACTTGATGAAAAATAGTTTAATGAAAGCTCTTCCTTTTCTTTTCTCAATAAATCGTTTTGAGATTTTAGGTCAATTAGAGCTTCATTTTCCTTTCTCAAAAGATCATTTTGAATTTTCAAATCACTTAGTTCATTTGAAAGTAATGAAAAATTCTTTTTAAGAGAAACATACTTTGCTCCCAAGTTTTCCAATTCTTGATGTAATTCCTCAAAAGCATTTTGGAGTTCATCATATTTTTGAGAATCAAAACAAGCATTGGGAGTAGGATCATTTACCTCATTCAAGTGAGCCATAAGACAAATGTTTGCCATTTCTTCATCACTTGAGTCATCTTTTGATGAATCACTATCGGAATCATCCCAAGTAGCCTTCATTGCCCTTTTCTTGGTTTTCTTGTAGTTATTCTTCATTAAAGGACAATCGGCCTTGACATGGCCCGACTTCTTGCATTTGAAGCATATGATTGGCTCCTTTTTAGCCTCTATCGCCTTAGGAGTTCTCCTAGTAAAGTTCGTATCCTTCTTCAAGAATCTTTTGAACTTCCTAGTGATCATAGCCATCTCATCATCTTCATTGCTATCACTATCCTCTTCATTGTCATGAGATGTTTTGAGAGCAATGTTCTTTTTCTTGTCTTCCTTATCAAATACCGCCAATTCCATTTCGTGAGTGACGAGAGAGCCCAAGAGTTGTTCCAATGAGAGTGTTGAGAGTTCCTTGGCTTCTCGAATTGCCGTCACTTTAGGTTGCCAATGCTTTGAAAGAGACCTAAGCAATTTCTCAATCATCTCCTCATTAGTATATGTTTTACCAAGACTTTTTAAACTATTGATAATAATTGTGAAACGAGTGAACATTTCACTAATAGTTTCATTAGAAGACATTTTAAACATCTCATATGATTGAACAAGTAGATTTATTTTTGATTTCTTAACTTGATTAGTACCTTCATGAGCAATCTCAAGTTTATCCCAAATTTCCTTTGCGGATTCGCAAGAAGAAATTCTATTATACTCATAGCATTTGCATTCATTTTGATAAGCCTTTTATCAATGTCATTGTATTCCTCAATAGTCTTCTCAATTTCAATACCGTCTACAATCTTGATGGGAATGTGAGGTCCATTCACAACAAGTTGCCAAAGATCAAAATCTTGAGCAATCATGTAGATTCTCATACGATTTTTCCAATAGGCATAATTTGAACCATTAAAACAAGGAGGTCTATTTGAGGATTGTCCCTCACTATAGATGATAGTAGTAGAGGTGGTTTCCATTTGATCTTTAACTCAAAAACGTTAGAAATTTGAGCCGAGGCTCTGATACCAATTGTTGGCCCAAGGAAGAAACCTTAGAGGGGGGGTGAATAAGGTTTTAAAAACTAATTTAAGAATTTGTTCAAATTGATTGCCCAAATAAAAGAAATCACAAAAGCAAAGTAAAGAGCAAGGGAAGAGATACAAAGCAAACCGATTTTTAGGTGGTTCGGGAAACCGCACGCCGCGCCCTACTTCCACCCCTCAAGAACACCTCTTGAGGATTTCACTATCACAATCTCCTTCGGGTGAAGATTAAACCCTTACAATTTCTTCAAGGAAAAAAATCCTCTTCACTTGAGCTAGGGTTACACCAACCCTTAATACACACTACTTTTATAAATAGGAATTGATACAAGAATTGAAAACTCTCTCAATAGAGTGGATGAATACAAATTTAAGCTCCACAATAAATTGCTCTTGAGATATACAAATGAAGACTAGAGCAATGGAATTTATGATCTCACCAAACTAGGGCTCAAGAAATAAATGTGATGAAGTTATTGATTGAATTTTTCCAAAGAGATGTCTTCAATGAAGTTCAAATAAATGTATTTATAGCTTCCTTTGGATTTCCAACCGTTGGAAGTAGTTGGGGAAAATTAATGCTTCATTTAATGCAGCTAACTAGCCGTTACTGTGTTTATCGCAGTCATTCAGTCGACTGTCTTCACAGGGCAGTCGACTGCTTTTTGAAAGGGTATAGTAAAATACGAAGATCAGTCGACTGTGTCGCGAGGGCAGTCGACTGGTTTGAATATTTAAGATCTCTGTGTACCCAGGTCGACCATTCAGTCGACTGGATGATCAGTCGACTGAATCGACTTCACAGTCGACTGCTCTTTGCAGATTTTCAAAGGTAGATTGGGTTAACTATGTAAAACCTTTTACCAATCAAATTTGAGCCCTTAAGTAAGATGTTCACATAAATAATTTGCTTACATAGAGACCTAGAGAATGATTAAACAAGATTCTACAACTTGTAAGGCTCCGTTTGGCTTGAAATCAATGATCATGAATCACCATGTATGAGAAAAAGTTATATGATCATGTGAACAAATGTCTCCTGCAACTTAATCAATCTTGAGATAATTAGAAACCACTAATAAGTAGTTTGTTTATCATCAAAATTATCCATTCAACTAATGGAAGGGGTTAACAATTTATAATAAAAAAACCAGTTTCCAAAAAAATGGGATTAAATCACAAATCAGCTGAAAATATCTTTGACTAAACCAGCCAATTGTGCGTATTTAATGGATTTAAGGATTTATGGTGAACTTTAAATGCTATTTATGTGTGTTTCTACGTGTAATATTTAGGGAAAATTGGTAAAAATGTCATTAAGAAGAGCTTTATTGGGATTAAAGACAATTTAAAATACACATTGGAAAGAAGTCCTGCCAGAAAAAGACAAAAAAAAAATAAATAAATAAAAAAACCGCATCCACCCATCCCCACACGCGCCACATACGCTTGACCCACGCCTGCCCAACATGCCCACGCGCTTCACACACATGCTTTTTTTCCCAGAATGCTTGCACCATGCGAGCACTGTACCATATAATTTTCAATTTCGAAAAAATATTTTTAAACTTTAAACCTCCATAAATTTTGTTCTACAACTCCAGTTTTTGTAAATTTTATACCATTGGAATCGTGTCAACGAGAGCTACAAAACTAGTACCATTGTTGATATGTTTTGAGTAAAAAAAAATTCAAGTTTTTACATACATCAATAATAAGTGAAATTTCACTTAATATTTAGTGAAATTTCACTGAATATATAAAATGTAAAGTGAAATTTCACTTGACTGCATATTATGTCCCGCTCTTCACTGCATATTATGTCAAACTCCTTAACTTCGAATTTATACGCACAATAGAACTTGCAAGTGCAGTTCCCTCACTTGAACAATGACTGGATGATCTCAATGTCCATAATAGCATTGTAAAAACTAAAAAGTTTATCATCTCATAGTTCAAAAATGAGTAGTGCTTGTGAGTTGTGGCCCAGTTGGCATTTTTAATACAAGAAATTGAGACATACTTTGTATTAACGGCTCCTATTTTACTGAGTCATACTTAATATATATAAATAAATATATAATCTTACTTAAGTCGATCTTATGTTTCTTCTTTCTTGTAATCATAGCATCTGATGGTCCAGTTCAAGTTTACTACATAAATATTAAGTGAAATTTCACTTAATATTTCAACCTCCATAAATATTAAGTGATCACAGCATTTGATGGTCCAGTTCAAGTTTACTACATAAATATTAAGTGCATGACCAGTCCAACCTCCATAAATATTAAGTGAAATTTCACTTATTTTTTCATGTACTCAGTGAAATTTCACTTATTTATTATTCATATTTGCAAAAATTGAATTTAGGGCTTTTTGGGAGGAGCTTTTACAACTCTAGAATGGAGCTTTTAAAAGCTCAAGGTTGCTTTTTGGCTTCATGATATTTATTTGAAGACTAATGTGCCACTTGTACAAAATTATCAAACAACTTAATAGTAAATTTCATTAGCTACTTTTAAAAATCGCGTGGGGGCCAAACTAAGCCCTGATCTATACTTAAAGCATTTGTGACCTGCTCAATTTGCCCCTTTTTAAACTAAGAAATCTCACAATAGAGAAGATTTCAACCTCCGCAAATATTAAGTGAAATTTCACTTAATATTTCATGTACTCAGTGAAATTTCAAATTTCACTTATTAATCATATATGCAAAAACTTAAAAAAAAATTTGCTCAAAACATATCAACAATGGTACTAGTTTTGTAGGTCTCGTCGACACGATTTCGGGGGTATATAATTTGCAAAAATTAGAGTTATAGATCAAAAGTTATGGAGGTTTAAAATTTAAAAATATTTTTCAAAATTAGAAATTATACGATACAAAGCTCACACCATGTGAGCGGCTTGGGAAACAATTCGCGCGTGTTAGTGCAGGGGGGAGACAATTTGCACGTGGGCGTGTTAGGGGACGTTTGACTTGGTGCGCTAGGGGATGTTTGGCTTGGCTATTTTACAATTCCTTTAAGGGTAGTTTGGTCAGATGGAAAGAGTAAAATGGACTTGAAAAGTGATGTTTTAATATTGTTGATGTAGATTAAAAATGGGCTTGGGCTTTTGTCCTTAGAGAGTTTGTTGTTAATGGGCTGTCTTTTAATCCAAATATACCCAATTTTAAGGACCTTAAGCCTAGCGTCCCTATATTATATAGATATATATATATATATATATCCAGGGGTAAAATTGTACCATTCTTTACACTAATTTGGGAGGTTGGACTAATCATCAAATACTTTTTGATTTTTTGAATCTAATAGTATAATTAAATGATGAGTGAACCTAAACTAAAAACGATTATTAAATAAGGTCATGCACTCATGCATGCACAAGTATTAGCAAAATAAAAAGTAATTGATTCACAAGTCGGGCCTGGTCTGACTAACAGTTCTTTCTCTTCTTCTCCTCCTCCTCTTTCTCGAGAGTGTGTGTGTGATTTTAGAGAGAGAGAGAGAGAAAAAAAGGAACTCTATCATTTAGAGAGAGAGAGAGAGAGAGAGAGGGGGGGGGGAAGGTTAGGTGGTTTTGCTTTCTGATTAGTTACTATTACCCATAAGTTAAAAAAAAAAAAAAAAAGATAATGCTACACACACTCTGAAAAGCACACCAAAATGCACAATCTTGTTTTAAAAAGTTAGACCTTGTGCTGAAAAGTCTGCACACACAAAAGTGGGTGTTTTGTGTGTGCAAGCTTTCCAGTACAAGACCCAACCTTTTTAAGTAAAGTTGTGCATTTTGGCGTATTTTTTAGAGTGTGTGTAGCATTGTTGAAAAAAAAGTATATTTGGCTGAAAGGGTCTCAGGCCCTTTTAGACAGAGAGAGAGAGAGAGAGAGAGAGAGAGAGAGAGAGGGAGAATTAAGTGGTTCAGCTTTGTTAGTTTTAAAAAAAAAAAAGTGGGATGAAAATGTCACAGGCTTTAAATGGGTAACTTGTGGGCCCGTCAAAGCCCGTTCACATATATTTAAACACCCAAGAACAACCCGCTAATGAGTCTTCCCTAACCCAATGGGATTTCCTTCGGGCTTTAATGGGTAGACTCGTGGTTTCGAGCTCGAATTGCCGGTCCTAGTTGAAACTCATGTGAGTTTTGGTACTTTTGTAGGTCTTTGATCATGTAACTTAGGCTTATTGTGGGTGTATTTCTGCAAAAAGGCTTTGCTTGTAGAACCAAAGCCCCTCCAATTCCAAAGCTAGTATGTTCCTAAGAACGGAGGTGAACAACGATAAGAGTTGAATGTATGAGTAAAGCTTGTATTTTTCTTGTGTCATTGTTCTTCCATTTATAACCTAGGTCAGAGTCGTTACCTTCAATGTTGTCAAAATTTATTTGTGCCTGATCTCGAGGGATGCTCGCGATGTTGGCAATGTGTGTTTTGATTTTTAATAGAGTAGTTACACTTGATTTGTAGGCATGACCTTGGGCGTGACGGGTTTTGACCTAGTCACCTTGGTTGATTGGCTAGTGAGCTCACACTCTAGACATATTTCCTTCGGTTTGTTCCCAGGGGTGGACCTAGTAAGAATCCACAGATGGCTCAACTTTTCAAAATTAATTTTATACATTGTATATTTTAAATTGTATTACTTTGGACCTTATATATATATATATATATTCCAATTTTAATCGAAGTAGCTATATTATTTACTCAAAAGATTGTGTTCATATTCTTAATCATCTACTTATATTCACTAGTTTCACTTATAAAATAAAGAAAGCTTAATATGTTCAAAAGGAAAATTTATAAGAATTTTAATCGAAGTAGCTATATTACTCAATTAGCTTCAAGTATTTAAGAACTTATAAATTTTCCTTTTGAATATATTAAGGATTCTTTATTTTATAAGTGAAACTAGTGAATATAAGGAGATGATTAAGCATATGAACACAATCTTTTGTGAAACAAATATAGGCCAGATTAGTTTGTCTTTAACTATTTATGTTAACCCCTCAACAATCATGCCCAAATCATGGTCGCATGATCAACCCTCGTTGACCAAGATAGTATGGTGCACTAAAGCTAGATCAAATCAAGATATCGACTATCCCATTTCTCTTTTCACTTTCACTTTCACTTTCTCATCTCACGAAAACACATATGCTGACACCTCACATATTGTCACAGCCCGGTCCCACAATAGCGGAACCGGAGCCCGTGGCACGCCACCGAGGCTAAACCAATTCATTAACGTTCCCAAAAATTAGGTTTGAAGAACACACGCAGCGGAAAAACAAAACACATTTTCAAAAGCAGAGGTTCAGTCGACTGCGTCGGGACCCTCAGTCGACTGAAGTAAACAGAAACAAAAAGAATACTTCAACCTTCACAAGTCCAGTCGACTGAGGCAGGGCCCAGTCGACTGCTTTTACCAAAATAAGAAAAATAACTGGACTGCACTGTCCCGTCGACTGCCCCGTCGACTGCCCCATCGACTGCTTTTACCATATAAGGGAAAAATAGTAAACTACACTATCCCGTCGACTGCCCCGTCGACTGCTCCTCTGACAGCAGCCAAAATTTCAGAATTTCAAGTTTAAAAGCTTTCTAACTTTCACCAATGATCAACCACTCAAACCAAACTTAACCCAAAGTAATCCTAGCTGTATTAAAACATTTCTAAAGCAGAATTACAACATGTTATAGTCCATTACAACGTTCTAGATCCATTCTATTATACGAAATTAAACATAAGTTAAAACAATAAAAATTCTTATTACAACATTCCTATTATCCCGAAACTACAAGGTTAACATTCAAGTTGCCTTCCAAAAGAACTCCCAACCCACGCACTCACTTCTGCGATTCCTCGCCAGCATTTACACCTGAAATGGTTATTTGAATAACCACACATATTCGATTTGTTTAAGCTAAAGCTTAGTGAATAAAACAACATATGCACATGAATGATAAACATGTCCGCATTCACATCTCTACATTTCATACTAGTCGCCGGAGACCCACGTGCCCGTCCATATTCCCAATCCGCGACTCCTCGCCAATAAGTCCACGCGAAAGGGTAAGACCCACGATTCTTCTCTTCAATCGTGCGACCTTAATGCCTATATCGGCTCCACAAAATGGCACGGTGACCACGTGCTCCTTCTGACCCACATAAGCAACTTAACATGCTCAAATACATATCACCATGCTCGCGGTAATCAAAACATATCACTGTGCTATTGAGCCTACTTATCAATATAAATGCCCAATATGAACTACACAATATATCTCTAAGAATTAATACATGCTATTCACACAAAACATGAATACATGTCAAGAAATCATTCCAAAAACATAGTTGAATCACTCACCTCCGAATAACGCTCCTATAATTCAATCTGAAGAAAACCCGTGCACAAAGAACGTGCAGAGTCCGTCTAGTACAATTCCTATGGATCAGAATTCCATTTATCAACTTTTATGAAAAATTCTAGAAAACAACTTTTCAGAAAACTTAGCCAAACAGGCCCTAATAGGTATCAAAACGAAGCTCTTACCTCGAGGAGCTCGAATATGAAATCTGGGAGAAAACAAACTGACGGAAGGTCGTCGTTTGGCGTCGCAAAGCTTGAAGCAACAAAATCTCCCTCTAGCCCCCTTTTTGGCCTCCTTTTGGAATTTTAGGTTAAGCTTATGAAAAATATCTCATCCATCTCTATCTATATATAGGCAAAACTATTGGGAATTACGTTTACCTCCCCACGAGTTTTCCAAACTCCTAATCAGTCTCTGAAACTTTCTATACAGCTTATTCATAGCTTTACGAGTGAAACTTCGAAATTATAAAAGTTTTCGACTAAGTTTTGTTTGGTTGCTAAAACGCGAATTTCTACGTGACGTTTTCGTAGTTGCTAATTAGCCTACCAAATTAATAGCGTGTTCATTCGTCCTCACCAGGATACTAAATCTAACGACAGAAATATATTCTAGGCCAGAAAATAATACAGATATTGCAATACACAGGTAAACATTTATTTCCAGATAAACATTTAAAATGTTCCACAGTGACCGTCTCATAATCGGAGAGACTTTACAAACAATAAATCCTCAATCACAATAGTTTCAAAGGGTTCTCTAATACAGACACCCAAATCAACTCGTGAGTCAAAACTCACTCAACCATGTGTCATAAGACACGCCACATCACATTATCATGCATGACAATGTAATGCAAAAGCAATAACACGAATGTGGGTGTTATAATACTCTCCCCCTTAAAAGAAGTTTGTCCCCAAACTTATACCTCAAGTCTCGAAAAGGTGCGGATACTGAGTACGCATCTCATCTTCTATCTCCCACGTCATCTCTTCAGTAGTTTGGCTACCCCATAACACTTTCACTTTCGATATTACTTTATTTCGTAAGACTTGATCCTTCCGGTCTAAGATCTCTACCGGATATGCGGCATACGTTAAATCACTCTGAATCTCATTCGATGTCGGAGTCATCACTTGATCTCTATCTTCTACTAATTATTTGCGTAACAACGATACATGAAACATGTTATGAACTTGAGCATACTCGCTCGGCAAGTTCAAACGATAAGCTACGAGTCCAACCTTTCCAATGATTTCAAAAGGTCCTACAAATCTCGGATTGAGTTTCCCGTATCTACCAAATCTGGTTATTCCCTTTGAAGGTGACACCTTCAAATACACCAAGTCTCCTACATCAAATTCCAACGGCCGTCTGCGCTTGTCGGCATAACTCTTATACCTACTCTGGGCTGTCAGTAACCGTTGTCGAATTACCTTTATCTTATCCGTCGTCTCTTGTACAATTTGCGGCCCTTCAATCATTCTTTCTCCGACTTCCGTCCAACTAATCGGCGAACGACATACACGACCATATAAAGCTTCATAAGGAGCCATCCCAATACTCGACTGAAAACTGTTATTATATGCAAACTCAATCAACGACAAATGGTCTTCCCAATCACCCTGAAAATCAAGTACACATAGCCTAAGCATGTCTTCCAAAATTTGGATTACTCTCTCTGATTGACCATCGGTCTGAGGATGAAAAGTTGTACTAAAGTGCAATTTGGTACCCATTGCTTCTTGCAAGGCTCTCCAAAACTTTGATGTAAAACTACTATCCCTGTCCGAAACGATAGAAACTGGGATACCATGTAGTCTCACAATTTCGCGAATATACAACTTAGCTAACGTCATCGGCTTAGTTGTTCGGAGTGGTAGGAAGTGCGACGACTTCGTCAAACGATCAACGATCACCCAAATAATAGTATTTGATCTCTTCGACCTCGGAAACCCACTAACAAAATCCATTGTTATGTGCTCCCATTTCCACTCGGCTATCGGTAACGGTTGTAACAATCCTGAAGGTACTTGGCGTTCGGCCTTTACTTGTTGACAACTAGTACAACGCGAAACGTATCGTGCTATTTCTCTCTTCATTCCCGGCCACCAATAAACATGTCTCAAGTCTCTATACATCTTGGTGCTTCCCGGGTGAACGGTATACTTTGTGTTGTGTGCTTCCTCTAGGATGTTCCTTTTCAACTCTTTCTCATTGGGCACACAAATTCTACCTCTCAATCTCAAAACATCATTCTCAAAAGTGAATCCCGGTTGTTTGCCCATTGGAATCTCATCACAAATCTTCTTCAAAGCCACGTCTTGAAGTTGTTTCTCCGTGATCTCATGAATCAAGAGTGGTTGTGCCACAATCGTCGACATCAATCCACCTTCAATCCTCGGAATCACCTCAAGCTCCATATTCTCCATATCTCGTATTAATTCTTTCTGAGAAGTCAAATCTGATGCGGTATTGGTTGGTACTTTGCGACTAAGAGCATCGGCGACAACATTCGCCTTGCCCGGATGATACTGAATTGACAAGTCATAGTCCCTCATCAACTCTAACCATCTCCTTTGCCTCATATTCAAATCTCGTTGTGTAAACAGGTACTTCAAACTCTTGTGATCCGTATAGATCTCACATTTCTCTCCGTATAGGTAATGATGCCAAATCTTCAATGCAAAAATCACGGCGGCCAATTCTAGATCATGTGTTGGATAATTCTTCTCGTGCGGTCTAAGTTGTCTTGACGCATATGCAATAACCTTATCACCTTGCATAAGAATGCAACCTAAACCTCTATATGAAGCGTCACTGTAAATAATAAATCCTTCAGTCCCTGACGGAACGGCTAATATTGGTGCTTTCACTAGTCGACCCTTCAACTCTTGGAAACTTTCTTCACATTCTGGACTCCAAACAAAAGCAATATTTTTCCTCATTAACTGTGTCATCGGCATTGCTATACGCGAAAAGTCTTTCACAAATCTCCGATAATACCCAGCTAATCCTAGGAAACTTCTGATGTCTGTCACATTCGTTGGCCTCACCCAGTTGGTAACTGCTTCTATCTTCTGAGGGTCTACAGAAATTCCCTTTGCCGACACTATATGTCCAAGAAAAGCTATCTCGGTCAACCAAAACTCACACTTCTTCAATTTGCCGAATAATATCTTTTCACGGAATCGTTGTAAAGCTAATCGTAAATGATGCTCGTGATCTTCAACACTTTTGGAGTAGATTAGGATGTCATCTATGAACACGATAACGAACTCATCTAAATAATCCTTGAAAACACGGTTCATCAAGTCCATGAAAGCAGCTGGTGCATTAGTCACTCCAAATGGCATAACCAAAAATTCAAAATGACCATATCGAGTCCTGAAAGCTGTCTTCTCAACATCTTCCTCTTTGACTTTCAACTGATGGTAACCGGATCTCAAGTCGATCTTCAAAAATACCTGAGCCCCTTGTAACTGATCAAACAAGTCATCTATTCGTGGCAACGGATACTTGTTCTTGACGGTCAACTTATTCAACTCTCGGTAGTCGATGCACATACGCATTGTTCCATCTTTCTTCTTCACAAACAAGACTGGAGCTCCCCACAGTGAAACACTAGGTCGGATAAAACCCTTCTCCAACAGTTCTTCTAACTGAACTTTTAATTCTTTCAACTCTATCGGTGCCATTCGGTATGGTGCTTTAGATACCGGTTGTGACCCTGGTACTACTTCTATTGTGAACTCAAGCTCTCTTTCAATCAATACGTCGGGTAACTCATCGGGAAAAACATCTGGAAATTCTCGAACTACTGAAATGTTTTCTATTAGTGGTCCAAGAACTCGTGTGTCGACAATTGAACATAAGAAACCCGAACAACCCTTCTTCAACATCTTACTTGCTTGAATCGCCGATATCAAGTACGGCGGTACGATCACTCTTTTACCCTGAAAAGTAAACTCTTCTCGCCCTGACGGATAGAAACTAACTCGTTTCTGTTCACAATCGATTTTGGCTTGATTAATCAACAACCAATCCATACCCAAGATAACATCAAAGTAATTCACAGTCAATGGAATCAAATCAACGCTCAAGACTTTATCACCTATCTTGATTTCACATGACTTGAATATCGAAGAAGTAACTAGCGGTTCACTACTAGGCAATGATACACACAAGTCATATCCTAGTGGTTCTGACTTAACAGTTAAATGCTTAACAAAATCACGTGATACGAATGAATGCGTTGAACCAGAATCCATAAGTATACGTGCAGGATACGAACAAATAGGAAGAATACCTGATACGACGGTATCATCCGTATTCCCTGGCCTGAGCTGGAAGTATCGTCCTTGTTGTTGCGCGACTCCTTTCCCTTTTTCCACTCGAGGTTCTACCCTTGATCCGCTTGGCACACTAGATGCCCCAGTACTCATTCCCGGTTGTCTCTTACTTGGGCAATTCTTCGCTATATGCCCCGGTTGGCCACACTCAAAACATTTCCCTCTTATCTCTGGGTTGTAGCTCTTGATGTTCGAGGTTGTGTTTGGTGTAGTCGAATTTGCGTTCAAAGGACAATTCCTAGACACATGCCCCAATTATTTACAATAATAGCAAGTGATCAATTGATAGCAGGTTCCTCTATGTCGCAGGTTACATGTCGGGCACAACGGTCTCGAATCTCCAACAAACATACTTCCTCCTTGACTACCCATATTCGATCCTGAACCTTGCATGAACGGTTTCTTCGCATTCCCTTGGCTCTTGCCCCTATTGTCATTGGGTCTTTTTCCTTGTTGCCCTTGTCGATATCGGTCGACACTCTTCTCAGCTATACGGGCGGCTTCCTCGACTAGAGAAATGGTCGGGTGTTGCAACATGTCCACACGGCCACGGATATTCTCTCTAAGCCCTTCCTCAAACTTACGAGCTTTATCTCTATCAGTCGGAACGGTAGTTTTCCCAAATCGTAACAAGGCATTGAAACGAGAAACATACTCACCCACGGTCATATCTCCCTAAACCAAACTCGCAAACTCTTGACGTTTCTGAGTATAAGCAGATTGTGGAAAGAAATGTTTGTTGAATTCCTCTTTAAATGCTTCCCACGTGGTTGGCTTCCCTTGTTCAAGCACATTGTTCCACCAATCCAATGCTTCGCCCATCAACGTATCGGATGCGCACAAAATTTTCTCCTCATCGGTACATATTACCTGACGAAAATGTCTTTCCATGTCCATCATCCAATGATCGGCCAAGTCTATGTCAACTTGTCCATGATACAACGTCGGTTTTTGCTTATGAAACTGTTCCACGATTGTGTGTTGAGGTCGCGGTGCCGATGGTGCATTGACATAACGAATTTCCACTTGTGGAGGCTGAACGTTCATCTGTTCTCTTTCACTTACCGCTTGTATGAAATTTCCCACCATGTTCACTATTTGGTCCATCCGTGAATGCGGTGATAATTCTCTTAGTGGATCAGCCATAATGTTTCAAATATTTCCCCTATTGAGTTCAATGCATAATGACCATGCATGCTATGCCACAATACAGATATATGTGCACAGTTCATCACAATCAACAAATGCTAATGCATGAAGCATTTCTACAATGATAACAATTTTCTTTACAATTACACACTCTACTCGACGTCGCTCAGTATATATATAGCGTCACTCGTCCCCAAGGCTCTAAACCTGGCTCTGATACCACTAAATGTCACAGCCCGGTCCCACAATAGCGGAACCGGAGCCCGTGGCACGCCACTGAGGCTAAACCAATTCATTAACGTTCCCAAAAATTAGGTTTGAAGAACACACGCAGCGAAAAAAAAAAACACATTTTCAAAAGCAGAGGTTCAGTCGACTGCGTCGGGACCCTCAGTCGACTGAAGTAAGCAGAAACAAAAAGAATACTTCAACCTTCAGAGGTCCAGTTGACTGAGGCAGGGCCCAGTTGACTGCTTTTACCAAAATAAGAAAAATAACTGGACTGCACTGTCCCGTCGACTGCCCCGTCGACTACCCCGTCGACTGCTTTTACCATATAAGGGAAAATAGTAAACTACACTATCCCGTCGACTGCCCCGTCGACTGCTCCTCTGACAGCAGCCAAAATTTCAGAATTTCAAGTTTAAAAGCTTTCTAACTTTCACCAATGATCAACCACTCAAACCAAACTTAACCCAAAGTAATCCTAGCTGTATTAAAACATTTCTAAAGCAGAATTACAACATGTTATAGTCCATTACAACGTTCTAGATCCATTCTATTATACGAAATTAAACATAAGTTAAAACGATAAAAATTCTTATTACAACATTCCTATTATCCCAAAACTACAAGGTTAACATTCAAGTTGCCTTCCAAAAGAACTCCCAACCCACGCACTCACTTCTGCGATTCCTCACCAGCATTTACACCTGAAATGGTTATTTGAATAACCACACATATTCGATTTGTTTAAGCTAAAGCTTAGTGAATAAAACAACATATGCACATGAATGATAAACATGTCCGCATTCACATCTCTACATTTCATACTAGTCGCCGAAGACCCACGTGCCCGTCCATATTCCCAATCCGCGACTCCTCGCCAATAAGTCCACGCGAAAGGGTAAGACCCACGATTCTTCTCTTTAATCGTGCGACCTTAATGCCTATATCGGCTCCACAAAATGGCACGGTGACCACGTGCTCCTTCTGACCCACATAAGCAACTTAACATGTTCAAATACATATTACCATGCTCGCGGTAATCAAAACATATCACTGTGCTATTGAGCCTACTTATCAATATAAATGCCCAATATGAACTACACAATATATCTCTAAGAATTAATACATGCTATTCACACAAAACATGAATACATGTCAAGAAATCATTCCAAAAACATAGTTGAATCACTCACCTCCGAATAACGCTCCTATAATTCAATCTGAAGAAAACCCGTGCACAAAGAACGTGCAGAAGTCCGTCTAGTACAATTCCTATGGATCAGAATTCCATTTATCAACTTTTATGAAAATTTCTAGAAAATAACTTTTCGGAAAACTTAGCCAAACAGGCCCTAATAGGTATCAAAACGAAGCTCTTACCTCGAGGAGCTCGAATATGAAATCTGGGAGAAAACAAACTGACGGAAGGTCGTCGTTTGGCGTCGCAAAGCTTGCAGCAACAAAATCTCCCTCTAGCCCCCTTTTTGGCCTCCTTTTGGAATTTTAGGTTAAGCTTATGAAAAATATCTCATCCATCTCTATCTATATATAGGCAAAACTATTGGGAATTACGTTTACCTCCCCACGAGTTTTCCAAACTCCTAATCAGTCTCTGAAACTTTCTATACAGCTTATTCATAGCTTTACGAGTGAAACTTCGAAATTATAAAAGTTTTCGACTAAGTTTTGTTTGGTTGCTAAAACACGAATTTCTACGTGACGTTTTCGAAGTTGCTAATTAGCCTACCAAATTAATAGCGTGTTCATTCGTCCTCACCAGGATACTAAATCTAACGACAGAAATATATTCTAGGCCAAAAAATAATACAGATATTGCAATACACAGGTAAACATTTATTTCCAGATAAACATTTAAAATGTTCCACAGTGACCGTCTCATAATCGGAGAGACTTCACAAACAATAAATCCTCAATCACAATAGTTTCAAAGGGTTCTCTAATACAGACACCCAAATCAACTCGTGAGTCAAAACTCACTCAACCATGTGTTATAAGACACGCCACATCACATCACATTATCATGCATGACAATGTAATGCAAAAGCAATAACACGAATGTGGGTGTTATACATATATGCTGACTCGACTGTGCAAATGTATGTCACATCTTTCTTAATTATCACGGATTCTTTTGATATAGTTATAATGATTAACTTATGTGGTTATAATCATTAAAGAATGAGGTATCATATTCGGATTATACGAATTGCATACATAACTCTTTAAAACATATTTAGGAACTTCACAATGGTACAAACAATTACAGCAGAGGGTAAAATGATTTAAAATAGTAAAAACAGAACTTTATCAAAACTGCGTAGTTCGAGCGCTCCCAACCAACTTGAACGCTTGGGATCTGAGTGCTCTCGTTCACTTGAACGCTCTTACCTGGAGCGCTCCAGCTCCCTAGAGCGCTCATGGACGTCGTCTTCAACCTCCAGACAACAAGTTTCTGTTACAACTTTGAGTTTTTCAAAACTAATCTAAACGAAGTTTGTAATACTATTCTCTTCATTTTTCTATGTAGATTTGTTGAATAAAAATGTTAAATTTTACCAAACACAATTTCACTCATATAATAAAATACTATGAGTTTTTATTTGTGTAGGTTGTACCCATTCAAGATATAACATGTCTATTAATTACAATCCTTTATTTCAAAGGAACACCCTTTGATTCCAACTGTGATCGTTGTCAAAAATTTTGTTTAGTTTAATTTTATGGCTGCGCCTAAGTTAATTAATCAGGCTGCCTACGTACCCATTAATGGGATCAAGCCAATTCGTAGTTCCAGCAAGTTCTTGGGGAATTTATAATTTTTATTAAGGATATGTGACCCTTAATATTTTGATTTTCTTTTAATATAAAGATTTGATACCAAAGGTCATGACCCTTGATATTTCTTCATGAGTATAAAACTCATTTAGTCTATGGTGGGAATAGGACCCACGAGATTTGATTTTCTTTGAATGTGACTGCGCCCAATTTAAGTGTTGGGTTGCCTACGTATCCAAAATTGGAATCAAGTCGACCGTAGTTCTTATGAACTCATTTGACAGTGGATTTATGTCCAATTAAATTGATGAGTACAATGCTCATTTAATTTGGTCATGTGCATATGACCCGTTGAATTGATGAGTGCAAGGCTCATTTAATTTGGTCATGTGCACATGCAAGGATCATTTGATTTACCGGATAGTATACTCCAAATCTTTGAGAGTATGGAGTTTTAGAAATAAAATTGATTTGGCTTTTGAAATTTAATTTGACATCGGTCATTGACCCATGCAACATGGAAAAGTTTATAAACTCCACATATGTTTATATGAAAATTGAAATAGGTGTATAACCCATTAATTTTTTAGAGGGAAAAAATAAATGACCAAATCGGGCCTTAATTTTATGGATGGGATGTTGAATAAGTTATCTTAATGGCCCACAGTTTCTTAAATGCCCAGTCCTTTCTTCCAACAAATAGCCTTTCTGTTTGAAAATTTGGAGCCTGGAGCTTCCAAAACTCAAGCGTGAAAAGTCATCAAACGAAGGCTATGTTTAGGGATGGCAATGGGGCGGGTTTTTCAGGTTCCCCGCCTCGCCCCGCCCCTAATAGGTAGGGATTGGGGGAGCTTAATAGGGTTAGGGGCGGGTATGAGGGAGGTTTTCAAAACCTGAGTCGGGTTCGGGTCGGGGTCGAGGTCGGGGTAGGGTCAAAAAACCCGAACCCGCCTCGAATATACTTGTATTTACATTTTTATCCCTCAATAGTTATGTGTATTACCATTTTAAAAAAAACTGCACTATTGGGGAACTAATTGGGTAAGTTAAAAAAAAATTGCACTATTGGGGAAAAAATGCATTAAAAAAATTGCTTTTTCAATTTGTGTACCCAAAAAAAAAAATCATAATCGGGGCGGGGTGGGGCGGGGTCAGGGACCCCGAGTGCGGGGCGGGGGCGGGGTCGGGAAGAGGCACTAGACGGGGCGGGGGGAGGGTTTACTGAAGCGGGGCGGGGGCGGGGTATGAGGGCCCCGTCCCATACCCGCCCCGTTGCCATCCCTAGCTATGTTTGGATAGCCATGTTAGGCTAAATTGTCTCTGACTTTATTTTATTATTTTAATTTTACACTATTTCCACAGAAGATGGGTGCAAACTTCACTGTTTTCACATGAGTCCTTTTGATTGAAAATTCTACTTCATATGGTAATTGGTTAAGCCTTTTGTTGGGTTTAGATTTCTTACCCAACTAATTTGAAGAGGATGAGCCAAAGAAAATGAAAGAAAAAACCAGAGCAAGGGGTGAAGAGGCAGAGACTGAAATTTTCCGAGAAGAAACAAAGTGCAGATCATAGTTTCTTTTTTTCACACTGATTTTATATTTCTTCACTCCACTACTACAATGACCAAACATATTTTAAACAAAAGACAAAAGCATTACATATTAAAAAAACAAAGCACTACAACCATACATATTAAAAAACAAAGCACTACAATGCTTTTTTTTTTAGTGACTCTGCAGAATGACTTTCTAGAAAATTACAACCACAACTTGGACATTATTTATATATATATATATGTATATTAGTTTTAACACTCCCCCTTAATGCCAAGTTGTAACACCCAACATCTCCCTGCATTGCTGGAACTTATCTCTTGGAAGTGCCTTTGTGAAAATGTCGGCAATTTGTTCTTCGGATTTGCAAAACTTCAATTGAATTTCACCTTCTTCGATTGCATCTCTTATGAAGTGATGCTTGATTGCAATGTGCCTAGTTCGGCTATGTTGAACTGGATTTTTAGCCATGGCAATGGCTGATTTGTTGTCACAAAACAACTCGGTTCCTTCTTCTTGCTTCTCTCCAAAATCTTCCATAATTCTTCTTAACCAAATAGCTTGCGATGTTGCTAGAGATGCTGCCACATACTCTGCTTCAGCTGAGGATTGAGCCACTGCTTGTTGCTTCTTTGAAACCCAAGAAAATATACCAGAACCAAGAGTAAAAGCATAGCCAGAAGTACTTTTCATATCATCTATACTACCACCCCAGTCACTATCACAATAGCCTTTCAACTTTGGTTCATAACTTTTTTCATACATGATACCAAAGTCGGTGGTGCCACGAACATACCTTAGCACTCTTTTCGCTGCTCCAAAATGAATTTGGCTAGGTGAGTTCATGAATCTTGAAAGCAAACTTGAAGCAAACATTATATCCGGCCTTGTGGCTGTGAGATAAAGCAAATTTCCAACCAAACTTCTATACAATGTAGCATCAACCTTCTCTTCACCATCTTCTTTCAACAACTTTTCATGTGCTACAAGAGGTGTTGCCATGGATTTACAATTCTCCATTCTAAATTTCTTCAAAATATTTTCAGCATATTTCTTTTGAGAAATAAACACACCATGTTCCTCTTGATATATCTCAATACCAAGAAAGTGATGAAGCAATCCCATATCACTCATTTCATACCTTTTCATCATCTCATTTTTGAATTCATTAATTAGGTTCTCATTGTTACCTGTGAACACAAGATCATCAACATAAAGAGCAACTAGAAGAGTATTGGATGTACCTTGCTTCTTCACGTATAGAGTCGGCTCACTCTTGCTTTTCTTGAATCCTTTTTCAAGGAAATAGCCATCAATTTGGCTATACCAAGTTCGAGGGGCTTGCTTAAGACCGTACAAGGCCTTTTGTAGCTTGTACACTTTATTTTCTTCACCCTTAATCACAAAACCTTGTGGCTGCTCCACATATACTTCTTCTTCCAATTCTCCATTCAAAAACGCTGATTTAACATCAAGTTGATACAAGGACCAACTTTTATGGGCTGCCAAGGCAATAAGAGCTCTCACGGTGTCAAGATGAGCTACCGGAGCAAAAGTTTCATGGTAATCTATCCCAGGCTGCTGTGAGTAGCCTTTTGCAACGAGTCTAGCTTTGTTCCTTTGAATTGACCCATCAACATTGTATTTCACTTTATAAATCCACTTCAAACCAATAATTTCTTTGTCCTGTGGCTGGTCAACAAGCTGCCACGTTTTGTTCTTTTCAATAACTTGTATTTCTTCTTTCATTGCTTCCTTCCAAACTTCCTCTTTTATGGCTTCTTCAAAGTTTTCTGGTTCAAGAACACAAAAATTGCATCTTTGATATACATCACTTAAACTCTTCATTTTCTTTGGAGTTGAGCTTGGAGAAGATGAACTTGAGGTTTGGCTTGATGAAGAAGAACTAGGTGATGATGGGGGACTTGCTCTTGGAGAAGAATCTTCGTCATTTCCAACTTCATTTGATGGTTGTTCTTCCATTTCATCAACAATAACAGCCCGCTTTTCAACCTTGTTCTCTTGCCAATTCCATGTAGCATCTTCATCAAATAACACATCTCGGCTTATGATCACTTGGTTGCTTTTCAAAGAAAGCAGCCTATAGCCCTTTGATTTTGAGCTATAGCCCACAAATATGCACCTTTCACTTGTTTCATCCAACTTTCGCCTTTTCTCTTTCGGTATTTGAGCATAGCAAACACACCCAAACACTTTAAGATGATTTACCGATGGCTTTCTTCCACTCCAAGCTTCTATCGGTGTTTGGTTCCAAACAGCTTTAGTAGGACACCTGTTAATCAAATACACCGCCGTATACACAGCTTCTGCCCAAAAGATTTTAGGAAGTTTCTTTTCATGCAACATTGATTTGGCCATCTCCATCACAGTTTGGTTTTTCCTTTCGGAAACTCCATTTTGTTGTGGAGTATATCCAACTGTGAGTTGCCTTTCCATTCCTTCTTCTTCACAAAATTTAACAAATTCATTTGAGGTGTATTCTTTTCCTCTATCACTTCTCAAGGTTTTTATAAAAAAACCACTTTGCTTCTCAACAAAACTTTTGAATTTTTTAAATATGCCAAACACATCAGATTTTTGCCTCATGAAATAAACCCAAGTCATTCTAGTACAATCATCAATAAAGAGAATGAAATACCTGTTTTGACTATGGGATGGATTTTGCATAGGTCCACAAACATCCGTGTGAACTAATTCAAGCACATGTTTTGCTCTCCATGCAACTTCTTTTGGAAAGGGCTGCCTATGATGCTTGCCAAGAGCACAACCTTCACAAACATCATGCTTTTCTTCAACATTTGGAAGACCATAAACCATGCTCTTTTGATGAAGTAACTTGAGACTATGAAAGTTCAAGTGCCCAAGTCTCCTATGCCACAACCATGATTGACCATCCACACTAGCTTTCAAAGCAACATGCTCAACATATTTGAATGTGAGTGGGAAGCTTCTATTTTTCTTCATTTGTATTTTTGCCACAACTTGCCTTGCATCAGATTTGTCATGAATTGTGCACCCACTTGCTTCAAAATGGATCGTGTAACCATGCTCAACAAGCTGCCCAACACTAAGCAAATTTTGTTCCAAATCCGGCACCAATAATACATCTTGAATAAGTTTAGTTCCTCTCTTGGTTTCAACACCAATAGTTCCTCTCCCTTTCGCATTCACCAAGGCACCATTTCCCATTCTCACTTGGGATTTAATTGAGGAATCCATGTTCAAAAAAATTGATTCATTGCCGGTCATGTGATTACTACAGCCACTGTCAAGATACCAAACATCCTTTCTTTGTTCAGAAGCACTTTGACATGCATAAAACAAATTCCCTTCACCTTCCTTTTCTTCAGAAAAATTAGCCTGCTGATTGTTTTTAAATCTACAATCCTTGGCTACATGACCAAATTTTTTACATATAAAGCATTGTGGTTTTCCCTTAAACCAACAATCTTTCTCAACATGACCATTCTTTTTACATATATTGCATTTTTGAGGACCACCTCTTTCATTTGGTCGGCCTTCAAAATTTGTTCTGCCTCTTCCTCCTGAATTTCTTCCTCTTCCTCTTCCATGTCTACCACCTCTAAATGATCCCCATCTCTCTTGTTCATGCCCGGATTGTTTTGTTTCTTGATTGCTAGAACCAATATTTAGCTTAGACTGGAATGCACTCTCGACTGATTTTTCGGAGCGTCGTGCCAATCTTTCCTCGTATGATTTTAATGAACCCATCACTTCTTGAATGCTTAACTTAGACATATCTTTGGTTTGTTCAATCACAGAAACAATAGGATCAAATTTTGCAGGTAAACTTATCAAAATTTTCTCAACAACTTGTTGGTCACTAATTTCTTCACCATAGGTTTTCATTTGATTTACTAATTCTGTAAATCTAGATGAAAAATCCTTTAAACTTTCAGCATCATTCATTTTCATGTTCACAAAATCTCTTCTTAGAGTTTGAAGTTTAACACTTCTTACCTTTTGGTCTCCTTCATACTCTTGTTGTAATAAATCCCATGCTTCCTTGGCCTTTCTTGCTCTTATGATTCTTGGGAAAATCGTATCTGCAACTCCTTGTTGAATTAATGTTAGAGCTTTTGCATCTTTCTTCTTGTTCTCCTTGAGTTGCTGTTTTTGAGCATTCGTCAAGGTTGTCGTATCCACCGGATCATCGTACCCGTCTTCTATATACTCCCAAAGATCATAAGACACAAATATGGTTCTCATTTTCACACACCAAAAATCATAATTTTCCCCATCAAAGATAGGAAATTGGGGTTGAGTTCCTTGATTTTGATTGCTTGTAGTTGCCATCTCAATCTTCTTCTTCTAGGGTTTGTTTCCCTAATTTTCGCCCAAAATATTGACCTCACAAAGCTCTGATACCAATTATGTTGGGTTTAGATTTCTTACCCAACTAATTTGAAGAGGATGAGCCAAAGAAAATGAAAGAAAAAACCAGAGCAAGGGGTGAAGAGGCAGAGACTGAAATTTTCCGAGAAGAAACAAAGTGCAGATCATAGTTTCTTTTTTTCACACTGATTTTATATTTCTTCACTCCACTACTACAATGACCAAACATATTTTAAACAAAAGACAAAAGCATTACATATTAAAAAAACAAAGCACTACAACCATACATATTAAAAAACAAAGCACTACAATGCTTTTTTTTTTAGTGACTCTGCAGAATGACTTTCTAGAAAATTACAACCACAACTTGGACATTATTTATATATATATATATGTATATTAGTTTTAACACCTTTGCACATACATATATAAATATATATTCAGTATATGAATATACAAACAACTTTCTGTTTCTTTTTTTTTCTTTTTTTTGTATTTTTGACGAGGAATCAAGGATTCCAAATTATCATTTAAGAATTAAGAACTCTCATGATAATTATTAAGATTACAAGACTCAAAAGTTGTCTCGAGATAAAGGAATCAAGGATTCCATATTATCATTTGAGAGTTAGGAACTCTCATGATAACATTCAAGAGTACAACTCACATATAATCACCCTATTTGCTAGGATTATTTTATATTTGATTAGAAGAAAATATGCAATTTCAGAGGCCCCCAAAAAAAAAACTGAGGAATCAAGGATTCCAAATTATCATTTAAGAGTTAGGGACTCTCATGATAATTATTAAGATTTTGGACTTAAAAGTTGTCTCAAGATAAAGGAATCAGGGATTCCATATTATCATTTGAGAGTTAAGAACTCTCATGATAACATTTAAGAGTACAACTCAAAAAAAAAAAAAAAGAACCAGAGGAGAGAGAGAGAGATTAGAGAAAATACCTGTGAGTTGTTGGAGTTTTGAAAATGGATAACCTTATCTCCTTTCTTCTGCCTTTTTTTATAGGATGTATATCTCACTAGAATATTTCCCTCTTCTCTTTCTAAGACTTTCTTTCTTTCACGTCAATATTTTTTTTGCCTTTTCTTCCTCTTTTCCTCTCTTGCCCACTTTGTCCCCTCTTAGTGTCCTATTTATAATAGGGGAAGACTATCCACTTTGAGCTTTTTAAGGACCCACTACATGAGCAAAGTTACCTATCTCTCCCCAAGTAACTCATATATATATATATATATCAGTAGGAATGATATACACGTGCATACTACATGGGTCAATTACCTACCCAAATTGCCATTACTCTTATGTCAAAATAAAATATATATATATATATATATATCGGTACACATATACATATATATTTATTTATTTCTCTCTTATCAGTAGGATAAAAATTTAATATCTACTGTAAAAAAAATGTTTTAACAAGATTATGAATATATAAGTTTGAAATCTTGAATTTCACCATAGCTCTACATATATTAGAAAAAGCGAAAGTTGAGAAAATTTAAAATTGACCATTCGTTGCAACCGTTATGAGATAACGTACCAAACTTGAAACATAATCTCTACGGGTCCTAATGTATCATTATTCATTCACGCGTGCTTTCAATAATATTTCTGTATCGCTATTTTTCGAGCTTCCATGGCTATATACATATACGCATATACATATATACACACACAACCTCCATATTGATTCTAATTATACTTAAACATACAAGGAGAGTGAGTTTAAGATACTCACAGTATTGTGTGTTAGTGAGAGTTGTGTGTGGAGTGTAGAATGCATATATGTATGTATAACTTCCTAAACTTGGGGACCAAGTTGAGATCCTGTGGTCCAAAACAACACACATATGCACATACACAACACTGCACTTGATTTTAAGGGCTTGTTTGGTTGGTTTAGTTTGGTTTTCTTGATTTGGTTTGCTTTTTAAGAAAATATCCCAAAACAATGATTAGGAAACAATAATGCAATTAATATTAAATTAGTATTTGAAAAGCGAGTTTATCCCAAATCGTAGGATATTTTTGAGGCGCGGTCTTTACATATTGTTGCGTATAATTCATTAACAGTCGGGTATGTCCTGGTATTCATGAGCTGGAATATTAATACTCACGGTTACATAATTAAATTTCAGAGATTGTGAATAGTAAAACAAGTACTATTTATTTATTATTAATTGATGATGCTAAAAATTGGTAAGAGTAAAGTAGAGCAGATTAAGGGGAGAGAGAAAGAGAGACTGGTTTTTTGTATGTGGTTCGGCTCTGTTAATGAAGCTACCTACGTCCACGTGTGTGTTTGAGCACGTTCACTATACTGTAAAAGAGCCTGGGGCATGTGGTGAACCAACAAGTTTGGAGCTACCGTAGGCCGGCCGGGCATGTTGATGAATGCTATAGAGGTACTGTGTAGACTGAAAAGTCGGCCCCTTCAATGGGGGGTGAGAGGTCTCTTTTATAGATGTAAGAGACCTACTCGTACAAGGAAAAGGAAACATAATCCAATTGATATAGATTGGCATTAATTGTGGGGGTTTTCTAATTGGATTAGGAAATAGTTTGCACTTTCCATTAGTCTTCTAGCTTGAGTAGAAAACTGCCCGAAATGCTCGGGATCATGCCTGTGGGCCCGGATGAGCTATTCCCGCGGTGGGATGTGTCTGTGCGATCTTCCCGACCTGTTAGCCGGGTCGTGGATGAACCGCTCGGGAGACATCAGGTGGACCAAACCACAGGATGATGCTTGTCAGTAGTTGTAGAATAGAACCGCTCGGGCATTGGCTGATTTTGGGTGTATCAGTTGCCCCCCATTTCCAAGGTTGGCGGGATGCTATATCGGGGCAAGTTTGGAAATCTGTTTGATGCCACTTGCCATTGTCTGAGTGCTCGAGGAAGCTGCCTTTGAGCTTCTGAGTCTTGTAAGTCCTCAAGAACTGGCTGAAAGTTAAGACCCAGCCTAGCTCGGAACCTTTAAGTGCTCGGGAACTGACCGGGAGTTGAGACCCGGCCTAATTCGGAGTCTTTTTGCTTGAGTTAGCTTCCAGGATGGTTATCTTCTGCCCGTGAACCTTCGTCAAGGTTGTGGGTAAAAGAATTTTACCATGTTGGAAAAGCTGACTTAAGGCATATTACTTTAGGGGCCTTTTATGTTAACTCCCCAAGATGGTTACCTTCCGCCCGGTCAGCCTTCGTCAAGATTGTTGGGAGAAGAGTTTGACCATGTTGGTAGAGCCGACCTAAATCACGTTGCTTTAGGATTTTTTTGCTCCTCTATCGTCGGCCAACCTAAGAGATTTTAGTCACCTCTATCATCAGTTTGGACCTAAGTGGAGTTACTGCCTCTGAGTACTGTAGGAGCTCGGGTTATCCAAGATTTTGACTTGGTTATCCGCGAGGCTTGTAAATACCCAGTATGATTGCCTGTTTAGTTCATTGCGCCGTCTTTCCCCCCCAAGCTTTCTCTAAGATGAGGGTCTTACAGAGGCTATGACTGTAGGTAACCGACCAGGAACATGGTGGTTGCAGGGTCTTTTGAAGCTTGCCATCATCAGCCACCTATGGGGATTTGCCCCCATCGTAGGTTGGACCTAAGCGAAGCCGATGCCCCGGGCGTGACCCAGAGGTCTTTTGCCTCGGGTGCTATCCCGAGGTCTTTAGTGCCTGGGTTCGGAGCCCGAGGTCTTTAGTGCCTGGGTTCGGAGCCCGAGGTCTTTTTAGTGCCTGGGTTCAGAGCCCGAGGTCTTTTTAGTGCCTGGGTTTGGAGCCCGAGGTCTTTTTATGCCTCGGGGTTAGGCCTGAGGTCTTTATGTGCCTCAGGGTTAGGCTCGAGGTCTTTGTATGCCTCGGGGTTAGGCCCGAGGTCTTTTTGTGCCTCGGGGTTAGGCCCGAGGTCTTTGTGTGCCTCGGGGTTAGGCCTGAGGTCTTTGTGTGCCTCAGGGTTAGGCCCGAGGTCTTTGTAAGAGCCCACTGACAATCGGTGGAGCCTCATGTAGTGATCAGGCAAGTACCACTGTAGTCGGGCTCATCTAGAATGATGGAAACAGGGGGTCGGATCAGGATCATCGGGCTCCTGATTTTTCTGTGCTGGAGGCAAAGTTGGAACTGCTTGATCCTGACCGATGTGAACTGGAGGTCGGGTCGGGACTGTCAGACTCAGACCGCTGCGAACTGGAGGTCGGGTCGGTACTGTCGGACCCTGCCTGCTATGAGCTAGAGGTCGTGTCGAGACTGCCGGACTCCGACTGCTGTGAACTGGAAGAACTGTCAAAACTCCCCGGCTGATCTCGCTTTTGCTTACTTCTGGAAGACTCGTTGCTTTCCTGCCCGGTGTCTTTGGTCTTTAAAAATTCTTCAGTGTCAATGTATTTTCCAACTCTCTCTGCGAGTTCAACCAAGCTTATCGGTCGGTTTCTGTGAAATGATGTGGCGCACTTGGTGTGTTGAACTCCTGAGCAGAAGGCTATAATAGTGGCGATTTCATCAAGATCATAGATGTCGAGCTTCTCTTGATTAAACTGGCCGGTGAACTCCTTGAGGGTCTCATTATCCCTTTGTGTGACTGTCAGTAGCTGCATGTCAGGCTTTGGCCGTTCATGCATACCGATGAACTGATTGATGAACTGCTTGCTGAGTTGCCTGAAACTACGTACCGATAGGGGTTTCAAGGAGTATAACCATTGGGCGTCCGGGCCTTTCAAAGTGCTGGGGAAGGCTAGGCAATGTAGTTCATCAGAGTTGGTGGATAGGGCCATATGAGCCTTGTAGGTCCGGACGTGGTCGACTGGGCTCCCGAACTGTTATAGGGATCTAGGCGAGGCTGTTTAAATTTGTGCGAGATGACAAACCTCGTGATCTGGCTAGAGAATGGTGACTCTGTCTCGGTATTGGTGTGATTCTGAGCACGGTTTTGACCAAGCTTTTTGGCCACCCCGTCAATCTTCTCCTGCAAGTTCTTGATTCGGGCTTCCACTCCTTCCCGACCGGTATCCGAGGGATTGGTTGGGTCAGTGGAAGAGGCTTCTTCTTCATGGCGGTGTGCTGTCCTCTGGGATCGGGCTTGGCTATGACTCCGGTTCATCGTGTGCCTAGGGACAACTCGGCTCTTGATCGAGTAACCCTGGACTGATTCCCGGGCCATATGCTCCTGCCTTTCCTCTCGGGCAATACGCCTACTGTTGATGTCTCTGGCATCCTCAACGTGGGATGGGCTGGCTCGGGCATGTTGTCTGGTCAAGATCGGTTCCCGACCGTGCGCAACGTTCCCGGGTCATTTCCCAGCCACTAGAGGACTGCTTCGCTGGGCCAACAGGGCTTCGATCTATTGCTAGATTTGACGCTGGCCCTCCAAGAGTTGTGTGAGGGTCGTGGTGATCTGCTCAGATGTCATGACTGCCGCAGCCGGTGTTGGGGCCGGCGGAACATCTCGGTTGGCCTGCTGCGTAGTCTTCTCACTTTTCTTCGCAGGCATGGCTATCAGCCAAGAGATTTGTTGATGAAGAACTTGTCGTTTCCACAGACGGTGCCAAGCTGATGATGCTAAAAATTGGTAAGAGTAAAGTAGAACAAATTAAGGGGAGAGAGAGTGAGAGACTAGTTTTTTGTATGTAGTTCGACCCTGTTAATGAAGGTACCTACGTCCACGTGTGTGTCTGAGCATGTTCACTATACTGTAAAAGAGTCGGGGGCCTGTGGTGAACCAACAAGTCTGGAGCTACCGTAGGCCGGCCGGGCATGTTGATTGCAAAGCGGGGGTATTTGTAAAATACAACCGCGCTAAAAGGAAGAATTGCATTGGTTTTAATCATAACTTCCCGTTTTATCAGCAATTTGCATTACAATGCTGATTTTCATACAATGTGATTAATCTATGATAAGTTGTATTGTTTTAGCTATTGTTTGTGCAGATCACTGCTGTGTGGACTAAAGAGATGAATATCAGAACAATTGGAATGCTGGAGTGCAGACAAAAGAATTCAAAGCTAAAGTTTGAAGTTCGAGCGATCGACTATAGTTCGATCGATCGAAGGTTCGATCGCTTAAAGAAAGTTGAAGCGCTTGAGTTCCAAATGTTCAATCGATCGAGAAATGTTCGATTGATCGAACATGGTATTTTCAGAAACTTTCGTGTATGCAGCAGTTGCGGAATTATAACCCTAGCCTCTAGGTTTTCTATTTATAGGAACATTGTATACGTCCCAGAGGACACCCAACTTTACTTTTAATCAGTTTTCATAGAGAGAGAGATAGAGTGTTTGGTTGTTTTGTAGGTTTAATGTTGGATTTTGCTTAAGTTTTGAAGGATTCTACTTTCAATACAAGTTTGTTAACATTCCAGGTTTCATATTATTGTTTATTTATATTCTGCTTACTTAATCTCCTAGTTTAGTCTGTTACAATCATCAGTTTTCATAGGAGTAATAGGTATTCACTAGTTTTCATAGTTTTCATGAAAAACTCCCTTCCAAACAAAGTCTTAATGTTTTCATATGATAAAAACTGATCTGTGATACTCCAGACGATGTCTGAGTAGTCTTAGAGTTTGGAAAACACGATGAAATAGTGATCTCCAGCCTCTGCCATGCAGCAGAATAAATCCTGTGTTCGATCGATCGGAGGTAGTTTGATCGATCGAGCCAGAGATAGTCAAGCGATCGAAGGACATTTCGATCGATTGAGGGATGAAGGCTTTCGATCGATCGAACGATCGTCGATCGATCGAACTCTCTGATTCTTGAGGATGTTCCCTGCAGTATTCCAGGACCTTTTGTTTTTGAGATTCGTTATCATACTGTCCCTAAATGCTCAGTTTGTCAAAACAGTTTTCAAAAATCAAGGCCCTAAGGCATTTTCTTTCAATACATTTTGCAAACCACCTTCAATGCTAACACCATTGTAGGTGCGAGTCTTAACTATTGAATTAAACTGCTTTCACGTGTTTCAAGTTAACTGTGATGATATAGTCCCGGTCATGAAAGGGCTATGGATTCTTTATTTTCAGAGAAATACGGAAAACTGTGGGTAATATACTCCTTCGTGCTTCAAAATAACTGCATGGTAGATGGTTAGATTACTGTGGATTCGTGTAATCCCAACATTTTCTTTTTAAAGTTAAATCCTATTTTAGAGTATTGTTTTAACTAGCTAATTAGTTCTTTAGTTTAATCTGAATTACTTTTTTTAGTAGTCTTAGTTTGTGGAACTTTGTGTTCTGCACTATTATTAAATCTTATTGTTTTTTTTTTCTTTCTTTTGAGTTTAGTCTAAGTTAATAGGTCAACACCTTCCCTGTGGGATCGACCTGGTCTTACCAGTTACTACTTGCACGTCTACCTACACTTGGGTATTGCACAAGAGCGCACAAGATTATTCGCGTGTCAAGTTTTTGGCGCCGTTGCCGGGGAAGGCGACGATCAATTCCTTAGATTACCTCAATCTTTCCTGATCTATTTCTGTTTTTCCTTTTTCTTTGAGTTCTCTAGGTTTTCAATCTTCTTAGGTTCTCTCATTTATGTCCGATAGTTCCGTCCACGGAATTTTCGAAAATCCTCTATATTCATCTAATTCTTCCAGTTATAGCAACCCTGTCACCACTCCAACTGAATCAATGGATGATGATCAGAGTGAACAGGGTGACAATGTTGTGGTACCAGTTGATGATTCACTACGTCCGTTGTGCGATCTCATGCAACCAGAACACGCACCTACTCCTTCTTGCATTCTCATTCCCCCACATGCTGGTGAATTTCAATTTCGCAATGGGATGATTCAACTCCTCCCAACATTTCATGGGATGGAAAGCGAGAAGGCATATCTACACGTTAAGGATTTCGAGGATGTTTGCAAAACATTCTCCCAAACTTGTCCTGTAGATGTGACACGCTTAATGTTATTTCCCTTCACCTTGAAGGATAAAGCGAAGGCGTGGTTACTCACCCTAAAACCGAATTCAATCTTCACATGGCATGCGATGAACACTGCATTTTTGAAGAAATTCTTTCCACCTCGCATGACCACAGAGCTTAAACGCCAAATAAGTTCATACAAGCAGAGAAGTAATGAAACCTTCACCCAAACTTGGGAGCGTTTCAAAGATTTGCTTCTCTCATGCCCCCACCACGGATATGAGAAATGGCGTACCATCATTCACTTCTATGAAGGACTAAATGGTGAAACGAAGAAGATGGTCGAAATAATGAGCTCTGGACCATTCCTTCGAAAGAACACCGAAGAGGCTGAAGCTCATTTCGAGTGGTTAGCTGAACATGCTCATGAATGGTCTAACTCTGAAGATATACCTCGAACTCAAATATCGAGTGTGGAGGATAAGAGTTTGTACCAATTAAAAAGTGAAGATCATCTGATGAACAAATACGAAGAACTGGCAAAGAAGGTAGAAGAACTAGGGATGCGAGGAGAGAGCTCTAGGCAGGTTATGCCTGAGGAACCATGCGGCACATGCAACATGTTGGGACATACAACTCAATACTGTCCCAATGTGCCGTATTTTCAAGAGCAGGCCCCCATGGAGATGAATGTCAAGCACGGTTTCCGAGGGGCGGAGAATTCCAACAATAACTTTTAAAGTAACAATAGATGGAATCACCCCGGTTTTGATTGGAGAAATAATGCTGGGACCCAAAATCAATATCAAGGGCAAAACAATAGGCTGTCCCATCAATACAATCAAAACAGAACCAATAACTACAACCAAGCTCAACCCTCTAATGCACCACAAACCAATACCTATGTGCCACCACACAAGAAGGTAAGAGAAGAAGAGCCACTTGCTAATGCCAATCTAACGCAGCAACTCATACAGATGATGAGTAGAATGTCTGCCACGTTAGAAAGGATAGATGCACGGCAAGAGGGTTCAGGAGGAACATTCCCTGCCCAACCACTTCCGAACCCCAAGGGACATAATAATGGTCCTAACAATCAAGAACATGCTAAAGTCGTGACTACGCTGAGAAGCGGAAAAATCATAGAGAAAAGCATGCCTCTGTCTACACCCGAAGTGTACAAAGAGGAGGAAGTGGTGGATAATGAGCTTGAGCAACCATCTACTCAAGAGGAGGAGCCGTCTACTAATGACGAGGCAATAAAGGCAAACATTGAAGCTCATAGAGTAGAGGAAGAAGTTGAGCAAAGGCCTGGAAAGGAGTCTGTTGAGGATGAACCACCAAAATGCCCTTTTCCTGCACCTTATCCTCAACGGTTGAAGAAACCCAAGAATGAGACGAAGAATCAGGAGTTTCTGGAATTGTTTAAACAAGTCAAAATTAACCTTCCACTCCTAGATGCTATCAAGCAAGTGCCGGCCTATGCTAAGTATCTCAAAGATCTATGCACGGTAAAGAGGAGGCAAAGTGTGAAGAAACATGCGTATGTCGCGTGCCAAGCAAGTGCGATCATCCAAAATGAGTTGCCTCCAAAACTCAAAGACCCCAGTACGCCTATGGTCTCATGTAGAATTGGGAATCAAAGGACAGATAACGCACTCCTCGATCTAGGAGCAAGCGTGAACCTGCTACCATATTCAGTCTATAAACAGCTAGGGTTGGGTGAACTCAAACCCACCCGAGTCGCTTTGTAATTGGCAGACAGATCTGTGAAGTACCCTAGAGGGGTGTTAGAGGACGTCCTTGTCCAAATAGACTCTTTTGTCTTTCCGTTTGATTTTGTGATATTGGACACAGAACCTGTGTCTAATCCTGGTGCACACATCCCGGTTATCTTTGGACGTCCATTCCTCAACACTATTGATGCCACGATCAAGATTAGAAGTGGTATCATGACTATCGTATTCGGGAACATGACATTGAATGTAAAAAATTTTTCTAATCCCCGACCTGAAGAGTACGATGATGAGGAAGAAATTCATTATATTGACACAGTCATTGAAGATGAAGTTGACTTGGTCGACTACAAAGATCCTTTGGAAGTTGTGATGACTCAACTCAGCGATATCTATCAGTCTGCCGAGTCAACTTCATTGGATGCTGACCTGAACCAGCTGTGTCTTATGATGGATACGATAGAGGAGGATAGAGCAGAATGCATGTGGGTAATGCCATATGAACAATTGCCTCCTAAAACTAAGTTGGCAATGCCTTCTAGTTTTCAGTTTCCAGAGTTAGAGTTAAAGGAGCTACCCAAAGAGCTGAAATATGCATTCCTAGGGACTGGAAAAATGTATCCTGTAATCATTTCTTCTGCTTTAACTCATGAACAGGAAGGTAAGCTAGTGCAAATGCTGACCAAGCATAAGGATGCTATGGGATGGACGATTGCTGACCTCAAAGGCATCAGCCCATCCATATGTACTCATAAGATATATCTGGAGGAAGACGCTAAACCGTCAAGACAAATGCAAAGGCGTCTGAATCCCAACATGCAAGAAGTAGTTAAAAAAGAAGTGCTCAAACTACTTGATGTTGGGATGATTTATCCGATATCTGATAGTCCTTGGGTCAGTCCAACCCAAGTGGTTCCAAAGAAAGCAGGCATAACGGTCATCCCGAACAAAGATGGTGAATTGGTACCAACACGTGTCCCCACTGGATGGAGGATGTGTATTGACTACAGAAAGTTGAATACTGTGACCCGAAAAGACCATTTTCCTTTGCCATTCATGGATCAAATGCTAGAACGTGTGGCAGGTCACAAATATTACTGCTTTTTGGATGGATATAGTGGATATAACCAAATTGAAATTGCTCCTGAAGATCAGGAGAAAACCACATTCACTTGTCCATTTGGTACATTTGCCTACTGTCGAATGCCGTTTGGCTTATGTAATGCACCGGCTACCTTTCAGCGATGCATGCTAAGCATATTCAGTGACATGGTCGAACACATCCTTGAAGTCTTCATGGATGATTTTTCAGTGTTTGGCCATAGCTTTGAAGATTGTCTCAGCAATCTCGAGCATGTATTAATGCGATGTGAGGATAAACACCTAGTTTTGAATTGGGAAAAGTGTCACTTTATGGTGACCAAGGGAATAGTCCTCGGCCATATAATCTCCGATGAAGGAATCCAAGTGGATAAGGCCAAAATCGACATAATCTCAAATCTACCTGTCCCCCGTACAGTGAGAGACATCCGTTCGTTCTTGGGGCATGCGAGATTTTATCGTCAGTTTATCCAGAATTTCAGTGCAATCTCTCGACCTCTTTGTCAACTTCTTGTCAAAGATGCCCCATTCGAGTGGTCAGAAAGTTGCCAAAAGTCCTTCGAGGATCTAAAAGAGCTCCTCACCACCGCACCTATAATACAGGCACCCGACTGGAGTTTGCCTTTCGAATTAATGTGCGATGCTAGTGATTACGCCATTGGCGCGGTCCTAGGCCAGAGAAAGGACAGTAAGCCATATGTGATATACTATGCCAGCCGAACTTTGAATGAAGCTCAAATAAATTATACAACTACTGAAAAATAGCTGCTGGCTGTAGTATTCGCCTTGGATAAGTTTAGGTCTTATCTGATAGGGTCACCAATCGTCTGTTTTACAGATCACTCGGCCCTCAAGTATCTGCTGTCTAAGAAAGACGCTAAACAACGGCTAATTCGCTGGATACTCTTACTCCAAGAGTTTGATCTAACAATCAAAGATAAGAAAGGAGTAGAGAATGTGGTTGCGGACCATTTGTCCCGATTGACTTTTGTCGATAATTCTGAATCCCAATCCATTAAGGATGAGTTTCCGGACGAACAGCTATTGGCAGTAAGTGGTCTGCCTTGGTATGTTGATATCGTGAACTACCTTGTCACGGGAGAAACCCTGAATCATTGGTCAAACCAAGACAGAAAACGGTTCCTCTCATTCGCGCGTCATTTCTTCTTTGATGACCCATATCTTTTCAAGTATTGTGCTGATCAGGTTATCAGGCGCTGCGTCCCCAATGAGGATATAACCGTAATTTTAGCATCATGCCATTCTGAGGCATGCGGTGGCCACTTCGCTTCACAGAAGACCGCACAAAAAGTTCTACAAAGCGGTTTTTACTAGCCCACAATTTTTAAAGATGTGTATTCCTTTTGCAAGACATGCCAACGCTGTCAAAAGCTTGGAACTATTTCTAAAAGGAATTCTATGCCTTTAACCCCTATCATCACAATTGAGATATTCGATTGTTGGGGCATAGATTTTATGGGCCCATTTCCCAAGTCTAATAACTGTGAATACATACTCCTTGCTGTAGAGTATGTGTCAAAATGGGTTGAAGCGATACCAACGAGACGCAATGACCACAGAACGGTCATGTCCTTTCTAAGAGAGCATATCTTGTCTCGTTTTGGAACTCCGAAAGCTTTACTAAGTGACCAAGGTAAGCATTTCTGCAATAGGCCTTTGGAGTCACTTCTCAAGAAATACGGAGTCCACCATAAAATCGCTCTTGCCTATCATCCACAGTCGAATGGGCAAGCGGAATTGGCTAACTGAGAAATTAAGCATATTCTCGAAAAGACGGTTAGCTCCAACCGAAAGGACTGGGCATACAAGCTGACCGACGCTTTATGGGCATACCGTACTGCCTACAAGACGAATCTAGGTATATCCCCGTATAGATTGGTTTACGGGAAAGCTTGCCACCTCCCTCTTGAAATTGAGCATAAAGCTTACTGGACGACACGCTCATTGAACTTTGATATCCAAGAGGGAGGTCAGTTACGCAAGCTCCAGCTTGCAGAGCTAGAGGAAATACGACGAGATGCGTATGACTCTGCAAGGTTGCATAAGGAAAGGTTGAAAGCTCACCACGATCGTACGATCTTTTGTAAATCATTTTAGCCGGGACAGAAAGTTTTGCTGTATGATTCTCGCCTCCACCTTTTCCCAGGAAAGCTCCGTTCCCGTTGGACATGCCCGTTCATTGTAAAAACTGTCTTTCCACACGGGGCGGTTGAGCTCGTCAATCCAAAGAACGATGATAGTTTCAAGGTCAATGGCCAGAGGTTGAAACCGTTCTTGGAGAACTTCCAAACTGAAGTTGAGCACATCCAGCTGGATGAGCCCAACTATTCTCCCACTTAAAAATCCAAAGTGGAGTTCCATTTTGTTGTTGTATTCCTTATCTTTCCCTGCATTTTAGTTTCTCTCTTTTGTTTTTAATTCTTTGTTCGTTCTTTTATGTTTGTGATCTCGTTCTAATCCTCTATACCTTGAACTACTCAATTACATGTGCATAGATGCGAGGCGACGATGTTCATTCTATCGGTTCATGGGCTGATTCAGAATGTCATTGTGGCACCTGGACTGAGGGTGAACTCACACCCTGCCCCTTGCTTCATCAAGACTCTGAAGTTCACACTCTCATTAATGCTACCCAAGGGTACCTTCCATACCCACCGGCCCTCCTTGACATCAATCCATATGAAAATATGGAATTTCATAATGACGATGATGTGGATGAGGAAGAAGACCTGTACATGGGGAGAATGGTGGATGATGCACTCATGGCACAATGGGAAAATGACGATATGTGGGAGCCATGGAAGGATCATAACCTCCAAGATGTTGTCCCGAAACGTCACAATGCAGTTTTTGTTTTTGTTGACAACTTCCTTGTTCCCGAGTTGGTCCCATACCGCTATGTGTACCTGAGCTTTCTGCTATTCAGGCTCCAATGCCCCTTACCAGCTAGTGCATTTTGGGAATCTATGCCAATAGTGAGGTTAGAACTTAATCACATTTCTTTTTATTTTGTTTCTGTTCCTTGTTTTTCTTTTCGTATTTAATCCTTGTTTCTTGTGTTCCGTATCTTAATCTTGGTTTGTTTGTTTTTTGTCGTTTCCTTGTCCAGGATTGTTACTATGTTTCTCAATGGTATTCCGGTGTTCCTTCCACATCAGCTATTCCATGGGGCTCACACGCAGTCTCCTGGCACCCTACCACAAGAGGAGGAACAACTATGGACTTTCACACCATTATCTATGTCTCCACCGCAGCCTCCTCTCATGTGCACACCTCATTCCCTAGCGACTCCAGACATGCTGAATAACACTCTTGCTGCTTTCAGATTATTTTGGGAACGGGAATTGTCAAGTTTGGAGTCCAATCTCAAAGATCTGGTGGTGTTCGAAGTAATGAAAGAAGAAGTTTTCGTGTTGGAAGTTTAGTGTTCCACTTCAGTTTTGTTTTGTCATTTTTATTTTTCTCAACTGAAGTGTAATTATGGGCAAATGACTTCTAGTTTGGTTTTTATTTTCTATGTAATAAGGTCTACGGATCACGTGGGGAGTGATAAATTTGCAAATTGACTGCATTTTGAATCTTTTATTACTAAATCTTTGTAATTTTATCTTTTGGGTGATGTCTATTCTGGCCTACATGTCTGTAATTGAACTGCTTTTAAGTATCTCTGCATGTCCAGATCTGTGTCTGATAGTTGGGGGTGTTTTGGTTCACTTTTCCAATGAGTTCTATAAGTTTTTAAGTTCGATCGATCGAACCTATTTCGATCGATCGATCGAAACCCTTGCACGCTCGAGCGCTTGAATTCGTTCTTAAATCGATTGAGAGTTTTGCTTTCGATCGATTGAACATTGGTCGATCGATTGAACGTTGTTTTAAACGAGGCGTCTTCAGAACACCTCTTCAGTTCCCTCACTCTCACACACTCGAGCGATCGCACACAGAGAGAGGGAAACTCGGCGAATTTTCCATCTCTAGCATCCACACACCTCATTTTGGGGACTCGGATTATCACCCTCATCTTTATCTCACCTCCACTGCGTGTTTCTACACCGAGGTAGGCTCCACGAGCCCTTTGTCTTTCATTTGGTTAGAAAAATCCCAAGGGGGTGCCCCCTTGGTCTTAGGATTTCCCTTTTGTAGTTCATTTGTGTTTTACTTTTCGTTTTCCCCTTCGTTTTTTGCGATCGCAGAACATAGCTGTGTTCGATCGATCAAACTGTTTTCGATCGATCGAAGCTGAAATGTTCGATCGATCGAACAATGCTCAAGAGATCGAATCCTACTGCAGTTCAATCGATCAAACTAAGTTAGATCGATCGAACTAAAGCAGTAGCAGTTTCTTTCCTTTTTCTTCCCTGTTCTAATCTGTGTCGTGTTGTGTTCTATTTTCAGGGCTGCCACGATGAATCCAGTAACTGGCTACCACAAGTCCAAGCCCCTTAGCCTCACCATACCTGATCCGGTACCTGCACATGGGTTCCGGAATGCTGAGGATCGGGTATGGTACGAGCGTTATTTCCAGACGCGGAAGGTGATGATTGAGCGTCCTATGGAGTCTGCTTGGTCGGAGCACCCGTGGTTCCTGACACGGATTCGCTCCATGCCCCACTGGTTCTATATACTCTCGCTGGCCAAGAGAGTGAATCTATCATGGATACGAGGTGCATGTGCGACGATGATACGCGACCCGCACGAACCATTCACACATCATGCTTTCTTCCGGGGTCAGGCGTTCGTCATCAGTCCCGCTACAGTTTCGGCCGCCTTGGGGGTACCAGAGGTACCAGATTATATTTGCCCCCATCGGCCTGACGTACCTGAGACACCACCATCTACTATTATCCGCGAGCTCACCGGAGGCGCCGTTCCTTCTTAGAATGGCGAGGCTTTGATTGAGGACCACTTCCTTACTGACGACTACCACATGCTTCACCTGGTCCTCAGCAATTGCCTCCTGGTGACCTCTTATCGCGAGAATATCGCGGCTTGGTATGCGCGAGTTTTATTTACAGTAGGGACAGGACAGCCGGTCTGCTTACCCCGGCTTTATATAGACTTCATGGTCCATCCCACCCGCTTCATCGCCTCCAAGAAGCACCTGAAAGGTGCTTGGGCGATTAACAGAGTTATGGCTCAGGCCGGCTTTCCTGAGCTTGCTGGAGACGACCTTCGTGCTTCCCCCAGTCGATTCAGCGAGGCAGCGGCTCGCCGCTCAGACGCCCAGAAGAAGAAACAAAAGGGGAAAGGGAAAGCGAAGGTGGGGGCGAAGAAGAGGAGGCGTGGTGGGACAGACACAGAGGCTGGAGCTTCAGGGACGCCCACAGAGACTGAGGAGCTTAATACTGACGATGAGGAGGAGGATCCGGTTGCTGCTGTTTAGGAGTTCGAGTTGCGACAGCGTTCGCAGACTCAGGCCCAGGGAGAGTCTTCTTCCTCTGTGCCTCTCCCGACAGTTTATGAGCTGCTATTGGAGGAGAGACAGGCCAGGATTAGACTTGAGGGCCGGATGGATCAGCTGCAGACCTTGCTTGAGTCTATATTGATTCAGATTGGGGTCGATCAGGCCATTCACTCTGCTCACCATCCTACGACCACCCCGTCTGCACCGCCTGCTGCCGATCCTTCATCTTCTGCTGCTCCTACTTCTACTCCTACAGGCCCATCCACTTCTTCTGCTGCTGCCGATCCATCACTTTCTACTCCACTTACTGCTGATCTTCTATCCTCGTCTGCTACTGTTACACCTGCTACTGCACCACCGCCATCTGTACCCATTGACATTCCTTCTAACGTGGCTGATGATGATCCGTCGAGAGCCGCGTAGCATTTTATGGGAAGGGGGTGGTGTTATTGTCCTTTTGATTATATGTTTATTTTTGTTGTACTATTTTTTTGGTGGGTGTGTTATGGTTGGACACGTGAGACAGTTCTGTATTTTGGTTAGTTTGGTTATGTATGAACATTATTTATCACTGCTTTTATTTTATACCTTTACCATTCCAGTGGTTTGTATTGTTTGGATCATGGTTTTATTGCTTTATCTTTATCTATTGATCCTTGTTGTTTTGGAAGATTGTGTTCTATATTTCTATGCCAGGTTGCTATGCTTGTTATCATCGCGTTGCTCTATACAGGTGATACCCATCTATTTAAATTATTGAAAATCAACTTCTGGGGACTTCGTTGTTTTCAGTTGGGGGTAGGGGATACTAATAGATAGGTATACACCCGTAATGATCATATTTTGCACTTGGATATGTCTTAAATTTAATTAGAATGCGGTCTGGTAAAATTTTGAAAATTTTTAATATTGAATTTTATTGATAGAATAATTCTGAATAATCTCTCCTGCTTGTTAATTAGGCGATGACACATTTGTAGTATTCTCATCTTTTCATGGATTAAGTTCACACGTTTTCTGTTATCACTGAGATGGATCGCGTGTGTAAAGCTATTATGTACCCAATACTTTTATGCACTAATTGGCAGCTATGTAGAAAACCTGAAAACTGAGTTAATATGACTATTGTGCCAAAAGAACAAGTAGTGAAAGCTAATAACCCTTAGTGAGCTATTGAGCCAATCGTCATTTCTGAGGGAATTCTCATACAAATTCGAATGGTCTTTCTTGTTTATACTTAGTAAATTCGTTGTAAATGTCTCAGTTTTTCTTTAAAAGTTTTGACTGCTTGTTAGAGGAGAATGTTCAGGATTTACCAATTACACTCAATGAACACTTAAGTGCTAAAAATTGAAAGTTGAGAAAATGATTTAAGCCATCGTTTACCCATTCTTTAACCTGATATAGCTTTCACCTACATTCATTGAAATGTTTCATCCCTGATCCCACACCAACTAAATATTTCCAATATGATTACAAAGAATCCAAGTCTTTGATCTATACCTTGACCTCAATGAGCCATATTATACATTTATTAAGAATGAAGTCATCAAAGTAGAGGAAGTGGAAGGAAGTAGTTGTGGGTCAGTTTACTTAAAAAAAAAAAAAAGAAAGAAAGATGAATGATGAATAAAGGAAAAGAAAAAGAGCATATGAAATGAATGGGAGATTGGGTTGAGAGATGAAAAGAATAAAAAGAGAAGTTGAAATTCCATCACATACTGAAAAGCACATTCTTCTCTACAACACCCACACCTACTAACTAAAAGCCGAAATTCAAAGTCTTAAAGATTCTCAACAATTAATTTGAACATGGAAGTGTGAATTGAGTTATCCACGGTATTTCGCTCCTCTAGTAAGTAGTGTTCTATTCATGAGACTATATACTCTTAAATGTCCGTTTTTTTTCATAGAGTCAAGTATGGAAGCATTAGCACCCAGAATATCATCCTTATCAAAGCTTTCATACGATGTGCGGTCATTGTAAAGCAAGTTTCTGAGAGACGTTCTTTTTTAGTGTAACCATTGTGAGAGTTGAGCTGAAACTGCTAGTTTTTCAAGGTGCAATAGTCTAAATAACTCTTAATAGGGTTGGACGTATGGTTGTTAAACTCACACACACACGGGTGCATGATGGTGATACATATGTTATATTTTACTTGGTAATATAAGGGAGCATGTGGATTTCTTTCATGGGTTGATTGAGGATAGTATATCTCTGTTGAGTTAAAGTAACAGTTTAATGGAGGGGGAATTCTACAAGTTATTCTAAATCTTTTTGAGCTTAAAATTGGAGAATTTTGTGGGTATATTCACTGCAAACCCTCACGAGACAACACTCGTCCACTAGGGGGAACCTAGGGGTTTAACGGCTTGTTGCATTCGCTAAATGCAACCGTGATTCCTGCGAAAGTGAGTTAAGATTTTTTTTTTCTCTCTCTTAGTTAGGTTGTTTGTAGTTTTCCTTTGTTTTTCTTAGTCGTGATAGTATTAGTTTAGTAGTTTTTATTTTCGCTTTATCGCTAGGGACTAGCAATAAGCTAGTTGGGGGTTGTGCAAAGCAGGGGTATTTGTAAAATACAACCGCGCTAAAAGGAAGAATTGCATTGGTTTTAAACACAACTTCCCGTTTTATCTGCAATTTGCATTACAATGCTGATTTTCATACAATGTGATTAATCTATGATAAGTTGTATTGTTTTAGCTATTGTTTGTGCAAATCACTGCTGTGTGGACTAAAGAGATGAATATCAGAACAATTGGAATGCTGGAGTGCAGACAAAAGAATTCAAAGCTAAAGTTTGAAGTTCGAGCGATCGACTATAGTTCGATCGATCGAAGGTTCGATCGCTTAAAGAAAGTTGAAGCGCTTGAGTTCCAAATGTTCAATCGATCGAGAAATGTTCGATCGATCGAACATGGTATTTTCAGAAACTTTCGTGTACGCAGCAGTTGCGGAATTATAACCCTAGCCTCTAGGTTTTCTATTTATAGGAGCATTGTATACGTCCCAGAGGACGCCCAACTTTACTTTTAATCAGTTTTCATAGAGAGAGAGATAGAGTGTTTGGTTGTTTTGTAGGTTTAATGTTGGATTTTGCTTAAGTTTTGAAGGATTCTACTTTCAATACAAGTTTGTTAACATTCCAGGTTTCATATTATTGTTTATTTATATTCTGCTTACTTAATCTCCTAGTTTAGTCTGTTACAATCATCAGTTTTCATAGGAGTAATAGGTATTCACTAGTTTTCATAGTTTTCATGAAAAACTCCCTTCCAAACAAAGCCTTAATGTTTTCATCTGATAAAAACCGATCTGTGATACTCCAGACGATGTCTGAGTAGTCTTAGAGTTGGGAGAACACAATGAAACAGTGATCTCCTGTCTCTGCCATGCAGCAGAATAAATCCTGTGTTCGATCGATCGGAGGTAGTTCGATCGATCGAGCCAGAGATAGTCAAGCGATCGAAGGACATTTTGATCGATTGAGGGATGAAGGCTTTCGATCGATTGAACGATCGTCGATCGATCGAACTCTCTGATTCTTGAGGATGTTCCCTGCAGTATTCCAGGACCTTTTGTTTTTGAGATTCGTTATCATACTGTCCCTAAATGCTCAGTTTGTCAAAACAGTTTTCAAAAATCAAGGCCCTAAGGCATTTTCTTTCAATACATTTTGCAAACCACCTTCAATGCTAACACCATTGTAGGTGCGAGTCTTAACTATTGAATTAAACTGCTTTCACGTGTTTCAAGTTAACTGTGATGATATAGTCCCGGTCATGAAAGGGCTATGGATTCTTTATTTTCAGAGAAATACGGAAAACTGTGGGTAATATACTCCGTCGTGCTTCAAAATAACTGCATGGTAGATGGTTAGATTACTGTGGATTCGTGTAATCCCAACATTTTCTTTTTAAAGTTAAATCCTATTTTAGAGTATTGTTTTAACTAGCTAATTAGTTCTTTAGTTTAATCTGAATTACTTTTTTTAGTAGTCTTAGTTTGTGGAACTTTGTGTTCTGCACTATTATTAAATCTTATTGTTTTTTTTTTCTTTCTTTTGAGTTTAGTCTAAGTTAATAGGTCAACACCTTCCCTGTGGGATCGACCTGGTCTTACCAGTTACTACTTGCACGTCTACCTACACTTGGGTATTGCACAAGAGCGCACAAGATTATTCGCGTGTCATTGATGAATGCTATAGAGGTGTTGTGTAGACTGAAAAGTCGGCCCCTTCAATGGGGGGTGAGAGGTCTCTTTTATAGATGTAAGAGACCTACTCGTACAAGGAAAAGGAAACATAATCCAATTGATATAGATTGGCATTAATTGTGGGGGTTTTCTAATTGGATTAGAAAATAGTTTGCACTTTCCATTAGTCTTCTAGCTTGAGTAGAAAATTGCCCGGAATGCTCGAGATCATGCCTGTGGGCCCGGATGAGCTGTTCCCGCGGTGGGATGTGCCTGTGCGGTCTTCCCAACCTGTTAGCGGGGTCGTGGATGAACCGCTCGGGAGACATCAAGTGGACCAAACCACTCGGGATGATGTTTGTCAATAGTTGCAGAATAGAACCGCTCGGGCATGGGCTGATTTTGGGTGTATCAGGATTCAAATTTGAAAAACATAAATAATTTCAAATTATCTCAAATATTCAATGTGGATGAGTAAAGGTACCGTTCCCAATTCTGAATTCAAAACTTTGTTCTCAAATAATATGAGAGTTGTAGAACCATTGAATTTTCTTTTGAAGTTATTGTACGTGATCCCCCAATATCAAAATATTTGGAAATCAATTTAAGACTCAAATTTTGAAACCATAATGTTAATTCTTATATATAAAGGACAAAAGGAGAGAGAGAGAGAGAGAGAGAGAGAGAGAGAGAGAGGACTATAAGCTATAATTAGTTTTATCACTTTATTGGTATGTTTTCCATGACGCCGATGCGTATGAGATTGGTGCCTCTAGTGGGCCTCTTCTTTTCTCTGTACATAAACGGCGATGCATTAGTTATGAGAGTATTTTTCTCACTCAAATTTGCTCATTTATTGTTCACTCAGGTATTTATTAGGTGACTTGTGTCTCATTCTATTTCTATTTTGTTCTTGTATTATTAATATAATTAACAGAATATGACACATATTACCAAGTAAAAACTTGAGTGCACAATGAGTGAATAAATTTAATTGGGTGTGAAAAATGCTCTCCATTACTTATATGTACATGTACTCTGTGAACAGTCAAAAATTTTCGAGATAGGGTGAAAGTTGGTCATGATCAAGCTGACTCAGTTAAAGGTTTAGACTTTAGACTTTAGACTTTTGCACTTGAAATAAACTATCACAAAAGGTTGGTTTGACAAATTTATCCAATAGGAGAAGCAAGTTACACTGTACACATGGTCTTCATGTCAGACTCAGACATCATCATTCCGAGGAGCAAATATTAATCGGATATAACTCTTACATCGACTTTTATCCTCTCTCTCAGATGCTAAATTGGAAAAGTTGATGAAAAGAACATTAGGATAATTTATTTTGGAATAGAACACTATAATAAAATATTGAGGATAAGTCTTCTAAATGGTCAGTGACAAAAATACCCACATCTTTATCATCTAACCCTAGCCACCATTACCCATCACCCACTACAACAAAAATTGGCTTTAGCGAGGATTCGATTTTCTCGCAATAAGCCCTAATTTCCTCGCTAAAAACTTTAGCAAGGAAATAATTCCTCGCTAACATTCCTCGTAGTAGGGTTGTCGTTAAAGGGGTGTTGGCGAGGAAACGCCATTGGTAAATTTTAGTGACAAAATGTTTCCTCGCAATTTGCTACACATTTCCTCGATATTACCAAATATTCCCTCACTAAAAGTCTAATAAATTTCCATGATATTGTAGGCATTTTGTGAGGAAATTTTTTTTCCTCGCCATTGAAGAGATTCAATGACAAGTATTTCCTCGCCATAGTTAAGTGTTTCTTCACAAAAAGTCTTCTAAATTTTCATGTGTTATATCAATTTGCGACAAAATATTTCCTCACCAAAGGTTGTCAAAAATGTTATTAGTAAAACCTTTAGCGATGAAATATTCCCCTGTCAAAACTATTTTTTTTTTTAAAATGAACGTATTTCATATTATTGTTTCCATTTATATATCCAACAAAATAATAGTAGACCACAAATCAAATATCACTACATAATCCTGTTCAACACTAATAAAAATCACAAAATACAATTATTTCTTGTTCGTGTCAAAACTAATACGAACCATAAAATACCATTGCATCGTGTTCCTGTTCAAAACTAATAGAAACTAATACGTAGTGTCCGAGTAATTAAAAAAATACGTTGTTAAGCATCCGGAAATCAACCATGTCCATAGCGAATCTGCAACACAAATAAATAGAAAACATTAGTTATATGCTGATAAGAAAAATAAGGTTGTTAAGAAAATACTAAAGGAATGGAATATACAATCGACACATTTTTCTATCGAAAATCCGACAGAGTTCCATTTGTTTATCAAACATCCCAAAAAATTGTAATTGCAAACAATAATAATTGGAGCTCAACTACCATCCCATATATATAATCATAAGAAACAATCAAGTCTCATGGTTATTTTCATTTAATAAAAAAAAAACAATTCAAGCTTATTTTTTGGTGTGATTTACGAGTTTTGCTCTAATTTGCAATTTGTAACCCGATTTTTTGCTCCGTTTCTACAAGTTTCTTTAGTCGTATATGAGGTTTGCTTTCACTCTCCCTTATTGTAAACTAAAATTTAGGGATATCTCCAATAGTAGTGATAGGCTTCCCAAAATTTTTAAACCCAAATTGTTCCTAGCAATCCAATGAGAACTAATGCATGTGGCTATGGAAATTTAATAAGAACTAATGGATTATTTGGTCAAACCCAATATGTCACGACCCATCCCGCTAACGTGCAAAAATAGGACACGTGGCACACTATCAAAGCTTTTCCAGTTCATTAAATAAGTGTATGCAGCGGAAAAGAACATTTAAAACAACCTTGAGTATTAAAACTTTAGGAAACATTACCCTCCGAGTTGTAAAATCCGTATAAATTTGAAAACTTAATTATATTTCAAATCGGATGAATATATGATAGAAGGGTCCCAAAGGTACCCTAAGAACTGATCAAAACGTTTAAAATATTTCTGGAAGGTATAGAAAAATGATTCTGGCAGGGGGCATCTTGACCGGTCGACTGACCCCATTCGACCTGTCGAATGACCCTTTAGCAGAATCCTGCACAAAGCTGCAGAATTTTGCTAAAGCATCAAACAACCTTCTTTCCTTTCATTTTATCAAACATGTTTACCCTTCAAACTTCACAAGCTATAACATGTTATCAAAACCAAACTTTAGACATTACTAATCCATGAACAAAACCAATAGAGGAACAAGCTAGGACTTGTTTGGCACAAATCACAAAACTCTATCCATTTTTCTTAAAACTTCACAACTGACAGGTCAAGCAATAAAATACGAATCCATGAGTTTGGATTCCTTACAACATAACTGCAAAGAGTTTTAGTACTTATTGTTAGAATAGAGAGGAAATATGTATATTGCATTCATAAATAAAAGTGTACAGAGTCCACCGTTTATATAGGTGTAGAAAAGTGTAGTACATTAGAGTAGTACAGTGTAGTACAGAATAGTACAAGGTGAACCTATACTAAAGTGTGGTAAGCTATAAAATATATGAATAAGGAATTTTCTAACAACCCCCCTCAAACTCAAGGTGGTTGAATGGAAACCAATTTGAGTTTGGAAACCAAATCTTCAAGTCGGCCAGACAGATGAGCTTTGTTAAAAATCTCTGCAGTCTTATCGGTGGAGGAAACGGAGACAAGCCGAATGATGCCACAAGAGAGATGATGTCGCACAAAATGATAGTCGATCTCGATATGTTTTATACGTTCATGAAATACATCATTGTGTGTGAGCGATTTGAATGACACTCTGATTATCATAGCTGATAGATGTAGCAACGGAATGAATAACCCCCATGTCTTCAAGTAACCATCGTAGCCAGAGAAGTTCTTGAGTAGCATCAGCAAGAACATGATATTCAGCTTTTGTACTAGATCGAGAAACAACAGTTTGCTTCTTGCTGCGCCAAGAAATGAGTGAATTACCTAAGAATAAGCAATATCCAGTGGTGAAACGACAGTCAGTGGGATCTCCTGCCTAGTTTGCATCGGAGTAGGCATGTAGCTCAAGAGAGGAGTGTGCGGAGAAGTGGAGGCCATGAAACAAAGTCCCCTTGATGTATCTAAGAATGCAGAGAACTGCGGCATAGTGAGGAGAACGAGGAGCAGAGAAAAGCTAACTTACAATATGGACAACATACGAGATATCAGGTGTAATGACTATCAAATAAGCCAGACTCCCAACAATCTGATGGTATAAAATAGGATCATCCAAGGGTATGACGTCCATAGGAGTGAGCCTAGAGTTAGGCTCAAGTAGGGGTGTCCACGGGTCGGGTGAGTCGGGTTTGACCCTCACCCGACCATCCATCCGAAACATGATCGGATTAGACCCATCTCACCCATCATCCACTCATCATCCATCGGGTTCAGGTGAGTTCGGGTTCGGGTGGTTTCGGGTTGGGTCAGGTGAAACCTGACTAAAACAACAGAGTAAAGAAAAATTATACAATGTAAAAAACAACAATTATAGATTTGTAAGGCAAAAACAATTATACATTCAGTTAGGTAAAAACAACAATGTATAGATGATAGATCTGTAAACCAAGAAAACACACACACACACACACATACACACACACACACACACAAATTATAGATCTAAAGAAAAACTTAAGTAAAGAACAATCACTATAGAGCTGTAAAACACACATAAATTATATACACACATATATACATGCACATTCAAAGTTTTATTGCACAACTGTAATTAAAAAATATATATTTTTAATCATGATGTGTATAGAATCTATAGATACAAATTCCTAATATGTAGAGTCTAGATTTACAAAATCTGGGAGAGAACAATTAGGGATGGATCATAGAAGAATAAGAAGAGAAGAACAAGAAGAATCAAGAAGAAGAACAAGAAACTTGAGAAACCGAGAAGAATCAAGCAAGATCTGGCAGCATCGGTAATGGTGGTGGACTGGTGGCGTCGTGCAGGGGGGAGGAAGAGAGGCAGAGACGAGATCATGGTGATGGTGGCTGGTGATGTGCCGATGGTGGTGGTTTGTCGGTGGTAATGAGACTCAGTGTTCTCAACTCTCTCTCTCATACTCTCGTTTGATTTGTATCCCTAACAATGACTGGAAAACCAAAATATAAAGAGTATTTATACTTAGGATGTTAGGGTTTCAGAATATATATATACATATGTATATAAGTAGTCGGGTCAGGTTGGGTATAGTCGGGTGTTTGAAAGGAGAAACCGACATCTATTCGAAACACGTTCGGGTTTTACTTATGAAACCCATGACTCAACCAAACAGTCATGGGTGGGGTCAGGTGAGGTCGGGTTTCGTTGGGTTCCATTTTTGTTGGACAACCCTAGGCTCAAGAGGAGTGATGCAAGTTTTGCTATTTGTAAGTCCAACCCGTGCAAGTAAATCAGAGGCGTACTTAGCTTGAGAGAGATAATATCCTCCAAAATTGGAAGTGATCTCAAGGCCCAGAAAATAGTGAAGTTTACCAAGATCTTTCATTTCAACATGCTTGCTGAGATGGGTTTTAAGATCCAAGATTCTATATGTATCATTGTCGGTGATGATCATGTCATCCACATAAAGGAGAAGAAGGATAATGCCTCGGTCAATGCTTCGGATAAAAAGAGCTAAATCATATGAACCCAAAGCATTCAACAATAATACTGAACTTTGCAAACAAAGCCCGTGGAGACTACCTGAGACCATAGAGAGCTCGATGGAGTTTGCAAACTTGATGAGGTGGATGATGATAACTAGGAGGAGGACGCATATAAACTTCTTCAGTGACACCATTGAGAAAGGCATTTTTGACATCCATTTGGAATAAGTCCCAATGACGAATTGCGGCTATCGCAATGAGACTGCGGATAGAAATGAGTCGGGCAATCGAGGCAAATGTTTCCTCATAATAAATCTCATACTCTTGGGTAAAACCCTTGGCTACTAGGCGGGCTTTGTAGCAATCAATGGATCCATCTGAGTGAGTTTTGAATTTGTAAACCTACTTGTATCCTATAGCATTTTTGTCTTTTGGTAAGTCCACCAAATCCCACGTGTGGTTTTGTTCCAATGCCTGTAATTCATCATCCATTGCTTTCTGCCAAAGAGGATTAGAACTGGCCTCACGATAAGACTGAGGTTCATGATGAGAAAGAATGGTACAAAAGCAACAGAATCACGAAGAAGGATCGATTGAAGGAGTTTTTACTCGGTTGCTTTGTCAGAGAGGTGGATCAGGTGCAGGAGTGGATCCATCAGTTGGAATAGGCAACTCAAAAGAGGGCATGGTGGATGACTCAGTCAGGATATCTATAGAAGGGATGACGAAGATGGAGGTGGTATTGCAGGAGGTAGGTCAGTATCAGTATTGTCTGGGAACAAGTCTACTAAAGGATCAGTGAAGAGAAGGGGAGTATTATCAGAGGATAGGTGGAAGTTGGACATAGAAGAGAACATCTTGTGTTCCTAGAAGACAACATGTTTGGATACTCGAAGACGTTTGGAATAAGGATCCCAACATCTATAGCCCTTGTGTTCAATACCATATCCTAAAAAACATCATAAGCGGGATCTAGACTCTAGTTTTGTGCGCTCATGTGCTTGAAGGAGAACAAAACAAGCACAACTAAAGATCTTTAGTGTGATATAGTCAGGAGAGTGACCATGGAGTTGCTCATATGGCGACTGACTCCCAATGACAGGACTAGGAACACGATTTTTGGTGTAAATAGCTGTAAGAGCAGCCTCTCCCCAAAAAGACTCAGGACAGGAGGCAAATGTAAGAAGAGTGCGAACAGTGTTTAGAATGACTCGATGTTTGCACTCGGCATGTCCATTTTATTGGGAGGTGCCAGGGCAAGAACGATGTAGGAGAGAGCTATGTTGTCAAAGAAAACTAAGGACTCCAGAATTAGTATATTCGGCCGCATTGTTAGTACAAAATACTTTGATATCGCATGGGAATTGAGTTTTAATCATAGTAGCAAAATCAAAGTACAGTTGAGGTAATTCAGATCGACTACGCAAGAGAAATATCTAAGTGTAACAAGAATAGTCATCAATGAAAATTACAAAATATCTGGAACCTCCCATAGTGGCAGTTGGTGAGGGGCCCCAAACATCAGAGTGAACTAAATCAAAAGTAGTAGAGGAAAATGAATCACTTTTATTAAACGACAATGCCGATTGTTTTGAATTTTGATAAGGAAGACAATCAAAATGTTCCTTAATAACAGAACCTAACCGACCACTAGACACTAAAGTTTGTAGACGCTCGACAGAAGCATGACCAAGCCAACAGTGCCAGAGACTGAGTGATGGATTAGAGGTAATTGGAGCAGTTGTCTGGATGGATGAAGCTAGGTGTGATGGAATGTGAAGATTGAGAAGCTCAAAGAGTCGTCCAACCTTACGGCATGTCCTAAGTGTCTGTCTCGTCTGTGGATCCTGCACACAACTACCAGAAGGCGAGAAAAGAAGTGTAAGACCAAAGTCACACAGTTGACCAACAGATATAAGATTTAGAGTTAGCTTGGGAATATAATATGTATCTGGAAGTGAGGTATTTGGTGTGGAAATCTTCCCTATATGGCTAACAGATATTGGAGTACCATCAACTGTTTGGATAGTTGGTGTGTGAAAAGTAGTATATTTGGTAGAGAAAAGAGTGAGGTTAGGTGTCATATGATTGCAACACCCAGAATCAAAGAACCAAGATGGGTTACCTGAATTGACTGATTGAGCGGTAGAGGGTGAATTACCAGAGTGAGCAAGAACTTGTCTGACATTATCCTCAATGTGAGGGATAGAAATCCCTTCAGCAAGAGGAGCAGTAGATGTGGAATGGTCGACTATAACAATAGCAGATTTGGAAGGACCACCTCGAGACTTGAATTGCTGAGAGTGTCTTGCAAGATTCTGGGAGCAGTCATATTGAAGATGGCCAGGGCCTTGTTTGTGACAGTAGGTGCAGGTGCGAACACGACAATCCAATAAAGTGTGACCGGGTTTTTTACAGTAGTTGCACCATGGCTTGGAAGACCCGGAAGCAGATATGTGATAATGACTCTTGGTTTGAGACCCCCGAGAAGTAGCAAGAACAGTGTCTGAGGGAAAACCTTTGGGAGCAGTGAGAACAATATCAGTAGCACGTGTTTTGTGAGGACCAAGACGAGTTTTCTCGGGGAGAAGTTCACTAACTCCTTGATCTAAAGTCGGTAACGGACTTCAATAAAGGAGAGATGCACGAACATGATCAAAATTGTCAGTAAGAGCCATCAAGAAAAGAACCAGGCGTTGACGATCAGGATAGGTTGTGACTGTCTCGGCATTAGTGGCATCGGTAAAGATCAGTTCAGAAGAGGAGAGTTGATCCCAGACATGGTAGATCTCGGAGAGGAAGTTGTTGATAGTTTGTCCGGGCTGTTGTTTCATGCGGTAAAGGGTGCTTAAAAGCTGAAATTAATGAGCCAAGTCAACAGTAGTGTAATGCTGGGCCAAAAATCCCAAAGAGATTTAGCCGAGGTGAATCTGCCAAATTGGAGACTGATGGAATTAGCACAGGTGTTACAGACACCCAAGTTATAATTTGGTGATTTTTACTATCCCAGTCCTCAATTCGGTTAGCAAATTTGGCCTTATCTTCCCCTTCGATTTGTTTGGGCTCAGTGATATCTCTAGTGGCTATGCGCTAAAGTTTCCGTCCTCGCAAAAAGTAGACATAGCTTGTGCCCAAACGATGTAGTTTGTGCCATCCATAGTGTTGGAAAGAGGTTGAGAGGTGTCGTTGCGGTCCATAGGAAGGTCGGGGGTCCATAAGTTGGTCAGGTGTGGGCGGTTAGGATGAATCTGGGTCGAGTGGGATGGAGTTAGTTCTTGGGTTTTGGATGAAGGGCTTGGGGTTGGTGGGTATATGGTTGGGGTAGGGTTATTCGAGTCTGATAGAGTGGTGGGCGAATTATGTTGAAGAGGTGCGGTCGGGTCTGATGGTGAGGCCACGGGTAGGGTTAAGAAGGAAGAGGCAGATTGGATGGAAAAAGATTTGGGGTGGATCAGCGATGTGGTGTTCGTGTGGGGTCGGTGTGCATCTGGTAGTGATGATTGTGGGTTTATGATGATAGATGATGATTTAGGTAGGACGTGGTGATGCAGCGGTAGAAAGAGGTTTGGACAGATTGGTTTGATGGTGATGGATGATAGGTCAATCAGACTTGATGATGTCGACTTGGAACAGGTTTGACTTTGGGTTGCTCAATTGACAATGATGATGAATTGATGATGATGATTGAAAAAGGGGCTTGAATTTGTGTTGTTGCAAGGATATTTCTTTAGGGAATGTTTGGATCTATGGATGGCAATACAGATTGATTGAATCAGGAAGAGGTCACCAAGACTTATGGCTCTGATACCATGTTAGAATAGAGAGGAAATTTGTATATTGTATTCATAAATGAAAGTGTACAGAGTCCACCCATTATATAGGTGTAGAAAAGTGTAGTACATTAGAGTAGTACAGTGTAGTACAGAATAGTACAAGGTGAACCTATACTAAAGTGTGGTAAGCTACAGAATATATGAATAAGGATATATTCTAACACTTATTACAACATCATAAAACCATACTACGCCTTCCAAGTCAATTACATAGTTCTAGCTATTTGAAACACTCATTATTACAAGGCTTGAAAAAGAAAGCAAAAGCTTATACAAGAGGATCCCCGACGTTCCCAACGACCTCACTCTTCTCGCTTCTTTTTCCTTTCTTCCTTTCACCTGCAATGGAGTAAATCTCCATTGCTCAGCTATATGCTGAGTGCACAATTTCTAGCATATGCAATATATGGCAAAACATGCTTTAACTTCATAAACCACATCAATAGTCGCTAAGGAGAAAAATATGCCTTCATCCAGTAGCGGCAAGTCCAAGTCTTAAACCACGATGTCAATGGCTAGTCCAAGCCTACAACCATTACATCCCCAAGTGCCTTGGCAAATCCAAGCCTTAAACCATGCACAGTAGCCGTCGCTACTAAAATTCTCAAACATCGAGAAGCTTACTCCGGTATGAATTTGTATAAGACTCCCCTTTGACCCACATAGACAACTCAACATGCTTGCGTAAATTTAGACATGCTTTTCACATTTAATCGCGTGCATAATTAACGGGTCTAAGATTAACATATGAATTTTTCCCGGATCATAATTTCGTCGTCAAAATATAAAACATGTATTTCACCTATATAACATAGGCTAGAAATTCATACCTCGAGCTATCGTCGTATAACTTTGAAGGAACGACTTGACGATTAAACATCAAATCTCCAATCCTACATGAAACCTACAAGTTAACACGTGTTTTCCCCAAATTCCTAGATTTAGAAATTTATAAAAGATTAGCCAAACGTGGCCTAAAGACTATCAATACGTAGCCCTTACCTTGGGGAGTTCAAATATGAATTTGAGTGAAATTTAGACGGACGAAAGGTCGCTGATCGTCATCGCAAAGTCTGTAGGATCAAATCTCATTTTCTCTCTCATCTCCCAAGATGTTATATGAGTTTTACGACTAATGACAAATTCATCCTCTTCTATTTCTTGGCAAACTTTCCCAAAATTATGTTTACCTCCTCGCGAGTTTCTCAAACTTCTAATTAACTCCTGAAACGTTGCGCACGTCCATTTTATGCCTTTACGAGTGAAAACAACAAATTACAAAAGTTTTCGACTAAGCCTCGTTTGGGTCCAAAATAACGTCCGGAAACCAAATTCGGTGAAATCTCTATACATCCTACCTTTTATATAACGTGACACTCACGTTCTTACCACAGTTCTCAAAATTATATCTAACAGCATAAAGATTACCAGAATTTACACTACTCAGGTAAATTTACTATTCATTAGAGTACCAGAAAGTCAAATAACATTTAATGCACATAAATATCATTTATTCATACTAATGAAACATTGATTATCAAATTTTTGTGCCCTTACTGACACCTTACAGTTGACTCATAGTCAACCTCAATCCAATTATCAAACAACATTGATAATTTACAAAATTAAATATGCATGAAAAACTATGGAATTTTAGAATGGGTGTGACACAGTAGGCCTCCTTCCTGATCATCACACAAATGGATTGCACCAAATGAAAAACAAAGAACGAATAAAAAGGATGAAATGGTCTTACCTCTCATGGTTCCGTATTAAAGCATGCCCGTCAATATTTTTGTAACTTGAATCAATATCAGTGGGTCTTTCTCCCAAGATCTGAAGAAATTAGTTGAAATTTGTAAGAATAAGAGAACTAATATGCTCGTACGTATTAAAGCATGCCCGTCAATATTTTTGTAACTTGAATCAATATCAGTGGGTCTTTCTCCCAAGATCTGAAGAAATTAGTTGAAATTTGTAAGAATAAGAGAACTAGTATGCTCGTACTTGAGTGTGCTCAAAACTAGTGGCTACCAAAGAATCTGAAAAAATCATACTCAACGATTTCATTGACCTCTATAAAATTCCAATGCTTCAAGCAAAGTGTGTTTGAGGGATTTTTTTTGCCAACCTACCCAAAATCAAATGTCCTAAATCCATTCTTGGTATAGATGAGCACACACAAAAACACGATGACGATTCCATAATTTTAAGTAATATAGTCATGAATCATCATAAAAGTCAACTACATTTTTCTTGTGAAACAAACAAGAAATATCCAACAATAAGCACAATAAAGGCAATAAAAAAATCTATCCAATAGCTTGATGGAAAACATTAATTAATGCAAATTACATAAGTTTAGATATAATCAAATTTATACGAATGATAATGAAAACAGAAAATCAATACCTGATGTCCAAAGCAAATTTCTAAAACAGAAAATAGTTTTAGTAGATATACAATATAGAGTTAGGCTCCAGTGCATACTGGGTGCACACACTGGGTTTTTAAGCCTAAAAAATTCGCGGGTCAGCGGGGCGGCGGGATGGGGCGTGGGTCAGTGGAGCGCTCCGCGGATTTTTTAGCTTAAAAACACAGTGCGTTCTCACAGTGCGCTTACCCAGTGCACACTGGAGCCTAACTCATACAATATAATATAATAAATTAAAAATAAGTGTCACACCCCAACCCGCCCCAGCAGGCTAGGACACGTGTAACAAAGAATTACCCAAACAAAATGCCTCTTAGTAATAGTAAAACAAGAATTAAACATAATAAAATGACTTTATTGGATAAAATCAGCCCAAGGGTAAAATAGTCATTAAAAAAATATAGTCAAATTTTATATCAAAAGATAGCCCTTCGAGTCTCGGTTCCAACACAAAAAACAACGCGCGAGTCCGAGTTTTCTAAAAAGAGTTATGTCCGTTTTCGTAAAAGTCGACAAGCCAAAAATAGACCTGCGGATTTTGCACATCAAATTTCCACACCAATTTCCCTGTTTAAGAGTTGAAAACATAACCAAAACCAAATTACTCGTACAAACCCATTATTATTCATTACCAACTGATCCACTAAAATGTCCCTGATACTTGGAAACTAAGAAGAAATTAAACTAGATTATTACAAAAATCCTTACACTAATTGGTCTCAATTCTAAAGCATACAATATAAGTTTCTAATTACAAATTTTACAACCAACTCCCAACCCAACTGAGTACGCCCACAAACAACGTATTAATATATACAACAAAAGAAACATACTCCCAAGTTGTCGAGAACCCCGTGGTTCAACGTTTCTCACTGGGATATTCATCTGAACCTACGTGGTCATTAGCCACAAAATCTAATAAGCTTTCGCTTAGTGAGTACGTGGTACTAATCATGCAATTGGAGTATTTTATGATTCATAACACCAATTAAACATTCACAACAATAAATGGTCGTAGGCGTGTCAAGTAATCAATCACCATCGTATTAGACCCATGATTCTGGGCCATTCTCACTTTGTCGTCGCTTTAAAAGCGATATCACTCACTCTCATGTGACCGTAGTCAATTCGTTGTGGTCGTCACCACCGTCCCCTTTTCTCTAAGGACTTCATCATCATCCCCTTTTCTATGAGGAATGAGCGTCCCTTATATACGGGCTAAATAATGGTGATTATCAATTGACACCCTTTGACCCAAATAAGCACATAAGCAATTCAACATGTCAACATGGCAATTTCAACATTTTAGACATGTTAAATAATAATTAGTCACATGCTTTTCTACTTAATCACAATTAAACATTTTAAAGCATTTAATAACAAATGAAAAACATTAAACATCCAATTTTAGGATTAGGACACTCACCTCTATGAATAACGAAATAAGCCTAGAAATCCCGGTTTTTCCCTAAATCCAGGCCAAATATGAACCTGTAGTTAATCCTACACAATTTTGGTAAACTATATGTTACCAACCAATTTGGGTCACGAAAAATATATCGATTAAACTCAAAATAAATTGTACCATAAGGTTAAGCTTACCCCCACGAGTTCAAATATGACTTCCGTTTTGAGAACAGCCGTCGTACGGTGAAGAAATGGCGTCAGTGAAACGGAACCTTAGCCCTTTTTCTCTTTTCTCTCGGCTCACTCTCTGTAACTCTATATCTATTCTCTTTTGTTTTTTTTTTTTATTCCTTTGGGTCTGATGAAGACCAACCGCAATATACATATATGTTTAAGTAAAGTCTAAAGCTTACTTCGGAAGCTTAGTCCCAAATTTATATTTAGCTCCCCTATTAACAACCCAATATCTAAATGGGTATGTGTCTACGTCACGTATGAGTCCCAAACGTGGTCTCAAAAATTTTAAAATTGCTGATTATCTTACTGACTATGAATCATGCATGTCCCTATTCGCTCTCACATGGGTACCATAAAGGGTCATGAACAATAATAAAATATTAAAAATACTTTAACAAATATTCATTTAATCATATAAATGCAACTAAATGCAATTTATTTAATCCAGACCTCCCGTGGGTCCCATTTCCATATCAGTTCCACCTCTAGTGGAACTTCCAACGGTGTCCTTTACTGAACACTTATCATATCGGGGTGATTGAAACTCACCCAAATCATCACATGCAATTAATCACACTAATTAATGCATGAAAAATAAATATTACTACCTTTTCTGGGTACGGGTATTACATCTCTCCCTCCCTTTTAGGAAGTTTGTCCCCAAACTTTTCTTATCTCACGTAAACTCACGGTTCAACTCTGACCTTGAACACTGTAACACACAATTTAGAATGCATTGCGCTCATTGGTTAATACTGACTACAATCTCAATTGGTAGTTTATTGATTTCCATTTTCTTTAACATTTCAAATGATCCCACTGAATCACTCAGTTCTGCAAACCATACAATTCTCTGCAGATAACACATTTAGAATATTATGTCCCCGTAGTAGACATTTCTATCAACTTGTTGAAAACAAGACTCACTTACATATGATGTATTCTCAACTTATCGCTGATTTGTCAAAATTTATCAACTTGTAGAAGGCACTCTTCCATAAACCATTACCTCGGGTGAACTCCCAAAACATCAGTACAAGTTAAACATACCACTTTATAATGATAGACATCAGTAATCACAATTCTCTTCCACATACAAACTAATTAACCCCAGCAAATCTGTATTCTCAATCATCAACAGAGTCGAATTCGATTACATGTCTCAATCATTCACTTGTCAATATATCTAATCTCTGTTGACTTTGACCATCCAGTCATAAAGTTTATTACGACAGCTACTCATTTCGACTTGGTTATTAACATCATTGATAATAACCCACAACTTTTCGATATTTCTGTCTTCATTTTCTATTAAACCACACGTCTCCAGTATGTTTCACAATTATCATCTGGTGATACCCGAATTCCAAATATATTCTCAGGAACTTTTATTCCCTATAATTGATTAATGAGTTGTCATGTATAATAAAATACAAGTAGCGTGGTCTCATATCTGCTTATTAATGTATCATTAATCTATAATCCCATAATGAGCTATCTGCATTCAAAACATTTAACAGGCTTCTATATTTCAACACATCTTATTGTAGTATGATATCCATTCGCTTCCCTTTTAGTATTCTATCAGTAACTTCTCTTCCTCTTTTAAATAAATCAGAAACCCAAACATATCTTTCAGTCAACGTCTTCCCTGTGATATAATAGCATCAGTTGACTCAAATTACTCATTTACTTCCTCATACTTGCCAAAATACTGACAATAGTTACACCAACCTAGCGATTCTTTGATATTCTATCTCTATACTTGACTAGCTCAACATTTAATTCTATCTCTATACTTGACTAGCTCAACATTTAAGCACATAATGAGCAATTTATTATCTGTAGACAATCTTCTCAATAATTCAACTTTAACTTTTACCGGTAATACCCAGACTTCAAACTAAATATCAACAACTTATATCCCTGTAGCTGATTTTCAAATCATTGTAAAGAACAAAATACAATCACAATCTTTACCTTGAATCAATTTCATTCAAAATACCTACTTAACATACTGTAAAGCAGAAATCTGATCATTCCCCTTTCAAGTAATTTCATCAGAAATTTCTTTTTCCAAAAAGCACAAAAGAAACGGATCCCTGCGTCAATTCCATCTATTATGATGCAATAGTGTCACTTGTACCTATATTTAGGTTGTTATCATCTGTTGTCTAGTTGTCTTAGAAAATTTCAATTTTCTATCAAGTCTCTGTTTCAATACAATCATTATTCAGATACTCAATACACATACAAAATTCTTCTGTCAATTTCTAACTCAAAGCACTAATAATCATTTTAGATTTACCTGAATAATATTGAATGTCAAGTTGTAGCTCAGTATGAGTTCCAACTGTCTTCTTTACAATATACTCAATTCCTGTCATGTAATCAAGTATTTCAAATCCCTGCAATTCATATAAGTTTCATGCTTGCAAACTAACACTGCCCAAATATTCAATACAGAAGTAATCTCTCAGATTTTAAATCTTGTGTCTGATTATTTGCCTCGTAAAGTTCCAATTCCCCGTAAAATACAAGCAGTAATCGTATCAACATACAACTCAATCTCAATTCAAAGTTTCATCTGAATCAATAAATGTTCAGGTATAGAACAACTAATCAAATCTATGTCTTCACGAATCAATTCTTTTGTTTCTCAGAAATCTTTCATGTGATCAATATAATTTCACAAGTGTTCCTGTATAAATAGCCAAATCTATATTGCAGCTATGATGGTTATCACTCCCAGGTCTTCTATTAGCTCATCTCTTATCTTAGGGCTTCAGCTGTTGCAGAATATTTAAAATTTCTTCATTCATCTCCAATCAAAACTCTCAATCTTCAACAATTTTTTTTTACTATTTATAACAAAATTCTCAATACTAATAGAACAATTCATATATCAGTATCATTACAATTTGGGTCTTCAGCATAGTTCTCACAAATTTTCTTCATATCCCGTGACCTTTCAAACTATATATACATTAACACTGAATAATAATATTATCACTGTTACCGTCAAGTATTCCTAAATTTATAAATTTCAATTTTTGTTGTGGTTACCCCAATTATCTTCACAAATACTCACAATTTCCGTACTGAGTCTTCAACAAATCATAGCAATAACTTCACTCTATTCTTCTGTTACTCGTATCCAAATCTCAAGTTCATATTAGGAAACACATGTACGTATGGATGAGACTAACAGACAATTCATTTAGTCATTGCTCATATATTGCTTCTTAACTATAATTTCAATCAACTTCAGCTGATTCTGATTACTCTTTCTTTCTTCTTGTAATAACACCTATAATCTCCACAATATAATGCTTGGTTGAATGAATCCCTTATCAAATAAATTTCACGTTCGGCAACTTCTTCATTTTTAACTCTATTACTCCACTAGATATGGTACCCCGAATATTAGTTATATTTCTAATATTTTGCTGATAGTAATTATATTTTCTTCTTCCAGTCAAATTATTCAACCAGTCTTCAATGACATATCAAAATTTGTTTACTACCCAAACATTTCGAAACGTCAATTTGATGTCTTCTCATAATTGAAATAAACCCAATTCTCGACAATTCTTTTTCATTAACCGGCGAACTTCGCTACTGTCACTATGCTGACTGATAATACTTCGTTAACTGCCTTGAAAATAGAACCCCCATTTGGGTTGATTTCTGACCGTTACACAATCAACTAAAACATATTCAATTGGTAGCCTATTCGTACTCTATAATATATCAGAGTAGAAATACCATACCATCTATTAGCATTCTTGTACTACCCTCACATCACATACTACTGATATATCAGAATCAAACACGATAATCCCAGATAAGTAATTACCAACTAAGATCCCCCATTCATATATCTGACCAGCTAATAGCTTCCACGATGCAATTATTACACAATTCTTCTCAGAATCAGAAACACTTACTTAGATCACAGTTAAATAAATAAATAAATAATTTAATAATTTTACCTTTTCCTAATATCTGTGACATCCCAAGCATAAGTTATTGTTGTTCTTTCCCTGTTTGGCAGTGGAGCAAATCTTGAAACAGTGTTAGATGTCGAAGCATTCAGATTTCCTTGTCGTTTAGTAAGACAATCTCGCATTCGGTGACTCTGCTGACCATATCTAAAACAATTACCCCTGAACCCCAAACCCCTGGTTCGACAATTTCCAGCGATATGCCCAAGTTGCCTATGAACATAACAAATTACAGAAGACCCACGGCATACATCCCAATGTCATTTATGACAAATTGGACAACACAATTTCTTTTCTCTAGAAATGCCACTTGTCTACCCTCATCTACTCTTCTCATTTTACCTTGACTTTCCTTTGGACTTTCTCCTAATTTCTTATCTTTTTATTATCGATTGAACTTTCTCGGAAACTCTTCTGTGGTCAATGATTCTGTTCTGACTCTGGGTTCAAATTTTCATGTGCCTCTTCCTCTGATAAGGGACTGATTCCTACTATTTTCATTATTATTCCTACAACCCTTACCATTCAATCCACCCTTGTCGGTGATGTTTGTCTCTTATCTGAGTTCATTCTACCAGATAATTAAGACTGACAACCAATAACCTTAATACTTACCATGCATACTATGTTATGAACATCATAAGCATGCTAAATAATATTTTAAGCATGCTAAAATAAACGTGTATGCATGATCGTGTGACTACGTGCCGTTGTGTGCACACTCACGCGTCGTCACTCGTCCCCAAGGCTCTAACCTATTGCTCTGATACCAAAAATTGTCACACCTCAACCCGCCCCAGCAGGCTAGGACACGTGTAACAAAGAATTACCCAAACAAAAGACCTCTTAGTAATAGTAAAATAAGAATTAAACATAATAAAATGACTTTATTGGATTAAACCAGCCCAAGGGTAAAATAGTCATTAAGAAAATATAGTCAAATTTTATATCAAAAGATAGCCCTTCGAGTCTCGATTCCAACACAAAAAACGACGCGCGAATCCGAGTTTTCTAGAAAGAGTTATGTCCGTTTTCGTAAAAGTCGACAAGCCAAAAATTGACCTGCGGATTTTGCACATCAAATTTCCACACCAATTTCCCTGTTTAAGAGTTGAAAACATAACCAAAACCAAATTACTCGTACAAACCCATTATCATTCATCACCAACCGATCCACTAAAATGTCCCTGATACTTAGAAACTAAGAAGAAATTAAACTAGATTATTACAAAAATCCTTACACTAATTGGTCTCAATTCTAAAGCATACAATATAAGTTTCTAATTACAAATTTTACAACCAACTCCCAACCCAACTGAGTACGCCCACAAACAACGTATTAACATATACAACAAAAGAAACATACTCCCAAGTTGTCCAGAACCCCGTGCTTCAATGCTTCTCACCGGGATATTCATTTGAACCTGTGTGGTCATTAGCCACAAAATCTAATAAGCTTTCGCTTAGTGAGTACGTGGTACTAATCATGCAATTAGAGTATTTAATGATTCATAATACCAATTAAACATTCACAACAATAAATGGTCGTAGGCGTGTCAAGTAATCAATCACCATCGTATTAGACCCATGATTCTGGGCCATTCTCACTTTGTCGTCGCTTTAAAAGCGATATCACTCACTCTCATGTGACCGTAGTCAATTCGTTGTGGTCGTCACCACCGTCCCCTTTTCTCTGAGGACTTCATCATCATCCTCTTTTGTCTGAGGAATGGGCGTCCCTTATATATGGGCTAAATAATGGTGATTATCAATTGACACCCTTTGACCCAAATAAGCACATAAGCAATTCAACATGTCAACATGGCAATTTCAACATTTTAGACATGTTAAATAATAATTAGTCACATGCTTTTCTACTTAATCACAATTAAACATTTTAAAGCATTTAATAACAAATGAATAACATTAAACATCAAATTTTGGAATTAGGACACTCACCTCTACGAATAACGAAATAAGCCTAGAAATCCCGATTTTTCCCTAAATCCAGGTCAAATATAAACCTGTAGTTAATCCTACACAATTTTGGTAAACTATATGTTACCAACCAATTTGGGTCACGAAAAAAATAACGATTAAACTCAAAATAAATTGTACCATAATGTTAGACTTACCTCTACGAGTTCAAATATGACTTCCGTTTTGAGAATAGTCGTCGTACGGTGAAGAAATGGCGTCAGTGAAACGGAACCTTAGCCTTTTTTCTCTTTTCTCTCGGCTCACTCTCTGTAACTCTATATCTATTCTCTTTTGTTTTTTTTTTATTCCTTTGGGTCTGATGAAGACCAGCCGCAATATACATATATGTTTAAGTAAAGTCTAAAGTTTCCTTTGGAAGCTTGGTCCCAAATTTGTATTTAGCTCCCCTATTAACAACCCAATATCTAAATGGGTATGTGTCTACGTCACGTATGAGTTCTAAACGTGGTCTCAAAAATTTTAAAATTGCTAATTATCTTACTAACTATGAATCATGTCCCTATTCGCTCACATGGGTACCCAAATTGGTACCATAAATGGTCATGAGCAATAATAAAAAATTAAAAATACTTTAACAAATATTCATTTAATCATATAAATATAACTAAATGCAATTTATTTAATCCAGACCTCCTGTGGGTCCCATTTTCATATCAGTTCCACCTCTAGTGGAACTTCCAACGGTGTCCTTTACTGAACACTTATCGTATCGGGGTGATTGAAACTCACCCAAATCATCACATGCAATTAATCACACTAATTAATGCATAAAAATAAATATTACTATCTTTTCCGGGTACGGGTATTACAATAAGTCATATGACTAATATTTTATAACTTTATAATTGTAGAGTTATAACTTATTTAACTATGTAACTAATTATAATAACAATTACTAATATGGATTAATTAATGTAAACTTATTATACAATATTGGTCAAGTAGAGGGCATAATTGTCTTTTGGATATTAAAATCAATTTTGTATTTAGGTAACCAAACACTTACATAATCTATTATATCACTATGACCACTTTCATAATACTTTATCCAAATACCACAACTATCATAATTTATTATGATAAGAGTTATCGCAAATCGCAAAACATAAATTGTGCCGAACAGGCTCTATATGATTGATGTGTGGTTTTTTTTTTTTTTTTTTTTTTTGAGGTGATAGGTCAGTGAGTGTGGCGATCGGTCAACGGGTTTTCTGTGTGTGAGGCAAGTTTTGTTTACTGTATAATCTTTGATTGTATTGTTAAAGTAATATTGTTCTAGTGCAAAGGAAACTTGTGTGAGAGCATCTATTGACTATTGGGTGGAGAGAGAGAGAGTGTGTGAGTTTGTAGTCGATATTTCTTTACATTCTTAGGCTTAGGCTTAGTTTGGCCCTCATGTGGCTTTTTAAAAGGAGCTTATGAAATTTATTACTAAGTTGTTTGATAATTTTATACAAGTGACACACTACTCTTCAAAAAGACATCATGAAACCAAAAAGCAACCTTGAGCTTTTAAAAGCTCCATTCTAGAGCTTTTAAAAGCTCCCTCCAAAAAAGTCCTAAGTTCAATTTTTGCAAAGCTCATAAACTAGTTACCAAATGAATTAACATGAAATTGAGCTTCAAAAAAGGAGAAGCACCACGTGGGGGCCAAACTAAGCCTTAGTTTAGCCCCCTCGTAGCTTTTTAAAAGGAGCTTATGAAATTTATTACTAAGTTGTTTGATAATTTTATATAAGTGGCACACTACTCTTCAAAAAGACATCATGAAATCAAAAAGCAACCTAGCTTTTAAAAGCTCCATTCTAGAGCTTTTAAAAGCTCCCCCCAAAAAAGCCCTAAGTTCAATTTTTGCAAAGCTCATAAACTAGTTACCAATGAATTAACATGAAATTGTGCTTTAAAAAAAGAGAAGCACCACAATAAGGGCCAAACTAAGCCTTAGTGGAACTTTGCCATCTTCTAGGGTATTGAACCACATAAACCGTTTTGTCTTTGGAATCCACTCAATTTGTTTGGTGGTTTGTCTTGTCTTGATTGTTTTCTCTGAATTCAATTTTAGTTTACCAAATTGCAATTTCTATCAAATTTCTATTAATAATTCCGTTAGAAAATTCATAATCCGTTGAAATTCTTCGGTGTTCTGTCAACCATTTTGATGATTTTATAATTGAAAGTGCAAATTGACACAAAATAAAAATTTCAAGGTCTATTTATGTCTAACTTTTGATTAACGGGGGACAAATTGCCACTGAATATAAATTACGAGGGTGTAAAGAATAATTTAGCCTAAAAGAAAAAGGTGAACAAACATGTGCAGTGGTCTTTCCTCTAGCCTTGGCAGTTGGCAATCTCTTCAAACACATCACATTGAAGAACTTTATTTTTCCATTTAGTTTCAAGAATAATGCTATGTTTTCCAAATCTTAATTCAAGGTCGGCCCTTAAATCAAGCGGACCAAGCCATATTGCTTTAGGCCTAAAAAATTGTAGGGCCTCAAAAATTTATATTTTTTTTATTTTTTTTTTTGGCATTTTTATACTTGCTACTTGAGCAACTCCAATCACATTACTCATATTCAATTTTTAGCTATTTTGGGAAATTAAAGTGCATTTTTGAAGCTCCAATGGGTTTTCCAAATGGTTCTCCATTTTGGGAACCCATTTTTGGTTCTCCACATTTGAGGAGAGTGAGTGTGAATATGGATAATTACTCATAAGTAAAATAATAAAAAATAAAACATATCATATTCATTTAAGGAGAGAGAGTATTAAAATTTTCAACTTTTGTATAAAAAATTAATATAAAAATTCAAAACTCCCTATATTATAATGGAAAACATGATTGGAGTTGGAGACTTAAAATTGATTAGCTAAAATAACATTTTAGTTATTTTGGCTAAAAATTAGAGAATTTTTAAGTATTGTGGTTGGAGATGCTCTTACAGACCTCACAAAACCAATCCCATTATGACATAAGAGCATCCACAATGGGTTGCTCATACAACAAACTTAAGCATAGTTTGGATGTGGGACGCTTGTAATGGGTCGATGGTACAACATCGTACAACACTGAAACTTAAGGAAACTTAAGTTTAATGTACCACTAAGTTCAGCTATTGTACAAGGTTGACGGCACAATGAGGACCGTGAGGAGCCAAACGGCACACATTGTGCCATGTAATGTCCAGGCGGCATTATATGAGCCGTGTGAAGTTGCCACTTTTTTGTTATCACAAGGCACACATTGTGCCGCCTACTCCCACACGACGTCGTTTGATATCACACACGACACACTGTGTACCGTTTGATATCTCACACGGCCTTTTCCTTGCCGTTTGAACAAAAAACCATTGCGAGTGTATTTCATCTGTACACTAAACTTAGCAAACATTAGCCTTAAGTTTGTTATACCCAGTGTGGATGCTCTAATGACATTATCCCACTGCCTCCTACCTCACAATCATCACGACGACACCACCCAGAACACTTTCTCTCTCTAAAACTACTCACAAAACCCAGATCACTCCCAACCTTAACGGCTCAACCACTCTCTCACTCTTTGCTCTCATCACAGTCCCCCATGAAACCAAAGCTCTGGACCTCCTCAAGTAATTTCACATAATCTCTGCAATTTTCTTCAATTTCAGTCACACCCATTTGATCGATTCGATTTTGTTGTAGGTTGAGAAGACAATTGATCAATTTCATGATGTGGGTTCAAATATTTTCGATGCAGCTGCAGGCGGTGAAGATCGCTTCTCCGGTAATTTCGGAATTTGAAGTTAACTGAAATTGAACCCTAACTTTTTTTTTTCCCTTATCTTTTCTTCTAATTTCTTCTTAAATTCTTCTTTTTCTTCATATTTCAGAACTCAAAAGTATCATGATTTGATTAAACTCATAACTCATTGAACTGATTGAAGTATTAAATATTTGAGCAGTCCGGTGAAGCATCAACTTCAATCTGACCGAGCAGGTAACCGAATAGGCGTATAAGGCTTTTTTGTTTTGTTTTGTTTTTTTTTTTGCTAGTGAGCAATTTAATACCATGTCTGAGAATTTTTTCTTTCTTGCCTGTGAGTATTTAATTGTTTTTCCTGTGTGAGCATTTTTTTTTTTCATTTTTGCCTATGACTTTGTCAGCAATTGTTTATTGTTGTGAGGTTTTTTTTTTGTCTCTGTTTATCAAGGTACAAAAAGATATGAATCTGGGAATGGAAAAAATGAAGAGAAAAAAAGAGGGAAGAGGAATAGATAGGAACACTTTAATTATGTGCTTATCCTCTCATTTTAATGAAATTATTTTGCACTTGTAAATTTTTGTGCTTATGAAACTTTATGTATAGAAGCCTAGAGGGGCCTTGTTTAAAGTTCGCTTGAGGCTCCGGGAGATTTTAGGAATCTTAGGGTCGGTTCTGTCTTAACCCCAAATCTTCATCTCAAATGATGTGGTGGTGGGTCTACTTACATTAATGATGATGACCATTTCAATCTCATCTAATCAAAATCCGGCCAGTGAATCCACTGCCACTATTTGAGATGAGGATTTGAGAAGCATAACATTACTCTAGTTTCAATTGCACCCACAGGAGATCTAGTAAGCAGTGATATGAATACCCTTCTCTTCATAGAACTCTCTCAGTTGCTTTTGCTGCCACAGTGGGCTCATCTCCATCTTTTTTTAACAATGGACAAAAGCTAGCATATACAAAATCATGCATATCCATATCTAAAATACAGATAGTATACATATACAAATATGTAAAGAAAATATTATCCTATTACACCAAGGTAGTGAGGGCAGTAATGTGCATATTCATATATGAACATTAAAAACTTGTTCCACCTCATTAAAATGAAAGATAGTAGAGTAACTTCACAAAACATAAGAACTTAAAAAAAAAAAAAGAGGAGCTTTTAAAAAAAAAAAGGAGCTCTTAAGTGGCAAGAAATTTTGTGAGTGCATTTAGAAGCTCACTTTTTTGGTTCTTGTCTTTTAAAATGAACAAATTAAGGGCCTGTTAATGTTGCAGTGTCCAATTTTCAATTTATCAAATTCTGAAAACGATTTATTATTATTATTTTTTGTGGTTGCATTCAGAATGAGTACACTGTACACGCAATGTCTATGTGAGTGAACAAAGAAATATTGTGGGTGCATTTAGAAGCTCTCTTTTTATTTTTATTTTTATTTATTCTTGTCTTTTAAAATGAACTGTTGCGGTTTTCACCTATTTTCATTTTTTATTTTTTATAACTTACGCTCCCTCCCTCTTTTCCAAAAATAAGGTCATGCACTCATGCACAAGTATTAGCAAAATAAAAAGTATTTGATTCACAAATACCTTTTCTTTTCTTTTCTTTTTTTTCAATCTATGGTTATGCTGTTATAGATCAGTCGTTTCCCACAGACGACGTCAAGATGTTGATGCTAGCAAATGTCTGGCTTCTTCTATCTTTGTTCTCTCGACGTTTAAGACCTGCAAAAAGGTCTAAATTTCATACAGTACAAGATTGTCTATTAATTCACCAATGGCCTAAATTTTATATGAAATTCTGGGAATTCATTAATATTGGTTGTCCTATTGATTTCTCTTGGACCACATCAAGAAGCTTTGTTAGCCTCATCAAGGATCTTTATAATTCATATAAAATTGTCTATTGACTGGTTGGAATTTTTAAAAAATTGGTGATTGCAGATACTTGGGCCAATTCAAGGAAATACTACTGTCATATGTTATTAATTATGCGTCGTTTCGTGTGTTATTGTATAGAATTGTTTAAGTTTGTTATATTTTGAGGTTTGTAGTAGTCCTTGTGTGTATGTTCATGGTGGATTAGGAGTTTCAGGGGTTGAGCTGCCCCAAGTTCCTGTGTTTTGCATATCAACTGTTCATTAAAACCAGCTCTGACAAATGGGCAGGCCTGAGCGTGTTCAGTCCAGGCCCAAAACAGGCTGGTCTCAGATAAGGGCTATATTTTGGGTTCGGCCCGTTCGAGTTATGGTCGGGCCTGGTCTAACTAACATTTATTCTCTTCTTCTCCACCTCTTTCTAGAGTGTGTGCGTGATTTTAAAGAGAGACGTGAAGTTAATTAAACAGAGTCAGAATTTGGGTCTGATTGAATAATTTTTTTATAATTTCTTGTATTTGTCTTAACTTAACATGTGATAGGTAAGCATTATACGCAACGTGCGCGACAATTTTTAATAATTTAAGCTAACAGTGTTAGAATTTAAATATAATTGAATGAATTTTTAAAATACAAAGACCCAATTAAAAAAAATAATAATTTATATACCCAATTAAAAATAAATATATAATTTAATGAATTATAAAAAATAAAAAATAAATAAAAAAGGTTGAGACCCACCACATAACGTAACCCACTTCCTAGCAAAAGAAAAAACCCCCATTTCTACGCATGTCTCTCTCACCTCACTTGTTTTCTTTTCTTTTTCTGTTTCATCTTCTGAGCAAAGAGCTGAAGCTCTCGCCCTCCCATGGCTTTTTCATCTTCATAATCTTCGAAGGCCATCGAGGATTTGCCTCACAAAATTCCCAATATGGAAGTTGTAGATCACGACGAGGGCTACGCGTGGGTACCTTCAGAGTCGCCATAAGAGTTATTTGGTAGTGTGATTTCGTCAGATCTACGAAGGTGGGGTTTTATCCTTTCTAAGTTTCCTTGATCTTTAATTATCGTCTGAACTTAGGGTTATAGTCTCTATTTAAAATCAACATGTGCTTATTTGTTGAACTTAAGGGCGGAGCCAAGGATTTTTTTGGGTTTTATTTATACATAATTGTCGTTTTTTTAGGGTCTACTTGTTTGTAATTGTGATTTTTTTGGGATATGCTTATGTGGTGACACGTAAATATTGTACAGTGTGTTTCAAAATTCGAGGGTAAAAGGTATAAAATTCTCGCACTAAAAGTGTAATTTTCAAAATTTTGGGCGCCTTTCTTTTTGAGTTGTATATACCTGTATATCAATATATACACAGTTTATGACACTAATTTGGTCGTTGGACCCTTTGGGGCAATCTAAACATAAGTTGAGGGGACTAAATGAAAAATATTAAAATAATTTAGGGTAAATTTTAATTCTCAAAATCTCAGGACCTGCCCCTCGTCCCTTACTGTATCTGCCCCTGCCTGTGTATATAAATTTTCTGTGGTATATATTTCTATAGATGGTTTGGTAGTGTGATTAAAAATGTAAATTTGGATAACTTGGTTTGTTTAGTACTGCTATATACCTTTTACTTGGTTGGGTGCTTAAAGCGTCATTTATGTTGAGCGTAATTATGTTAACGATCATAGATCCATGTATGTGTGTGTATATATATATATATCTATTTGGTTAGAGGAGCTTCGAGCTTATCACATTTGTAGCCATGGGGAGCTATGACATTATAAGATTGAGTTATGTGTCGAAAAAAAAAAGATTTTGAGTTATGTCAGATGGGCAAAAGGGCCTCGAAGTTGGAATGGAAAGATTCCTTTGTAAATCTTTTAGATCATTTACAAGGAATTGTAGGAATAAGTTATGGAATTGGAAAGGGATGTGGGATACTGGTCGAGGCCCGGAATTTGATTGATAAGGTTAGTGGTAAACTCTATTTAATTGTCAAATGGTATGTGACAATGTGTTGTTACCAGATAGGCTCGGATTCTTGATTTGGTATCCATTTTTTCATTCTTTCTTGCATATTAAGAGTAATGCTACACACACCGATCGGTGCACCGAAATAGTGTACTGAACGATCGGTGTCGTCCATCTCAATGGCCCCATGCGATTAGGGCGTGGGTTCCATCGAGATGGACGGCACTGACGTGGTGCACCTCGTCGATGCCTCAATCATTTTTGCTTTATTAATTATGACTTATGATGTTAGACTTTGTATTATAGTTATGAATATTGTTGTGCTATTGAAAGTGTATTTGTTTATAGATTGGAATGCAGTGAGCACTGTTACCCCTACACAATTTTTGCGGGAGCAGAATGCAATAAAGAACTTAGGCTCAAGAGATTTAGATGAGGAATTTTCAATTTTCTACATTCAAGGTTGTCTTCCATGTACTTAATTTTTCAGAATAATATAATTATTATTTGGTATTTCTTTGTAAGGAAATTTGAGAGTTATTATTGTATTTGATTAACCATTGGATAGCCCGACTATGTTTATGACAATACTCTCACTTTATTATTTTCGTTTTAGTGGATCGATACCGTGACCCCCTATATAGGTCCACCTTGGTTGTTTGTATATGTATATAATATATATGTTTATTAAAACTTCTTTAATTACTTTCTCTTATTCGGATTCTATGTTAGGATTCTTTTTTGCTTCCCCTTCCGGACCATTTGATTGGTCTCACATTCTTTACCTTTCGATATGCCTGTCTTGGGGAACGATAGGTTCTTCCAATATTAGAAAGAGAATGAGAGAGTTAGAGAGAGAGAGAGAGAAATAAAAGAGATAAAGTAAGGACAGAAGGGGGCCAGACCTGGCGACTTAGGTGGTCGTCCGATTTTGAACTTTAATTAGGGCTCTAATTTGATAAAAGAAGGGTAAATATCATTAATCTCCCATGAGATATTGCTTAATATCAATGATCTCCTTTATGTTTTGAATAATATCATAGATCCCCTTAAAATAGAATTATCATTTCAGTGGCCTCCATTTCACTAACTGTTAACAAAAGTATGGAATTTGATGATGTCAGCCAAATCTGAAACTAAAATGCCAAAATTATCCTCATGACACTAAGTGAATGTACAAAAGATCCAATTCACTGATGGATTGAAAGAAAATCTATGAATGACAGCATATAAATTGCAAATTTTAAATCCTCCCTACATTTATTTTATGTCTATGCACATGTATGTACCAATGCGCATGTAAAACTCTTTATGTTTGTTAATAGGGGAAAAAAAAAACTCACTTTCTTATTGGAAGTCGCATATAAGCGAATAATTCTTTGCTTCTTGAATTTGAGTCCGATATTTAGTTCTCAAATAACTAATAGTTTTACTATATTTTGTGCTAGTAATTGGTGGTACTACATGATGTGCCAATGATCGGTAATGGCATGTCGCATGACTAACAAAGAATTCGAGAACTAAAATATTTGGATTCAAATTGGTAAAGTATGTCTTCTAAAATTTTGCATCCCAAATAGTTCACATATACATATGGCAATGAGCTAACTAGATTTTGATGGGATTATGCTGATCAAGTGGTAAGGTGAGAAAATTGGAGCTGGGTTCCTCGGGTGATAGTGGTCGAAGGTGACGAGAGTGGTCAATTCGAGTTCCATTGATGAGAATGATGTGCGTCAATTTTGTATCAACCATAGAGGAGTTAGGTCTCAAAATTCCATCTGCGTTTACAATTGGAATCAGTGGCATAATATTCAACAAATTTCTTTTACCTTGGGCTTCTAACCCATAAAAATAAATTAAGATATCCATTCCACAAATGAGAATGATGTGCGCCAATTTTCCTTTATTATTTCTATTCCCTTATTAGGATTTGTTTGGTTCATGGATTTAGTGATGAAAAGAAAATAATAAAGGAAACTAAAAAAGCAGAATTAACTCTCTTGCATTTTTTTTTTCTTGTGTTTTCCTCCATGTTGCAATAATATAGAAAAGTTAGCAATATTTGAAATATAAGTGCAACTTAAGAAAATATGGAGATTTGAGATCCAAAAAAATTTTGAATTTAATTAGTTATCATTATATTTTCATTTCCTTCTTCTTATTTCAGTTTCTTTACTAACCAAATAAAAAAATAAAAAATAAAAAATAAAAAAACGTTTTTCTTACAAACAAACTTCGCAACTTTCAAAACGGTTGTAAAATTTCTTAAAAAATAAATAAATAAATAAAATTCACTCGGCTCACTAACCAATTGCAGGGGCCTCTTCGAGAGCTTGCCTATAGTAGCTAGGGCCTGGTGTTGGCCGGATATATGGGTAGGGGAAAGAGAGAGAAGGAAGCGTGTTGGGGGAAGCTATAGCAAGGAAAAAGCACAAAAGGCGGCCAGAGGGAAATGGTGGAGAGAAAATGTTATGTTGTATATATCTCCGGAGGAGTAATGCTAGATGCACAATAAAATGCACAACTACGCTTAAAATTGTTGGATCTCGTGCTGAAAAAGATGTACAGCCCTTTTTTTTTGTCTTTTTCTGTGTACAAACTTTTCAGCACGAAGTCCAACAATTTTAAGCAGAGTTGTGCATTTAATTGTGCATTTTGTTGTGCATCTAGCATTATTCATCTCCGGAGTTTCATACACAAAAGTCCAAACGTAGGTCAATATGTAAGTGTAGTATATATATATATATCCATACACTTTGTACGATATATCGATCTACCACACACGTGTCCAAAACATGGCAATTTCAAATGGAAGTAAAATAAAAAAAAGTCACACACAAACAAGTCTTAATATTGGTAAAATGCCCCTAAAGAAAATTACAAAATAAAAAAAATAAAAAAAAAACATGCACACACAAACAAGTCCTACCTAGTTACCTTGATGTGGGTACTCTCAAAGTAGATTGTTTGATTGGGACCCATAGTTGTAGATTATTTGTGGATCCCGATCGATCATGCATCAAATCCCACCAAAGCAGTTATTGAACAGTACTCCCAGCTATATGCATCTTCACGTACGTACAGGATCATTTTCAGCATATATATTAATATATATATATATATGTCAACGTCAGGTGCTAGAAAATGTCTCACCGGAATGGGTCAGACTTGTTCCGGCCAAACCCTTGGTGAATGGCGTGGACAGATCTTTCTCAGTATGTTCCTCAGCACTTGGCCACGCCCTATGTTGCGGCCGCCTATTGGTTGTCTCTGGGACAGAGCCGGAGCCGGAGGAGGAGGAGGAGGAGGCGGGCGTGGTGGTGGTGGCGGTGAGGACAGCGGCGGCGGTGGTGACAGTGGCGGAGGAGGTGGTGGTGGTGGTGAGATCGGTGGAGGCAGAGGTGGTGGGGACAGCGGAGACATTCTCGAACGAGACCTCTGATGGTCAGTCGGAAAACAAAGGCGTGGAAACACCTTTCTCAGAATGTTCCTCAGCACTTGGCCTCGTTTCGGAATCCAACGAGGCGCTATGCAGCAGCGGCTGTCGATTGGTTGTTGACCGAACCTTCTAAGTGACGGCCATGGAGTTGGTGGGGGCGGCCGCAGAAGTGGAGCTGCTGGTGGCCGTGGCGACAAAGGCAGCGACGTGGACGGTGGTGGTGGAAGTGTGGTAGTTTGGACCACGTTGGGATCTGGGGAACTCATGATCGATGTCTGTGTAGAGCGCCCCACAAAAACGAACGTCGTATATATAGACTTAGTGCAGTGTTTCGAAAATGGTGTAACTATGTTTTGTTTCTACAACTATGCACTTTAATAGTACTTTCATAAAGTATACTACTCCCTCCGTCCCTTTTTTTGAGTCCTATATTCCATTTTGGGATGTCCTAAAATTAGTGTCTATTTTCCTAAATTGGCATTCAATTCTCACTTATTTTCCAAAACTACCCTTCCCTGAAATCTACACCAATACAAAACTACAAAAGTTATTGTAATGATTAGGGGCAATAGTGGAAAGTTGGTGTATATTCTTTTTGTCCCTTTAATAAATTGAGTTCCCAAAGGTAGACTCAAAAAAGGGATAGAGGGAGTACTACGGAGTACAAGACAATTTTTGATATAGAGAGAGAGAGAGAAAGAGTGAGAGACGATTACTTTTCTTCTTTTGTTAAAAGGCCACTATATCTACTGAGCTGGTGGTTGTCTCCCATATGTACTCCCTAGCCCCTGTGTCCAACCACATTCTGTCTCTCTCTCTCTCTACCCCTTGCTTACTCTCCTCATCCCTCAACCACAATATTCTCTGCCCCTTTTGTTGAAAGGGTAATACTTGGGACACAACCTTCATACAACTTTCATACAACCTCTCCAAAAGATGTGTCTATCTCTTTCCTGTGTCACTGTGGGGTCCAGTGACATCACGGAGAGAGATAGACACATCTTTTGGGGAGGTTGTATGAAAGTTGTGTCCCAAATATTACTCTTGTTGAAAATATACTTTTAGCATATTTACCCAAATACCAGAAAATACAATGAAATAAAATTATTCTATGTGAACATGCTTTACAGAAAATATATTTTTTGATATTAAAACATTCTACGTCAAATTTTTAAAAAAAAAAAAAAAAAAAAGGAACGACATTCTTCAAGAATTCAAACTTCATTGTGTTATGTCCCTAGTGTTGAGATTTTGACATTAATTATAGGTGTGAACAGATCATAAATATTGATTCTGGACAGATTAATTATAGGAATCAATCCCTGATAAATCGTGCAAATATTCTAGGCCTAGAATAGATGATTTTTGGTAGTTATTGTGATCCCTATTATTTTGCCTAGAGATATGTATATTGTGAGTAGTATATATAGCCTAGAGATGTATCAATCAATTGTGTGAATGAGAAAATAATCAATTCTCATTTTCAAGTTGGTATCAGAGCACATGGTCTCTGCAATGTCCAAACCAGAAATCCAATACCACCGTGAAATTGAAACCCAAATTGAAATTCCTTGAAATCCTTTGAATCCAAAAAAACCCAAACCTTTGAAATATCTCCTCCGTTATCGTCACCATGAGTGAAAAAAATATTGAATCATCTGGGACGAAATCAGTTCCAGTCGTCGTTCAAACGGAAGGTGTTTTTAATGCAGGAATTATTCTTACTGAATCAAATTACGAAGTTTGGTCACAGCTGATGGAGATGCATATTGCTGAGAGGGAGAAACTCTCCTATATTCGTGGTAAGACAAAGCCACCTGCAGAATCAGAGGATGGATATGAAAAGTGGTATGCCGAGAATCAAAAAGTGAAGAGATGGATATTGATGTCCATGACTCCAGAAATTATGAAGCGTTATCTGCGGTTACCTACTGCCTACGAGATCTGGAATGCTCTGACAAAAGCCTTCTATGATGGAAGTGACGAGTTACAAGTTTTCGCCTTGAACAAAAAGGCCTTTACCACCAAACAAAGTGGAAAGTCTATTTCAGAATATTATGGAGAATTGACCGAGATTTTTCGAGACTTGGACCACCGAGATAAAGTTGTCATGAAGGATCCTGATGATATTATTGCATACCAGAATTCCGTTGAACGACTAAGGGTGCACATATTTCTTGCTGGATTAGATGATTTTTTCGAACAGGTTCGTGGAGAGATCCTACGCAAAGAACCAGTTCCGGATTTGGAGGAATGCTACGCGTTCATTCGAAGAGAAGCAGTACGTCGTACAACACTGAAAGGAGACGCTGAAAGTCCTGAAGCTTCAGCCATGGCAACCCGAAATCGGCCAACTCAAACTTGGCAGGATCGAACAAGGACCAACCATCCAAAGAGTGCTAACGGTGTCGAAAAGTCTGCCTATAAATGCACCCATTGCAATATGCCTGGGCATACCAAAGATCGTTGCTATGAACTTGTGGGATATCCGGAATGGTGGGATCATAGTCGTGCTTCCCGAAAGAAGAAAACAGCAACTGCCGCTATTGTTGAAGCTAAGACAGATGATGATGCTGTTGAAAAACCCTCAGCACTGGTAGCAACTACAAATAGTGGGGGTAAGGTTTTAAATATTTCTACACCTGTTTCTAATAGTTCATGGATAATTGATTCTGGTGCTACAGATCATATGACATTTGATTCTAGACAGGTCATGCCTCTTAAACCATCCTCACAAAAAATTGTTTCCACTGCCAATGGTAACACGAACCCAGTTATTGGGGAAGGATCTTTGACTCTCACTAATACTTTGAATCTAGATTCTGTTTTAGTTGTTCCATCTTTAGAATGTAACCTTTTATCAGTTTCCCAAATAACCACAGCTTTATCTTGTGTTGTAATTTTTTGGCCTGACTCTTGTGTTTTTAAGGACATCCAAACAAAGCAGACGATTGGCTGTGGTACTAGACGAGGGAACTTATATTATTTGAACTTGGTGTCAAAGAGTTCCAACGAGTTACGACATGTTTTGGCAGTGGGTGGCTTTGAGGGGGAGAAGAAGAAATTAGATATATGGCGGTGGCATCGACGTATGGGACATGCTTCCTTCGGTTATCTGAAGAAACTGTTTCCTAGTTTATTTGCAAAAATTGATGTATCTAGTTTTCGTTGTGATGTTTGTGAACTGGCAAAAAGCCATCGAACTCAGTTTCCATTAATTTTGAATAAAAGTCCACTTCCTTTTATGATTATACACTCTGATGTCTGGGGTCCTTCCAAAGTCCCGACTTTGGGAGGATCACGTTGGTTCGTTACCTTTATTGATGATTGTACACGAATGACTTGGTTGTGCTTAATGAAGTCCAAAGATGAAGTGAACTTATTATTTCAAAAGTTTCATAAAATGGTTGGCACTCAGTACCATGCACAGGTTCAGGTTCTTCACAGTGACAATGGTGGAGAATATCAAAGTTCTGAACTTCAGACATACTTGGAAGCACATGGAACAATCCATCAAACTACTTGTTCCAATACACCCCAGCAGAATGGGGTCGCCGAGCGAAAAAATCGACATTTGTTGGAGGTCGTTCGTGCTTCATTGATCGAAGCCCATATGCCACTATCCTATTGGGGAGAAGCACTTACTTCTGCAGCATACTTAATCAATCGGGTACCTTCCAGCACTATTAACTTCCGGACACCATTTCAGGCTCTTACTGATGCTGTAGTCGCCCCAGCCGTCCCAAATTTACCCCCTCATGTTTTTGGTTGTGTTGCGTTTGTACATCTCCATAAGCATCAGCGCACCAAGATGACCCCTCGAGCATTGCGTTGTGTTTTTCTCGGGTATGCTACGCATAAAAAGGGGTACAGATGCTATCATCCACCAACTCAACGAATGTATATCACAATGGATGTTGTTTTCCATGAAGATTCAATGTATTTTTCCTCTGAGCCTGAACTTCAGGGGGAGTACCAAAAGGAAATTCAGACTCTAGATTATGAATTTCTAGACTATGAGTATCATACTTCTGAAGATGGTGAATTTACCAACTCTGGCCCAGTCAATCAGAGTGTAGGTGAATTGGATTTGAGTAGTATAACTTTGGATCAAAGTGGTGATGAACTCCCAGAAACTGAAACAGTGACACAACCAGAAGGCATAATTCAGTCTCCACCACCATCCGAGTCTGAGTCCCTCATTGATATACCACACCAATCGTCTACTAAGGATGTTCCTGATTTAGTGTCTGAGCTACCCAGAAAACAATTACCACAACGTCACACCAGAGGTATCCCTAAATCCACATATGAACCTGAGCTTTCCAGTAAAATTAAATATCCCATGAGTCATTATGTGTCTAACCACCGTTTGTCTGAATCAAATCTGTCATTTGTAAATCAATTATCTACTGTAGCTATTCCTAACAGTGTGCAGGAAGCCTTAGCTGACCCAAGGTGGAAAGCTGCTATGAATGAAGAAATGAATGCCCTAAAGAAGAATGAAACTTGGGACCTCGTTGATTGCCCACCAGGAAAGAAGCCAGTAGGATGTCGATGGATTTACACAGTGAAGTACAAGGCAGATGGCATGGTTGAACGATTTAAAGCAAGATTGGTGGCAAAAGGATACACTCAAACCTATGGGATTGACTACACAGAAACATTTGCACCTGTAGCTAAAATCAACACTGTTCGAGTATTGGTATCTTTGGCTGCAAACTTGGATTGGCCATTACAACAATTTGATGTGAAGAATGCCTTTCTGCATGGAGAATTGTCTGAAGAAGTTTACATGGATCTTCCACCAGGGTGTATGGCACCGGACAGACATAGTCAGAAGGTGTGCAGATTGAAGAAATCACTATATGGATTGAAACAGTCTCCAAGGGCATGGTTTGGAAGATTCACAAAGTCTATGACAACATTTGGCTACCATCAGAGCAATTCAGACCACACGTTATTTTTGAAGAAACAACAGGGCAAGATCACCGCACTCATTGTATATGTGGATGACATGGTAGTTACAGGAAATGACCCAGAAGAAAGGAAGGCACTACAAGAGTACTTGTCCATAGAATTCGAAATGAAGGACCTTGGCTCCTTGAAATATTTTCTTGGGATTGAGGTGTCTAGATCCAATGAAGGAATCTTCTTATCTCAAAGGAAGTATGCCTTGGACTTATTAAAGGAGGTTGGTATGTCAGCATGTCAACCAGTTGGTACACCAATGGAAGAAGGCCTGAAGTTATGTGTTCAGCCAGACCAAGTCCCAACAGATAAAGAAAGATACCAGAGACTTGTAGGGAGACTGATGTACTTGGCACACACAAGACCGGATCTTGCGTATGCATTGAGTGTTGTCAGCCAATTTATGCATAATCCTGGAGAGCAACATATGAGTGCAATCATGCGCATTTTGAGGTATTTGAAGTCTGCCCCTGGAAAGGGAATTCTATTCACTAAAAGCTCAGATTATCAAAACATAGATGCATATACTGATGCTGATTGGGCTGGAGCAGTAGATGATAGGAGATCAACTTCTGGTTACTTTACCTTTGTAGGTGGTAATCTCGTTACGTGGAGAAGCAAGAAACAGAATGTTGTTGCTCGCTCAAGTGCAGAAGCTGAATTCAGAAGTATGGCCCTTGGACTTTGTGAAACATTATGGCTAAGATTTCTCTTGCAAGATCTGGGTTATCCATCTAGGCAACCAATTCGACTGTACTGTGACAATAAAGCTGCACGTGATATTGCTCACAACCCGGTCCAACATGATCGTACAAAGCATGTTGAGGTGGACAGATTCTTCATCAAGGAGAAGTTGGACGAGAAAATTTTGGAGTTACCTAATATTCGATCAGAGGATCAGTTGGCCGACATTCTCACCAAAGCAGTCTCAAATCGAGTGTTCTCAAAATTTTTAGACAAGTTGGGCATGCGTAACATCTATGCACCAACTTGAGGGGGAGTGTTGAGATTTTGACATTAATTATAGGTGTGAACAGATCATAAATATTGATTCTGGACAGATTAATTATAGGAATCAATCCCTGATAAATCGTGCAAATATTCTAGGCCTAGAATAGATGATTTTTGGTAGTTATTGTGATCCCTATTATTTTGCCTAGAGATATGTATATTGTGAGTAGTATATATAGCCTAGAGATGTATCAATCAATTGTGTGAATGAGAAAATAATCAATTCTCATTTTCAAGTTCCCGACTCCTCTGTGATTTTTCAGCAAGTTGCTTATAGGAAAACGACTTACAAGCTCTTATGGAGTATGTTGTTTTTCATTTAAATAGTTTAAATTATTTCCCATGGGAATTTTTTTTTTTTACCTAATTTATAATGCAATCAAACATGAAAAAAATTCAAAAAAATAATTTCAAAACAAAAGTTCAAAAAAAATTTTACATCGAAACAAAAGAATGATAAAATTACTCTCTACAAATATCCAGTCATGTAACGCTTTTTATTGTTTGGATAGCATGTGCTCTTCCTCCGACCCTCTCCAGTCTCCACTTTCTAACTTTCTACCTTCTTTTGTGATGCCACTCCAGTAGCGTAAGCTAACCTATGACTTTAGTGGAGAAGGGGGCCCCACTAAGGGGTTCCACTTATCATGTATTTGCTCAATTAAAATTCGTCTTTTTTTTCCATTTCTTCTATTAGTTGTCGACCTTTTCTTTATATTTTCTTTTATTTTTATGAGAGTATTTTTTCTCACCCAAAAAGTGGTTCACCAATGCTCACCCAAGCATCTCATTGGTCAATATAGTGGGACTCAGGATTAAACACTATTAATTAAATCCTAGGTCCCACTGTATTGTCCAATGAGAAGCTTGGGTGAGTATTGGTAAACCATTTTTTGGATGAGCAAAAGTATTTTATACTTTTATATATAATTGATTTACGTATCATATTGCTAGTTAAAATTGTTAAACTAATGGTGTTTCTGATCAGATGCGGTATAATTGACAAAAAATTTGAGAATCAAAATTAGGATTTAATTTTGGAAAGCACGTATTATTTCAAATTATCTCAAATCACTGTAGATGAGTAATGCCATAGTTCTCAATTCAGAATTCAAAATTTTGTTCTCAAATAATATGATAGTTGTACCATATATATTTGTTTAAAATAGAACCATTGAATTTTCGTTTGAAGTTGTTTTAGGTGTGTGTAAGTTGGAGATAGAGTCCATTGGAATCAATGGTCAAGATTGTGCGATGTAGAAAACGTGTAAAATTGTGTGTATCATTATTGTCAGACAATTGCACTAGCTTAAAACAAGCTATCACAAAAGGTTGGTTTGACAAATCTTTTATATATATATATATATATAAAGATCAAAGCCAAAAGTCTTCCCATATTGTGTCATGCTTTAAATGCATGTATTTTGTGCCGTGTGAATTTTTCACATTTGGTCCATACCTTTTTGGGAAGCACAAGGTACATGCATTTAAAGCACGTGTTTTGGTTTGTGTTGTGGTTGGTGTTGTGTGCCTAGTATTATTGTTTTCTTTCAATAATATTAGGCACACAACACTAATCACAACCATGCTTTAAATGCACGTACCTTGTGCTGTGTGGAGTTTTCACATAGGGCCCACACTTTTTGGGAAGCACACGGTACATGCATTTAAAGCATGCGTTGTGGTTTGTGTTATGGTTAATGGACAACACTAGGGTGTAGGGTGCTTTTCACTCAGTGCTTTTCGTGCTGTTCCATCTCACAGTAGTGGGACCCAGCACAATTTTTAACAAACTATTTTAAAGTGCTGGGTCCCACTTCTGTGAGAGGGAATATCACGAAAAACACTGAGTAAAAAGCACTCGAGTGTTGTCCGTGGTTAATTAGTGTTGTGCGCCTAGCATTATTGTTTTTCTTTTATCCACATGGCATTTCATTTTTATTTTTATTTTATTTTTTTCCATTTTCCCTTCACTTTTTCTCTCCTGATAACTCTCTCTCCACCCACATCAATCTATTATACATTGTTATTTGTGTTTGACTTAATAATGTGTATGATAAATACTTTGATGATTAATACTTTGTATTGAATCCTAATGACTTTTGAGTAACCAAATACATTGAGTTACACTTTTCATTTGTTATCTGCTCTAGATTGCTTTCCCATTTTCCTTTTCTACTATGCCTTTTCCAGTTCTTCCGAGATTGAGAGACATCAGTGAGGGCTTCTTCTTTGGACAAGCTTTGACATAATCTTTGAGCCTACCACCTATGTAGTTATATATCACTACACCATATGATCAGATTTCTAACGGACAGCTTTTATGATTTCTAACGGATATATCCGTTAGTAATTATTAACGAATTTATCCGTTAGAAAATGTATTTATCCGTTAGTACTGACAATATAATGGCAATTTTGTAAATAAAAACTCAAAAATTAAAAATTCGGTGGCAATTTTGTAAATAAACACCATACAAAAATTTTGCCCAAAATATTTCCCCCTAACATTTCCCCCTAACATTTCCCCCTAAATATTTAGTATTCTATTCAGCATTCTTTTCAGCACTGTCTTCCACTCTCCAGCCCTAGGTCAAAATAGAGAAGAGGAGAGAAAGAAACGGCCTCTGGTTCATCTTCTGCGTCACTGTCGTCCTGCGGTCTTCCCTCAGCGGCGCCGTCCTCCTTCATCTATCTCTCTCACTTGTTGAAGCTGCCGCCCAAACCACCGCCACCGCCATCGACAACCGTAAACTGCTCACCATTGATCGATCTCTCTCTCTCTCTCTGTAACTTTTTCTCTCTAATGAATGATTTGAGGGTTGTGAATTTGATCAGGGCCTCTGGTTCTTAGCTTCGAGGATAAGCAATTCTGACTTTGGTTTTTCTTCCTTTGGATTGCCTTTCACTGTAAGTTCTTGTCTCTAATTGTTTATTTCTTTATATTTCAGTTGATTTTTTTTCTCTTTTGAGCTCTGGTTTGATCTAGGGTTTTGTACATATTTAGTTTTCTTGGTCTAGCTTGCCTTTTAGAATACTTTTTTTTTATCTTTTTGATTGTTTATTTCATTTTTCGGTTTTTTTTTTTTTGTTAGCTTGGTTTGATCTAGTTTTTTTTTTAATTAGGTTTCCTATGTTTTTTTTTTTTCCGATCTTTCTCGTTTACTTGTGAGTTCTGTCTATCCCTCACGAGAATCTACTTAAGCATAGCTACTACAGGGGATGCGCTTTGTCTAATACTTTATGTGTTCAATTCACCATGTGGATGTGGCCTGATGATGCCTCTTCTCTCTTGTCTAGCACCCAAAGTTAAGTGACCTGGCATCCTTGGGTTATCTTATCACTATACATATTATTGTAAGGATTGAAATGGATACTCTAATGATCCATATATCACTAGACATATTATTCCTCAAGTCGTGACTTTCGTACTAAGTATCCATCTATTTCTTAGGTTCTATTTGTTCTACCACTTGTTGTTTTTGTTTTGAAGAAGTTTTGCATTTGTTCCAAGTGTTGAGATTATTGCATTTGTTCTACCAGTAAAAGTGTCACTTGAGAAAAAAGTTAGTCATAATTGGCCTTCTTAGTTTGGTTGGTTTGTCTCTGAGATGTACAAGCGAAACTGTCAATATTCATCAATCCCCAGCTTGGACATTGTTTCTCTTTTAATGTAATTTAGTGAAACTTCATTGAATGCTTTATGTTTTTGAAGCAGGCATGAGCTATAAATGGCTGTTGACTTTTTTCCCTTGTGTCTAATTTCTCCTCCATTTCTAACTTTCTATAGTATATATACACAATCTCAAGTGGTGGGTCTGATTCACAAAGTTGATATGTTTTAATATTTCTTTCCATTTCTTCTCACGTTTCTTGCTCAAAGAAGGCATAGGAGGTCTCTTTTGCTCTTGTGGCTTTGGACTCTTCACCGATCAATTCCCAGTGATTCATGGGAAGATAATTCACACACCACTTGTTTGTTAATTTGCTAGCTCGAAAATTTTTACACACCACTTCGGAAGATAATTCACACACCACTTGAATTGAAGCCACCGCGGAATATTTTTTTTCATCGCAATGGCTTATGTCATTTATCAATTCATAAGTTTGATTCTACATGTTGGTCATCTTTAATATTTTTCATAGAACCTTTTGAACTTCCACTTGTTATTGCTCTGAGTTTCTTATGCCAACTTCAATTATAATGCTGGACAGAGAAAATCTTGAGGGGCTGCTGAATTTACTTGAATTCCATTGCCTATGAAGTCCTTAACAAGGTATGATGATAGATAAAATACATTGTGTTAATACTATCAGAAGTTTAAGAAATTCCATTGACTGTTTCATGTATTCACAGATTCCCCTTTTATCTCTTCTTAGCTTCTTTTGGTGATACAACATTGCTTTACAATTAATACTCTTTCTCCAGAATAGAGAGCTCACTCATGAACTGCACTTTTGAGAAGTGCTTTGGATGAACATGGTCTAGAATTAAGAGTAAAATCTACTCGTGCAGCTGAGGCTGCTTGCCAACAAAGGCTTTCTGTTGCTGATGATGAGATAGCTAATTTAAGGGTCAAACTGGATACTTCTGATAGGTTTGTTTTGGCTCACTTTTTTAATACACACTTGGTTTTCTTTTATTTTTTTCACTACAAATAACCATGTACGGATAATTTTTTTTAGTGTTATATGTGCAGTGTTAAAACTACGGAGACTCAAAGTTTTATGATGGTTATAGGCTTAAATTTTTATGATTTAGTTTTTCATTTTATGATGGTTATAGACATAAAAAAAAATCCTACTTTGCCATGCCCATTAGTCTCTAATGCAGGAGTAAGAAATCAAGTTGTTGGATTTTACATATGTTCAATCAAGGACCTTCACTATTCCTCGTGAAAAATTTAATACTGAATCAATGGAAAAAAATGAAAGTGACATGAATATTGGATTTATTAAATCGGACCATCACTTCAGCTGGGTTAAAAAATTATTATGAATCAATGCAATCTTGGACTATAGATGTCTTCCTTGGCAATTGTGACTATAATTCATTCTGTATCCACACTAGAGTTTTTTTTGGATGAATCTGTATCTATGTTAGATTGACCACAAACTTTGAAAATGCTGTGATCAAGATAGAGGAAGCCTAGCAAAGGTTGGTGGATTTAAATGAATGGATGTTCCGTGCAATGGCTCAGGTTGATTTATATATTAATAGTTTTAAGGTTTTTACCTTGATGCAAACCCACACCAGATGTATGTACTTGAGTGTATGAAGCAATGACACGCCGACACAACATTGGCAATATTCAAAATACTTTGAGCTAGTTGTCCAAATATTCAAAATTATTTACATTATTAGTCTAAATATTCAACTTTTTGATTTTAGAAAGGTAAAAAGGCAATTTATTAAAATGCTGTCATTTTGGTTTTTGACTCCTTGTCCCTGTGTCATGTCCTCCACCTTTTCGGTCTGACCGGTGACAACATAGATAGGGCACCATTTTTAAAGTGTCCGTGCTTCCTAGACCCATGTCCCTGCATGTACTATAGCCTTAAATTTCTAATCCTCCCTACGAGCATGTTAAAACTTTTGAACTTCCTCTTTTGTCCCTCGTTTTATAAGGTCAGCTCCCATACTACCCCTATTTACTGTTGTTTTTGCACTGCCCAGCTATTCCACATAGCCAAAGAATTGTTGGACTTCAATCAATTTTCAAGCTGTTGGTTTTGATGATTTCTCCGTTGCTTTCCATAAAAATTATTGCTTTTATTTATTTATTTTATTTAATCAGCAATGCTATGGCTGAATTGGGTGTTTCAGGGGAAGAAGAAGAGAATTTTAAAATAGCTTAAAAAATAAATTTGGAATCGGAATTTGAAAAGACAGCATTATTCTCACTCTTATCATAATGCACAATGAAACACAAACTTACTCACCCACGCACATGATTGAGTGGTAATTTGAAATTATGTTTGTTCTTGATATTTGTATCATCAAAAGCCCTCATCCTATCTTCACTTTCTTTTATCAGCTGGGTTTGTGGAAACCGACATGTAAGACTCATGACAATTACACAGTGCTTCTGCAGCAATGTGACTGAAAATGGTTCAATCAAGGTCAGTTAGATACACTTGGGAAATTTTCCATTAGTAAATATCCTTACGAAGTTGTAACAGATTTATTTCATCCTTTAAGTTTTAATATTGTACGGACATCACTACTATATGCTTGCCTCTAGAGAAAAAAAACCTGAATTTTGTCAAAACTTGCAGGCTATTATTTCAGTACAGCTACCAAAAAAAAGGAAAACAGCACACATGCATAGCAGCCCACATTCAAAGTACACAGCACACGTGCACAGCAGCACACGCGCACAGTAGCACAGCATGCGCACATCACGTACACAGCAGCACGCGCATAGCACACGTGCAATGCACACACGCACAGCACGCGCATAGGCAGCACATATCCACGTGCACACGCAATTGAGATTAGTACTTCAAAAGTAAATCTATATTACCATTTCAAGTCGTATGTGCACACACACACACACAGCACGCGTATACGCAGCTTGTTTGAATGGTCTCCTAATGTAATTTGGAGAAAAAGAATATCCTGAATATTTTATCCAATTATTTGTGCATTGAGTGGTTTAGCGTGAGAATTGCTTTGTCCAAGAAGTTTAAAGTTTGCGGGTGGTAGATGCCAATCATTTAATCTAAAGCACTTGAGTATAAATTATTGTCGTTATGTAAAGGAGATTGAAATTTGTGACGCCATAAATCTTTCCTCATTTGAATATATGGGACGTAAGTTAAAACAACTTTTGTACAAGAACAAGGTCGGAATTGCAAGACTTTGCTTTTATAATGTATGGAAACCATTAGCTGTGGTAAATTATGCCCTTGGGAGCCTAGCAAGTGATTTTTCTCAGTTGGAAACTTTATTGACCTCAGGCCTGATTAAGGTAATTCAAAGTAACTGATTTCTTTTACATTTCTGGTCATGGTTCTTCTTTGATATACACTTACATCTACTGTCAATCTCTTTTACTTTCAGGAAGATGTGGTATCTCAATGTTTACCAACGTTCACTACGCGGAAGCATTTGGCACTAATGTTCTTTGGATCACACCTAGGAAGCCTATTTGAACTGCCCTTGTCTCTTTTGAAGGCATCTCCTATTTTGCATAAACTTGAGCTACATGTGAGTCCTTTTATATGCATTGTACCCGTGGAAGTCTAATGGTTAGAATGCATCTCCTCATAACTCAACAATTTATGTTCTACTTTCACCTACCCTTGTTTATATTTCAGTCTTTTTTCAAAACCAAATAGGTTAAAGTAAAAGATGCTTTGGAGTCGAGTAATTACATTTATGTCTCTGAACTAAAATTCAAGAAACCACCACTATTTTTGGTTGCACATACAACAGAGTATGCATTTTGTTTAATGATTAGGAGCACAAGCTACTAGATAATTCATTTGGTGGTTATTGTTTAGGTAATTTCTTATTACGAATAGGCAACCGAGAGAGAGAGAGAGAGAGACTGAATGAGTGAGTGAGTGGGTGCCTTGAGCACTAGGTTTTACAACTAGAGAGAGAGAGAGGGAGAGAGAGAGAGAGAAAGTGTGTGTGTGTGTGTGTGTGTGTGTGTGTGTGTGTGTGTGTGTGTGTGTGTGTGTGTGTGTGCCTTGAGCATTAGGTTTTACAACTTTTGGCTTGTTTTGGGAGATCATTCGCTATGCTTGTGCAAAGGTAGTTCTTAGAACTAACAGTTTATATGCCTTGAGCACTAGGATTTACAACTTTTGGCTTTTCTCTCTATTTTTCTTTACTTGGTGTTTTTCTCTAGTTTTCTCTACTTGCTTTTCTATTTTTTCGAATATTGGTAGTGACTACATGACTTGATATGACTTGGAATTGTTTATAGCTCATTGCAATCAGTTTTTGGTTTCATTTCACTTAAATGTATGTTTAATTCAGATTCAGGTAGAGAAAGCTAAGAAGCATTTGGATGAAATAGATGACTTCGAAGAGCCACTTCCAAGCAATGGTTTATTGAAGTGGAAAGAGTGTTTTTTTTTTTTTTTTTGGTGTTAGATTCAAATATATTTGAAAGGTATGTGTGTTGGCGTGGGGTGTGCTAGGAGCGGGAGGAGATTTTGATCCAGATAGAGAAGTATGAATGAAAATTTGTTTTCTACCTTCAGTCAAATGTTTGTGAATTGTAATGGAATATGCCAAAAAATAAATTGATTATATGAGTATTAGAATGGAATTTTGAGAAACATATAGCTTCCTTTCTTTTTTCTTCTATAATTTGTCATGTAGAATTTTAATGTTGCAATTCAATTAATCATGCTTGTTAATTAGGTGGAAAAAAATAAAATTGAGAAGCATATAAATAAATAATTTTTTTTAGATTTATGCATATTTCTAATGAATATTTCCGTTAGTAAATCTGTTAGTATTTTTTTAATTTTTTTGGAAATTACTAACGGATAGTAATAGTTGACAAACCGTTAGTATTCAATATTAATATTTTAAAATTAGTTGAAAAAAACCGTTAGTAAGTAGCTTTCTAACGGATATAATCGTTAGAAATCTTTTGATTTACTAACGGATATATCCGTTAAGTAAATCCGTTAGTAATATTACTAACGCTAAAATACTAACGGATATATTCGTTAGTAATGTTTTTTTCAACGGAAATATCCGTTAGTAATGAGGCCATATGGTGTAGTGTATACCAATCGGACATGACCTTTAGGTTAGTAATTGTGACTTGTGGTTTATATTTGGACTTTAATTTTCCTTTTGTCATCATACATTTATAACACACTCTCATCAACATGTTATACATATAATGTATAAATAAACTTACTGATTTCGTATTTGAATTCAAGTTGCATCACCCCAATATCGCTATTCACTTAATATATATTTAGGTCAAGTTCTTGGAAGATCTTTTCACTTGTATTATACTCATAGGGTATTATTTGAAGTTAGTTAGAATGTTTCCCAAAGACAAGGGCTTAAAATCTTGATAAAACTTTCAAAACAAGAAAAACTGTTTTTCACTGGAAAAACAGTCGACTGGATCATTTCTCCAGTCGACTGGACCCCTGAGAGTTCAGTCGACTGAATGTGATCGAAACCAGTTAACTGGTTTGTGTTCTGAAATCACAAGTTCTGCTTTGCAGCCTTTATTCATCCGGGCCCTTCCCTCAGTCGACTGTTTTAATGGCGCGTTTTAAAGTACGTGAAATTTAGTCGAGTGGATCGCGAGCCCAGTCGGCTGGATTACTGCACATAATAGTAACGACTCTTTTTCTAGGGTTTTGCTTTAGCATAATTAATTGCTCCCAACTATCTCAAACGTTCTAACTTTCGGAGAGAGTATTTATACTCACATGAATTTGGTTGTTGGGCACTTAATCAATTTCATTTAATACCATTCATTGCTATAAAAAATTAAAGCCCTAGTTTCATGATCCATTGTCACACCCCAACCCGCCCCCGCGGGCCAGGACACGAGTAACAAAGCCAACAATGACCAAACCACTATTTATAACGTTCCAAAAATAAGCATTTTAAACTGAAATATCAGGGGTAAAATAGTTTTTATCAACAAAATAATAAAAGAAATAAAATAAAGTTTTAAAACTATCGAATGGTACTTGGGCAGAGTTCCCCCTATTACAGCATCATTTCTCCCTGTTAAACAAGAATTGAAATACCAAAATATCACCAAAACACTTAGAAAATACTTTTAAAACTTCAATTCACAATTCATATTACAAGGATTTAATAAAAACTAAAACATAAACTTATCTCCAAAATTCAAACACTAGGAATATAACTACTCATCTAAACTCATTTACATATGAACATATTAAACAAAACCATTAACCTCGAGCTATCCCAGAACCCCCCCCCCCCCCCCCCCCCCCCCCCCCCCCCCTCACAGTTCAGCTCTTCTCACTGTGATGTTCGTTTGAACCTGCGTGGTCATTAGCCACAAAAATTGAATAAGCTTTCGCTTAGTGAGTACGTGGTACTAATCATGCAATTGGAGTATTTAATGAATCATAACACCAATTATGTATTCACAACAATAAATGGTCGCAGGCGTGTCAAGTAATCAACCACCATCGTTCTGGACCCTTGCTTCTGGGTCATTCTCACTTTTTCTGTCGCATATAGCGAAATCAAACTCATTCATTTGTGACCGTAGTCAATTCACTGTGGTTGTCACCACTATTCCCTTTTCTCTGAGGATTTCAACATCTCTCTGTCCCTTATATATGAGCTAACTAATGGTGATTATCACTTGAGACCCTTTGACCCAAATAAGCACATAAGCAACTCAACATGTCAGCATGGCAATTTCATCATTTTTGGACATGTTTTTAAATAATAATTAATCACATGCTTTTCTACTTAATCACAATTAAGCAATTTAAGCATTCACTAACAAATAAATAACATTAAACATCCAATTTTGGGATTAGTACACTCACCTCACAAATAGGTCCAAAATAAGCTAAGAATTCCCAAATTCCTTCGCAAAACTAGCTCTAGGTATTCCCAATGATATTCCTACATACATAGGTCACATATATGTATCACCCCTCAAAATGGGTCGCGGAAAAATATTACCAAAATTGAAAAAGAAAGACATAGAAATAACTCTCTCACCTCCACGAGTCCGAATATGACTTCGGTTCACGAAATAGAGATCGAACGACGAAGTTACGGCGACGAACGACGCGAAACCCCTTTTTCTTTCTTCCTCTCTTCTCTCGCAGACTCTCTGGAACTCTTCTAATTCTTTTTTTTTTTGTTGTTGTTTTAAGTAATGACAAGACAAACTTAAGGATGTATATCTCATCCAATTTTCTTCTATTTGCATTTACACCCCCACTACTTTCCAAAACTTATGATGAAACCCCCTAACAATTATATTAACTACCCAAATATATATAAGTGGGTATGTGTCTATGTCACGTATGGGTCCCAAATGTGGTCCCAAATATTTTATGAAGTTGCTAATTAACCTACTGGTTATGAATCCAATTCCTATTCGCTGTCACATAGGTACCCAAACTGGTACCATAAAAGGCTACAACTAACAATAAAATATTAAAAACAATTTAACAAATATCCATTTAATCACATAAATGCAACTAAATGCAATTTATATATCCAATCTGGACCTCCTGTGGGTCCCATGTCATATCTATCAAACTGTGCCCTTTATCAAGCACTTATCACATCGGGGTAACTGGAACTTACCCAAATATCACATGCAATTAATTATACTAATTAATGCATGAGAAATAAATATTACTTCCATTTTCTGGGTACGGGTGTTACATTCATTCTACTTGCTCTAGTTTTTTTTATTGTAATTCTTTGAGAGCATTAAAGAGAGCTATTTATTATTTCCATCTACTCTAAAAGAGAGTTTTCTCAGTTGTATTTCAAACACACAATCATTCTCAAAAGTTGTAAAGAAGGGTTGGTGTAATCCTTGCTCCAAGTGAAGGTATTCTTTTATTTGGAGAAGTAAAGAAGTTCAAGAAGAACTTGTAAGAGTGATTTGATCTTCATCTAAAGAAGATTGTTTAGTGGAATCCTCAAGAGATGTTCTTGAGTGGTGAACGTAGGCCGTAGATTGTGGATTGCCGAACCACTTGAAAACTCGGTTTACAAGTGTCTCTCTCCCTTTCACTTTACTTATTCTTTTTATTGGTTATTGTGGTTGATTAACTTTAATTTGCCATTAGTCATTAGTAATCTTATTCAATCGATTCTAATTATACTTAAACATACACTGAGAGTGAGTTCAAGCTCTATCTCTATCTCTATCTCTATCTCTCCTCTGTGTGTTCTCTCTCTGCAACTCTCTTCTTTTTTCCTCTCTGTATTATTTCTCTTAATTCTCACTGTTATGATGTCTGTGTGTGTTAGTGAGAGTTGTGTGTGGAGTGTGGAGTCTAGAGTGCATACATGTATATATATTTTCCTAAACTTGGGGACCAAGTTGAGATCTTGTGGCCCAAAACAACACCAACACCCATACACACAACACTGCACATGATCTTGTTTGTTTGGTTGGTTTGATTTGATTTTCTTGATTTGGTTTGCTTTTTAAGAAAATATCCCAAAACAATGATTAAGAAACAATAATGCAATTAATATTAAAATAGTATTTGAAAAGTGAGTTTATCCTAAATCGTAGGATATTTTCAAGGCCCAGTCTTTACATGTTGTTGCGTATAATTCATTGACAGTCAGGTATGTTGCGGTATTCATGAGCCGGAATATTAATACTCACAGTTACATAATTAAATGAGTAATACTTGAGGCACAACCAAAGCCACAACCTTATTTGCACAACCTTCATTTTGTGTCTATCTCTCTCTTGATGGGTCCCACAGTGCCAGTGACCCCACAGTGCCCACTAGGAGAGAGATAGACACAAAATGGAGGTTGTGCAAAAAAAGTTGTGGCTTTAGTTGTGCCCCAAGTATTACCCTAATTAAATTACAGATATTGTGAATAGTACAACAAGTACTATTTATTTATTATTAATAATAAAATATGATTACCGAGTATATAAAACACAGTAATAATATGAAAACCAGTATTTTTATTTAAAATGTGGAATTAAAAATTACAAATTGCTACAGGGTTAAGTGTCCACTTTTAAACCATATGTGGGTAAAGTGAAATCGAACTTAATCACATAAAGATAGAATATAATTAATCTTTTATTTGAATAGCATTTGTTTTTGGAACTTATGAGTGACATTAATTAATGGTACCTTTACATATGTAAGGTAATATATTACATGGCATATTTTTTAAATATCTATTACTAGATGCAAATATATATATTTCTTCAACAATGTTAGGGGCACAAACACTTTACACAAACACTTACAAACACACTCTATCTCTCTCATGGGTGTTACTGTGGCGTCTGGATAATTTCAGTGAACCCCTCAGTACCACCAAGAGAGATAGAGTGTGTTTGTTAGTATTTGTGCCCTCAAATATTACCCATATTTCTTTGTATGTATACATGTGGAAGTTGAGAGTGTATATATGTTAATAAAAAGAATAAAGTTTTGGGCACGAAACTTTACAAATAAATTCCACTAATAAGGTGGAATGACTAATTGGCAGGGTGGGATCCAGTAGCTTTAACCCACAAACTAGGGGTTAAAGTTGTCGAGTCACACCCTGTCAACTAGACATTCTATCTTGTTAGTGGAATTGATTTGTAAACTTTTGTGTCCAAAGCTTTATGTTAAAAAAAGGGCAAAGTACACTTTAGTCCATTAAACCATACACCTATTTTCAATAAGGTCAGCACAAGTATTAGCAAAATAAAAAGTATTTGATTTACAAGTACCTTTATATATATATATATTTTTTTTTATCTATGGTTATGTTGTTATAATCAGTCGTTTCCACAGACTGCGCCAAGATGTTGTTGCTAGCAAATGTCTGGCTTCTTCTATCTTTGTCCTCTCAACGTTTAAGACCTGCAAAAAGGTCTAAATTTCATACGAGATTGTCTATTAATTCACCAAAGGCCTAAATTTTATATGAAATTCTGGGAATTCATTAATATTGGTTGGCCTATTGATTTCTCTTGGACCACAACAAGAGTCTTTGTTAGCCTCATCAAGGATATTTCTAATTCATACTCCCTTCGTCCCATAATAAGTATTCACATTTCCTTTTTTGGATGTCTCACAATAAGTGTTCACTTTTCTAAATTGGTATATAGCTTTTACTTACTTTCCAAAACTACCATTATAATAAATACTCCATAAAGTAGCATTTATTTGTGGTCCCAAAACAAGCAAAAAGTCAAACACCCATCACATCTAAGGGTAAGATTGGAAAGTGACTCTTTAATGAACCAAAAAAAATAATATAATACAACCTTCTTAAACATTGTGCAAAATGAAAGTGGACACTTATTATGGGACGAAGGGAGTATAAAATTGTCTATTGATTGGTTGGAGTTTTCAAAAAATTAGTGATTGGAGATATTTGGGCCAATTCAAGGAAGGACAATTCTATAGTGAGCAACTTCTCATATGAGAAGCGGGTTTTAACCGTTGGATGAGTATCTAGCCATAAGATTCATAGAAAGCTAAAGATGCATTTATTGCTTGATGCTTATCCAACGGTTAAAACCTGTCTTCTCATATGAGAAGCTTCTCGCAATAGACTTATCCTTCAAGGAAATACTATTGTCATATGTTATTAATTAAGCGTCGTTTCGTGTGTTATTGTATAGAATTGTTTAAGTTTGTTATATTTTGGGGTTTGTAGTAGTCCTTGTGTGTGTGTGTGTTTATGGTGGATTAGGAGTTTCAGGGGTTGAGCTACCCCATGTTCCTGTGTTTTGCATAGAGGTGTCAAACGGGTCGGGTTGGCCCTGCCCGACCCGCTTTTTTCGGGCCAAAAGTCCGGCCCGGCTCGCTTTTTTCGGGCCAACAGCCCGGCCCGGCTAGGCCCTGTCCATTACATCCGGTCCGGGGCGGACACCCCCATTGGTGTCCTCGGCCCGGCCCGGCCCGCTACCTTGCCCAAAGCCCGGTGGCCCGCTCGGCCCGGCCCGAGGCCCGATCCTAAACCCACAAAATTAGTGTTTTTTTTACATTAAAAAGCCTAAAATATTCAAGTCCGGTCCCTAGCCCGCTCCTAGCCCGAAGCCCCGCCCGGCCATAGTAGGCCTGGGCCACCGGTCCGGGGCGGACAACCCCCCTCCCCTCCCAAGCCCGCCCCGGTATTAGGTGAAGCCCGGCCCAAAAGCCAGGTTGAGCCCGCTTTGACCGAACCCGGCCCGGCCCGATTGACACCTCTAGTTTTGCATATCAACTGTTCGTTGAAACCAGCTCTGGCAAATGGGCAGGCCTGATCGTGTTCGGTTGTCACGACCCATCCCACTACGCGTGGAAATAGGACACGTGGCACGCCACCAAGGCTCATCCAAATAATCATATAAATATACGCAGCGGAAAGAACTTTAAAACAACCCTGGTATTTAAAACTTAGGGAACATTACCCTCTGAATTTGTAAAATCCATTGAAATCAGAGTTATAAAAAGTTTTTGTTCAATCAAAAGTGTTCACAAGAATCCATTTCAAAATACAGAAGTTCAGTCGACTGCCCAGTCGACTGTACTAGGGTCCAGTCGACTGTGCCTGGCAGAAACTAAAACCCTAAATCCACAACAGAGGTCCAGTCGACGGCCCAGTCGACTGGTTTGAGAAACCAGTCGACTGCTTTTCAATAATTAGAAGCAGTAGCCAAAACAACAGTGGTTCAGTCGACTGATGAAGGGGTTCAGTCGACTGATTTTCTATTAATCACTTACAGAGCCTCAAACCCCCGAGAACCAGTCGACTGACCCTGGGTCCAGTCGACTGCTCCCCTGCTGGCAGCCCTGTGATGAAAATTAACAACTCATCCTTCTCAATACCAACAACAATCCCAACCATAACTGATTTTCAACATAATAAAACACCATTACAGACGTTCAAGTATAGAATTACCATATTACAAAGCTAATCCAAGGATCTATTACAACGTGTACAATATTCGAATCCTTACACAAGTTTTAGGATTTAAAACAAAACATATACAAGTGTGATTCCCCCGGCTTTCATCGGCCTCACTCATCGCGCTTCTTCTTATCTTTCTTCTTACCTGCAATGGAGTACATCTCCACTGCTCAGCTATATGCTGAGCGTACAAGTCTAACATGTGCAATATATGACAAAACATGCTTTAATCTCATAAATCATACAATAGTCTCTAGGAAGAAAAATACGCATTCATCCGGTAGCGGCAAGTCCAAGCCTTAAACCGCGATACCAATGGCAAGTCCAAGTCTATTAACCATTGTATCCACAAGTGCCATGGCAAGTCCAAGTCTATCAACCATGCACAGTAGCCGTCGCTACTAAATTCTCAAACATCGAGAAGCTTACTCCGGCATGAATTTGTATAAGACTCCCCTTTGACCCACATAGACAACTTAACGTGCTCGCATAAATTTAGACATGCTTTCCACAATTTAGCGCGTGCATAATTAACGGGCCTACAATTAACACATGGATTTCGCCCGGATCTCAATTTCGTCGTCGAAATATAAAACATGTATTTCCCTATATTTCACAAGTTAGAACTTCATACCTCGTGCGATTTTCCTCAAACTTTGAAGGATCGACTAGGAGGCTAAATAAACGTCGGATTCCGAATTTGAGAAAATTCCTACAAGTTATACCTGTTTTTTTTTCCAAAAGTCTAAAATTAAGATCTTTACAAAACTTGGCCAAACACGGCCTAAGTGGTATCAAAACGTAGATCTTACCTCCACGAGTTCAAATCTGAAATCTGGAGAAAATCTGACGGACGAACGGTCGTCGATCGGCGTCTCAAAGCCCGTTGGCTCCAAATCTCCCTTCTCTCTCCTCTCTCTAGATATTTATAAAAGTTGTGGATGAGAATGAAATCTCATCCACTTCTATTTATAGGCAAACTTCTCGAAAATTGTGTTTACCTCCCCGCAAGTTTCTCAAAACTTCTAATTAGTTCTCGAAACTTCACGCACATCCATTTTATAACTTTACGAGTGAAAACTATAAATTTCAAAAGTTTTCGACTAGGTTTCGTTTGGGTCCAAAAATAACGTCTGAAAACTAAATTCTGTGGAATCTCTACACAACCTACCTTTTTAATTAACGTGTCACTCACGTTCTCAAAATGATATAAACAATATCAAAGATTATCAGAATTATACTACACAGGCATAATTACTATTCACATAAATACCATATAAAGTCAAATAACATTTAAATCATATAAATGCCATTTACTCATGATCATGTAATATGAACTTCCATGTTCCCGTGTCCTCACTGACACCTTACCGTTGACTCACAGTCAACCTCAATCCACCATTATCAACTAACATTGATAATCCACAAAATCTGAATATGCATGATAAAACAATGATTTTATGGAACGGGTGTGACAACTCTCCCCTCCAAAAAGGAAGTTTGTCCCCAAACTTTACCTCATGCGTCGAATAAGTATGGATACTCATTCCTCATGTCTTCCTCACTTTCCCATGTAGCCTCTTCCACCGTATGACTACGCCATAGTACTTTCACCATTGGAATAGTCTTGGTTCTCAAAACTTGTTCTTTGTGATCTAGAATCTCCACTGGTTGTTCCACATAAGTCAAGTCCCCCTGAATTTGCATCGGTTCAGGTATAATGATCTTATTCGCATCTGTCATACATCGCCTCAACATCGATACGTGAAATACGTTATGCACATGTTCCAACTCTGATGACAAGGTCAAACGATAAGCTACTGGACCAACCCTCTCTAGGATCTCAAAAGGTCCTATGAATCTCGGATTGAGCTTTCCCCTCTTCCCAAATCGTACAATGCCTTTTGAAGGCGATACTCGTAAGTATGCGAAATCTCCCACTTCAAAATTCATCGGTCGTCGTTTAGAGTCCGCATAGCTCTTATATCGGCTCTGAGCTACCTTGAGTCGCTCTTGAATCAACTTCACCTTTTCAGTAGTCACCTGTATTAACTCAGGTCCTAATAACTTTCTTTCTCCCACCTCGGTCCAACAAACTGGCGATCGACACTTACGGCCATACAGAGCCTCATATGGTGCCATACCAATACTGGACTGAAATCCGTTGTTATACGCAAATTCAATTAATGGCAAGTGGTGCTCCCAATCACTCCCAAAGTCTAACACACACAATCTCAACATATCTTCTAGCGTCTGAATCATGCGCTCTGACTGTCCATCGGTCTGAGGATGAAATGCAGTACTGAAACTCAATTTCGTACCCATAGCTTCTTGAAAACTTCCCCAAAATCTTGACGTAAAACTACTATCACGATCTGATACAATCACAGCTGGGACTCCATGTAGTCTTACAATCTCTTTCACATATAATTCCACTAACTTCGAAGGCTTAGTTGTCTTGATTGGTAGAAAATGGGCTGACTTGGTTAGTCGGTCAACTATAACCCAAATCTTATCATTCTTATTGAATGATCGTGGAAATCCTGAAACAAAGTCCATCGTGATCTCGTCCCACTTCCATTCTGACACAGGTAAAGGTTGTAATAATCCCGCGGGTACTTGTCTCTCTGCTTTAATCTGTTGACATGCCGAACATTCGGATACAAACTTTGCGACTTCACGCTTCATACCCTTCCACCAGAAGTTTTCTCTCAAGTTTCGGTACATCTTATTACTTCCCGGGTGCACTGAATATTTTGTATTATGAGCTTCTTCTAAAATTCTCTCTTTCAAGTCTTTCACATTCGGTACACATAATCGATTTCCCAGTTTCAACGTTCCTTGTTCTAATACAAAACCAGGTCGCTTTCCCAAAGGTATCTCTTCTCTCATTTTACACAAATAAACATCGTGAAACTGTTCCCTCTTGATTTCATCAATAATATCTGGGCGTGCCATGATCGCCATCATTAAACCACCATTAGTCTCTGGAATCACATCCAAGTCTAAACGTTCCATTTCTTTTACCAATTCTTTTTGTTGCGTTAGCTCGTCGGCTAATTTCCTCGGCGTCTTCCGGCTTAATGCATCGGCTACTACATTCGCCTTTCCCGGATGGTACTCAATCGAAAGATCGTAATCCTTCATCAACTCCAACCATCTTCGTTGTCTCATGTTCAAGTCCCGTTGGGTGAAAATATATTTTAAACTCTTGTGGTCCGTGAATATCTCACACTTTTCCCCGTACAAATAATGTCTCCAAATCTTCAAGGCATGAATTACTGCAGCTAATTCCAGATCATGAGTCGGATAATTAATCTCATGTGTCTTCAACTGTCTAGAAGCATAAGCAATCACTTTACCCCCTTGCATCAACACGCATCCCAACCCTTTGTGTGAAGCGTCACTATAGATCACAAACCCCTCGGTTCCGGATGGTATTGTCAGGATAGGTGCTCTCGTTAGTCGTGCTTTCAATTCTTGGAAATTGTACTCACATTCCTGACTCCATTCAAATGTAACACCTTTTCTCATTAACTTTGTCATTGGCAATGAAATCTTTGAGAAATGTTCAATAAAACGGCGGTAGTACCCCGCTAATCCCAAGAAACTTCGAATTTCGGATACGGAAGTCGGCCTTTGCCAATTTGACACAGCTTCTACTTTGTGAGGATCAACTAAAACTCCATTCTTATCAATCACGTGACCAAGAAAAGTAATACTAGACAACCAAAATTCACATTTCTTGAATTTACCAAATAATTGTTTCTCTCGTAATCTCTGAAGTATCAACCTCAAGTGGTTCTCGTGTTCTATCTTACTAGGTGATTAGATAAGGATATCGTCAATAAATACAATCACAAAGTCATCTAAATAATCTTTGAATACTCGATTCATAAGGTCCATGAACGCAGCTGGTGCATTAGTAATCCCAAATGGCATAACTAAGAACTCATAGTGTCCATAACGCGTTCCGAAAGCTGTTTTCTCAACATCTTCGGCCTTCACTTTCAACTGATGATAACCTGATCTTAGGTCTATTTTGGAGAATACTTGTGCCCCACGAAGTTGATCAAATAAGTCATCAATTCTGGGTAGTGGATACTTGTTCTTGATTGTCAATTTGTTCAGTTCCCGATAATCCACACACATTCTCATCGAACAATCTTTCTTCTTTACAAACAACACTGGAGCTCCCCACGGCGATACACTTGGTCGAATGAAACCTTTATCAAGTAACTCTTGTAGTTGAACTTTCAGTTCCTTCAATTCTAGTGGTGCCATTCTATACGGTGCCTTGGATACCGGTCCTGAGTCTGGCTTTACCTCAATGGTGAATTCAATTTCTCTCTCAATAAGAACATCTGGTAGATCATCAGGAAAGACATCTGAATATTCTCGCACTATCGGAATGTCTTCTATTTTGAATTCGGTCGCTGAGACATCAGTCACTGAACATAGAAATCCCTGACATCCCTTTTTCAATAACTTTCCCGCTCGGATAGCTGAAATCAAATACGGCGGCGATATAACCCCACTCCTTTGGAAACAAAAGCTCCCATGTACTGGTGATCGAAAATTAACTTCTTTCCGTTCACAATCTATCGTAGCTTGGTTAAGGGCTAACCAATCCATTCCCAATATCACATCAAAATGATTCACCCCAATCGGTATAAGGTCTACAGTCATCAACTTCTCGCCTAGTTTGATTTCACAGTTCTTATATATAGTAGACGTCATCATCGATTTACTAAGTGGCACAGCAATAGACAATTCATATCCTAACGGTGCCGATTTAACATTCAAATGTTCAACAAAAGCATGTGATACAAATGAATGCGTAGATCCCAAGTCAACAAGTATGCGTGCTAAGTGCGAACATACAAGCACCATACCTGAGACTACTGTCTCGGAAGCAGTCACATCTCCTGGGTTCATCTGATATGCTCTTCCTTGACGTTGTTCCGTCCTTTGTCCCCCGTCATTGAACTGTCTAGGCTTCGACCCACTGGAAGCCATAGAACTAGCTCCTTGCTGAAGATACTTCCTCGGGCAATCCCTGGCTTGGTGCCCAAATACTCCACAATCATAACACTTGCCTCTCATGTCGGGTGTTGAATTTATACTACCCCCGCCTTGGTTCCTGTTCTGGGGTTTGGTCATGAAACATCGGCCTGAGTGTGGTCTGTTGCAAAGCGAACACAACGGTATGCTACTTGGCGTTCTCCTAAAGTCACTGGAACTAGAACCAGAGCCTCTTTGAAATGGCCTCTTGAAAGATCCACCTTGGTTCCTATCTCCACTCTCATTGTTTCGTTTTCCGTGCTGATTCTGCCTCGACCTTTCCATTCCACTCTCGGCCACTAGCGCCGTTTGTTGTACTGCTGACACAGTCGAATGCTCGTAAGTCTCTACCCTCAAACGGATATTTTCCCTTAAGCCCTCTTCAAATTTCCTTGCCCTATCTTCCTCCTCTGGTACAGAACCCTTTCCAAACCTCAACAACGCATTGTACTTGGAAGTATATTCGGTTACAGTCATATCTCCCTGCTTCAAGTTATCAAATTCTCTCTTCTTTGCATTGTAGGCGGCTCGTGGAAAGAACCGGCGATTGAATTCCACCTTGAACCCTTCCCAAGTAATCGGTGCCCCTTGATCTAGTACATTTACCCACCAGTTCTGGGCTTCACCCTTCAGTACATCACTTGCATTTTCCATCTTCTCCCTATCGGTCATCGGGATAGATCGGAAGATTCGTTCCATGTCCATTATCCAATGTTCTGCGAGCGTTGGATCGGGTGTCCCATGAAATTCCATTGGTTTCTTTTGAGTAAACTGTTCAGATATTGACCTCATACCCCTACTTTTGGGTGCATTTACTACGGTTATTGGTTCCACTTCAATGTGAGGTGTGGGAGGCAATCGCTCCGCTATATTCCGTATCATTTTCCCCATATTCCCCATCATCTCTGCCATTTCATTCATTCGTCGGGTATGGGGTGATAACTCTCGGTCATCTATGATTACAATCCTGTAGTTTTCAATGCATAAACACTATGCATGTACAACAATAACAATGTTATGTATGTAAAACAACATCCATATGCATCAAACATCTCTAAGATGCATGAATGCAATTTAAAACATGTGGCAATTCACTCAACACTCCACTCGTCGTCGAACGTTCCCAAAGTTTTGTTACCTCTAGCTCTGATACCAATAAATGTCACGACCCATCCCACTACGCGTGGAAATAGGACACGTGGCACGCCACCAAGGCTCATCCAAACAATCATATAAATATACGCAGCGGAAAGAACTTTAAAACAACCCTGGTATTTAAAACTTAGGGAACATTACCCTCTGAATTTGTAAAATCCATTGAAATCAGAGTTATAAAAAGTTTTTGTTCAATCAAAAGTGTTCACAAGAATCCATTTCAAAATACAGAAGTTCAGTCGACTGCCCAGTCGACTGTACTAGGGTCCAGTCGACTGTGCCTGGCAGAAACTAAAACCCTAAATCCACAACAGAGGTCCAGTCGACGGCCCAGTCGACTGGTTTGAGAAACCAGTCGACTGCTTTTCAATAATTAGAAGCAGTAGCCAAAACAACAGTGGTTCAGTCGACTGATGAAGGGGTTCAGTCGACTGCTTTTCTATTAATCACTTACAGAGCCTCAAACCCCCGAGAACCAGTCGAATGACCCTGGGTCCAGTCGACTGCTCCCCTGCTGGCAGCCCGGTGATGAAAATTAACAACTCATGCTTCTCAATACCAACAACAATCCCAACCATAACTGATTTTCAACATAATAAAACACCATTACAGACGTTCAAGTATAGAATTACCATATTACAAAGCTAATCCAAGGATCTATTACAACGTGTACAATATTCGAATCCTTACACAAGTTTTAGGATTTAAAACAAAACATATACAAGTGTGATTCCCCCGGCTTTCATCGGCCTCACTCATCGCGCTTCTTCTTATCTTTCTTCTTACCTGCAATGGAGTACATCTCCACTGCTCAGCTATATGCTGAGCGTACAAGTCTAACATGTGCAATATATGACAAAACATGCTTTAATCTCATAAATCATACAATAGTCTCTAGGAAGAAAAATACGCATTCATCCGGTAGCGGCAAGTCCAAGCCTTAAACCGCGATACCAATGGCAAGTCCAAGTCTATCAACCATTGTATCCACAAGTGCCATGGCAAGTCCAAGTCTATCAACCATGCACAGTAGCCGTCGCTACTAAATTCTCAAACATCGAGAAGCTTACTCCGGCATGAATTTGTATAAGACTCCCCTTTGACCCACATAGACAACTTAACGTGCTCGCATAAATTTAGACATGCTTTCCACAATTTAGCGCGTGCATAATTAACGGGCCTACAATTAACACATGGATTTCGCCCGGATCTCAATTTCGTCGTCGAAATATAAAACATGTATTTTCCTATATTTCACAAGTTAGAACTTCATACCTCGTGCGATTTCCCTCAAACTTTGAAGGATCGACTAGGAGGCTAAATAAACGTCGGATTCCGAATTTGAGAAAATTCCTACAAGTTATACCTGTTTTTTTTCCCAAAAGTCTAAAATTAAGATCTTTACAAAACTTGGCCAAACACGGCATAAGTGGTATCAAAACGTAGATCTTACCTCCACGAGTTCAAATCTGAAATGTGGAGAAAATCTGACGGATGAACGGTCGTCGATCGGCGTCTCAAAGCCCGTTGGCTCCAAATCTCCCTTCTCTCTCCTCTCTCCTCTCTCTAGATATTTATAAAAGTTGTGGATGAGAATGAAATCTCATCCACTTCTATTTATAGGCAAACTTCTCGGAAATTGTGTTTACCTCCCCGCAAGTTTCTCAAAACTTCTAATTAGTTCTCGAAACTTCACGCACATCCATTTTATAACTTTACGAGTGAAAACTATAAATTTCAAAAGTTTTCGACTAGGTTTCGTTTGGGTCCAAAAATAACGTCTGAAAACTAAATTCTGTGGAATCTCTACACAACCTACCTTTTTAATTAACGTGTCACTCACGTTCTCACCACAGTTCTCAAAATGATATAAACAATATCAAAGATTATCAGAATTATACTACGCAGGCATAATTACTATTCACATAAATACCAGATAAAGTCAAATAACATTTAAATCATATAAATGCCATTTACTCATGATCATGTAATATGAACTTCCATGTTCCCGTGTCCTCACTGACACCTTACCGTTGACTCACAGTCAACCCCAATCCACCATTATCAACTAACATTGATAATCCACAAAATCTGAATATGCATGATAAAACAATGATTTTATGGAACGGGTGTGACATCGGTCTAGGCCCAAAACAGGCTGGTCTCAGATAAGGGCTATTTTTTGGGTTTGGCCCGTTTGTGTTATGGGGCCTGGTCTGACTAACATTTCTTCTCTTCTTCTCCTCCTGTATCTAGAGTGTGTTGTGCGTGATTTTAAAGAGAGAGAGATGCGAAGTTAATTAAATAGAGTCAGAATTTGAGTATGATTGAATTAATTTTTTACAATCTTTCGTGTTTGTCTTAACCTAACATGTGACAGATAAGCATTACGTGTAACGTGCGTGACAATTTTTAATAATTTAAGCTAATAGTGTTAGAATTTGAATCTAATTAAATGAAATTTTGAAATTCAAAAACCCAATTAAAAAAAAGAATAATTTCTATATCCAATTAAAAATAAGTATTCCCTCCGTCCCATAATAAGTGTCCACATTTCCTTTTTTGGATATCCCACAATAAGTGTCCACTTTCCGAAATTGGCATATAGCTTTTACTTACTTTCCAAAACTACCCTTATAATAAAAACAAAGTAGCATTTATTTGTGGTCTCAAAACAAGTAAAAAGTCAAACACCCATCACATCTAAGGGCAAAATTAAAAAGTGACCATTTAATGAACCAAAAAAATTAAAATAATACAACTTTCTTAAACAATATACAAAATAGAAGTAAACACTTATTATGGAACGGAGGGAGACTAAAGTAAAATTACCCTTAAAAAAAAAAAAAAAGTTGAGACCCAGCAGGGCCACCACCTAACCTAACCCACTTCCTAGCAAAAGAAAACCCCCCCATATCCACGCATCTCTCTCACTCTCCTCACTTATTTTCTTTTCTTTATCTGTTTCATCTCTTTTCTGAGTCTTCTCTCATTCTGTCTGTCTCTCTCTCTCTCTGTCTATCTCTCTTCTGAGCGAAGAGCTGAAGCTCTCGCCCTCCCATGGCTTTTTCATCTTCTTCTTAATCTTCGAAGGCCTTACAGGTTTTGCCTCACAAAAGTCGTAATATGAAAGTTGTAAATCGCGACGAGGGCTACGCGTGGGTACCTTCAGAGTCGCCATCAGAGTTATTTGGTAGCGTGATTTCGTCAAATCTACGAAGGTGGGGTTTTATCCTTGTTAACTTGATCTTTAATTATCGTTTATGAAACTAGATGATAAATTTTTTGGGCTAATTATTTTATTTAGCATCATACTTGATGTTTTTTTTTTTTTTTTTTTTTTTTTTTTTTTTTTTTGCTGATCAAAGTACTTTAATACTTGATGTTAAATTATATGATAAATTGGTGGACCTGTGTGAACAGGGTAGAGTCAAGAATTTTGGTCAGGCCTAGACTATAAGCCTAGACTATACGGGAGTTCGGAGAAGGCAATTTGTTTTTGGATTTATTTATGCATAATTGGCAATTTTTGTACGGTCTACTGCCATATAATTGTGATTTTTTTGGATATACTTGTAATACAAGTCTATTCGGTGTCACGTAAATATTGTATAAAAAATTCTAGGATGTCTATTTCTAAAACGCATAAAATTCTCACTCTAAAAAAAAAATTTCAAAATTTCGGGCGCCTTTATTTTTGAGTTGTATATACCTGTATATCAATATATACATATATGATACTAAATTGGTCCTTGGACTTGCAGCCTAAACATAAGTTAAGGGGGACTTAAATAGTTTAGGACAAAATTTTAATTCTCAAAATCTCAGGCCTGCCCCTCAACCCTTATTGTCTCTGCCCCTGCCTGTGTATATAAATTTTCTGCGGTATATATTTCTATAGATGGTTTGGTAGTGTGATTAAAGATGTAAATTTGGATTACTTGATTTGTTTAGTACTACCTTTACTTGGTTGGGTGCTTTAAGCGTCATTTATGTTGAGTGTAATTATGCTAACGACAATAGATCCATGTATGTGTGTGTATATATATATATATATATATCTCTTTGGTTAGAGGAGCTTCGAGCTTATCACATTTGTAGCCATGGGGAGCTATGACTTTATCAGATTGAGTTACGTGTCTTAGAAGAAAAAAGAAAAAAAAGAAAAAGATTTGAGTTATGTCAGTTGGGCAAAAGGGCCTCGAAGTTGGAATGGAAAGATTCCTTGTAAATCTTATAGATCATTTATAGGGAATTGTTGGAATAAGTTATGGAATTGGAAAGGGATATGGGATACTAAGAGGCCCGGAAGGGTAATGATACACCCACACGCTCAATTACACCCCTAACCACATTTAGCACATCCTGACCTTTGATTGTCCTTAATTCTGGAGGGTTCCACATGAGTTCACATAGAACCCACTAAAATTAAGGAGCAAGATATGTTAAATGTGGTTGGGAGTGTGATTGAGGGAGTGGATATATCATTATTGCTATAGATACTACTTTATTAATTATGACTTATGATGTTAAACTTTGTATTATAGCTATGAATGTTGTTGTGCTATTGAAAGTGTATTGTTTATAGATTGGAATGCAGTGAGCACTGTTACCCCTACACAATTTTTGCGGGAGCAGAATGCAATAAAGAACTTAGGCTCAAGAGATTTAGATGAGGAAGTTTCTACATTCAAGGTTGTCTTCCATGTATTTAATTTTTCAGAATAATATAATTATTATTTGGTATTTCTTTATAAAGAAATTTTAGAGTTATTATTGTATTTGATAACCATTGGATAGCCCTACAATGTTTTTGACATTACTCTCACTTTATGATTTTCGTTTTAGTGGATCGATACCATGACCCCCTATATAGGTCCAACTTGGTTGTGTGTGTATATATATATTTAAAACTTCTTTAATGACTTGTCTGATTGGGGGTTAGACTATAATACACCCTTGTTAAAAGTGTTGACATCCATGATCCACCCCCTTATTTGTCACCCTTAGATCAATTCAATCTTGGCCCTTATGAGTTAATTAGTATAATGTCCATTTTACTATAAGTTTCTTTCAATAGGTTCAACTCATGAAACATTTTAGTGTGAAGTCTATTCCACAAATCCGGACCAAACTACCATTTCCATTTCCCATTCAATATTTTGCAATAAATAACTCTAAGATTTTGGGGGTTTCAAAATTCAAACCCAAATACCCAAATGAGAATAAATCACATTCTATATCCATTTTACTCTCTCTCTCTCTCTCTCTCTCTCTCTCTCTCTCTCTCTCTCTCACACACACACACACACACACACACAGAGGTCGTGACTCTCTCTTGGCCACCTCCACTTCAGACGTCATCTTCTCACCACCGCCCCTCTCACAATCTTCTCAACCCAACGCAACCACCACTTCCGACGAAGTAGGGCTCTTAAACGATTAAACGATGCCAAGACGATTCGAAGTGGATTCGAAGATCGCAGATCGAAATGTCAAAAGCCTGACAAATTAGGGCTTAATCGCAAGTTTATTGATTTGTTATTTAAATCCTTTGATTTGTTCTTATATTCTCTAATCCATGGAATGACTTCTTGATGATTTAGTTTAGTTTGATTTGTTCTTATACACTCTAATCTCGTCGACATAACTTTTTTTCTCTGGCAGATTTTTCGGCAATGTTGATGAAATCGAGAAGTGATGTTGAGGGTTGTGGAGGTGTTGTCCTCCGTAGGAAGAGTGGTGGCTGTTGGTGGCGGCGATTGTTGGTGGCGGGAGCGGGAGCGGAGGCGGAGGCGGAGGCGGAGGCATGAAATGAAAAGCTACTCTCATATGAATTCATTTGTAGACTTATTTTTTTTAGTGATAAAACAGTATTAAATTTAACACTAGTGTTCTTGTTTCAAAGGTTGTGGAGTGAACTTGTATACTATATTATGATCCAAAAGGTTGTATTATAAAATTTAACACTCATATTCTTGCTTCAAAGGTTGTGATGTGAAATTGTATACTATGTTGTAGTTCAAAGATTGTGGTTCAAAATGTTATAGTGTAAAATTTAACACTCATGTTCTACGTTCACATGATGTAGTGGGAAATTGTATACTATGTAAAGGAAAATTGTGATATCAATGAAATGTTGCAGTTAGTGTAAAATGAATGTGCAAATGAATTTGTTATAAGATGGTGTTCCATTTGTTAAATAACTCGAATATGAGTGAAATTTAACAATTTTAGTGTAAAATTTAATACTCATATTCATTCTAGTGTGAAATTTAACTTCTTCTTTTTTTTTTTGTGATATTGATGAATGACTGTTAGATTATTCAAGAATGGTGAAAATACGAAATTAAAAAAATCTGTGTAAGATTAAACAGAATCTAATGTATAAAGCCCTACAATCATGGCATTTAGTAACTTCCCAAAATATATGCAAGATTTATGTGATTTAATTTGGTAACTTCCCAAAATATATGCAAGATTCATGGGATTGAGTTTGACCGAAATATACATATCAGCATTATATATATCATTTATGGGTAAAATGGAAAAATTATCTATCACTAATTTGGATTTTGGACTAATCTCTAACAATTACAATTATATGGCCTATTATTATGGGGATAATACTTGAGATACAACCAAAGACAACTTTTTGGACACAACTTAAGAGGTGTGTCTATATCTTTCCTATGTCACTGTGGGGTCCAGTGATGTCATAACAGAGATATAGACACATCTTTTGGGTTGTGTCCGAAAAGTTGTATCTTTGAATGTGCCCCAATCTTTACTCTTATTATGGAGTACAAATTGGTGGACCTATTACACAAAACGTAGGTAAAATGTGACTTTTGACTAGATTTTTCTTTATGAATTTGGTTATTACCTGTTACTCTTTGTTTTAGATTTTTTTTTTCTCTTCCCCTAGTGGTGTCAAACGGGCCGGGCCGGGCTCGGTCAAAGCGGGCTTGACCGGGCTTCGGGCCGGGCCGGGCCGGGCTTCACTTAAAATCGGGCCGGGCCGTGCCGGGCTTGGGAAGGGAGGGGGGATGTCCGCCCCGGACCGGTGGCCCGGGCCTAGCGGGCCGGACATCGGGCCAGGCCGGACGGGCTAGCGGGCTTCCTTTGATTTTTGGCCTTAAAAGTGGCGGGCTTCGGGCCGGGCCGGGCATTTTCTTCATTTCGGGCCGGCCCGGGGTATGTGACCCGGGCCTAGCGGGCCGGGCCTTGTGGCGGGCCGGGCCGGGCTTTTAGCCCGAAAAAAGCGGGCCGGTCCGGGCCAACCCGGCCCGTTTGACACCTCTATCTTCCCCCATCTCTCTCTATATGTATATCTGCATACTTATGTATGTATGTATATCTATATATATATATATATAAATAAATAATTAAAAGAAAAGAAAAGAATTGAAGCCTCCCCCTTCCCCCCCAACCCCAACCCCAACCCCCAACCCCAACCCCAATGCCCTTTTCGGCAGAAATTTAAAGGGGTGTCTACTTTTTATTTTTATTTTTATTTTTTTATTTTTAAAATAAAAAAGTATTAAATAATCAAAGATATCTAGATATTTTGTATGCGCGACTGCACTTTTCGAATTTTTGGAATGCAACGCGATTGAGATTTTGACTACCCGGGTCACCTCGACATACGCAAAATTTTGATGTAAAAATCAGATTTTTCAAACGCTGTTTGGCGCGCATTTAGTATCAATTTGTACTGAAACTGCCCGATAAATTACTTTTTTTCGAAATTATTTTCATTTTTTTTTGTAAGGTGTTTTTCATATAATGTTCCTTTTTTAATTCATATTTAAAATTAAATGATTTTCTAAGTTTGGCTATTTTTACAAATCCCTAAAACAACTAGGGACAATTAAAGAAAATTTCTATTTTCAAATTATTTTCATTTTGTTTTTGTTATACCTAAGATCATAATTGATAACTACATTTGGATCGCAAATGATGTGACATGTAGACTAAATTTGCTAATAGATATATAATTTTATCTAATGCACGCACACGTGCACACACACATGTATATACATATATATATATATATAATAAGGAGTAAATTGGTAATTTTACACACAAAAAGTGGTGATTATGAGCGAAAATACTTCTTGGTCTAAGAAACGTGGTGTTGGTTATAAATAAAAGTGGTAGTTATAAATAAAGTGGTGGTTATTATGAGGAATGCATATGTGAAGTGGATAAATTATTCAATGTTCTTACTCCACCGAGTGATCATGGACCAGCATCAATCACACGTTGCCATGTGCAAGTGCTGTCACATGGCTAATCATGATTTGCATGGTCTATGGCCACGTAGTGGACCATTATCATGTAATAATTTCTAGTTATTTATAAGAAATGTAGCTCTGTTCTGAGAAATGTGATAATGTTATGATTAAGTTATGAGTAATGTTGTTGTAGTTATGATTCAGCTATGAAGAATGTGGTTCTGACCGGAAGAAAATCGGAAGAACATGTCATTTTTAAATAGTTTTTTTTTACTATTATAATTTTAGTGATATAACTGATTCAAACCATAAATTGTAGAGTTGACATCAACTCTTCTTTGATGGGGGTGTATGCTAATACTTTTTGCTTCCGGCCTGGTCCATTTGATTGGTCTCACATTCTTTACCTTTTTATTTGACCTTTCGATATCGCTTCCAATATTTGAAAGAGAATGAGAAGAGAGAGAAGAGATAAATAAGGGCAGAAGGGTGCCAGACCTGGCCACGCAGGTGGTCGTGTAAGGCCGCCGATTTTGACCTTTAATTAGAGCTCTAATTTAATTTAAAAAAAGTAAATATGATTAATCTCTCTTGAGATATTATTTAATATCAGTGATCTCTTTTGAATAACATCATAGATGTCTTTTAAAATAGAATTATCATTTCATTGGCCTCCATTTCACTAACAGTGTTACAAAAGTATGGAATTCGATGATGTCAGCCAAATCTGAAACTAAAATGCCAAAATTACCCTCCTGACACTAAGTGAATGTACAAAAGATCCAAATCACTGATGGATTGAAAGAAAATCTATGAATCACAGCATAATTTGTAAATTTTAAATCCTCCCAATATTTATTTTATATCTATGCACATGTATGTATCAATGCGCGCGCATGTGAAACTCTTTATGTTTGTTAGTAGGGGAAAATAAAAAATAAAAAACTCATTTTTTTTTTTGGAAGTCACAAATAATCTAATAATTCTTTGCTTCTTGAATTTGAGTCCAATATTTTAGTTCTCAAATAACTTAACAGTTTTATTATGTTTTGTGTCAGTAATTGGTGATACCACATGATTTGCCAATGATGGTAATGGCATGTTGCACGACTAACGAAAAATTCGAGAACTAAATTATTTGGATTCAAATTGGGAAAATTTATTTTTTCAAATTTTGCATCCCAAAGAGTTCACATATACATGTGACAATGAGCTAACTTGATTTCGATATGATTATGCTGATCAAGTGTTACCATCATTATTTGGGAAACATGGTAATATTACTCTTACTCCAAACACACAACCACAGAGAGAGAAGAGAGAGGGAGGGAGGTGAGAAAATTGGAGCTGGGTTCCTGGGGTGATAGTGGTCGGAGGTGATGAGAGTGGTCAATTCGAGTTCCATTGATGAGAATGATCGATGTGCGTCGATTTTGTATCAACCATAGTTAAAGTGGGTCTCAAAATTCCATCTGCGTTTACAATTGGAATCAGTGGCATAATATTCAACAAATTCCTTTTACCTTGTACGTGCTTCTAACCCATAAAAATAAATTAAGATATCAATTCCACAAATGATGGTGGTTCGATAGTTGGGTTAGTCGGAGATGCTAACTTGATTAGGGGTGTGGATAAGAGTGTGGCTCACTAACCAATTGCAGGGGCCTCTTCGAGAACTCGCCTATAGTAGCTAGGGCCTGGTGTTGGCCGGATATATGGGTAGGGGAAAAAGAGAGAAGGAAGCGTGTTGGGGGAAGGAAAAAGCAAAAAGGTGGCCAGAGGGAAATGGTGGGGAGAAAAAGTTATGTATATATCTCCGGTGTTACATACACACAAGTCCAAACGTAGGTCAATATGTAAGTAATACTATATATATATATATATACAGTCAGGCTCTATAGAGGACGCCGTCCTCTTTTTATTAAAGAGAAAGACTTTGTTTTGGCCGTCGGATTGTGATTTTATTAAAGGCAATTTTGTTATTTTACAGTTTTTAAACACGATCTGACGATAAAAACAAAAATCATCTCTTTATTAAAAAGAGAACGCCCTCCTTAGAAAATCTTTGTGTATATATATATATATATATATTTATACATACACTTGTACTATATATTGATCTACCACACACGTGTCCAAAACATGGCAATTTCAAATGGAAGTAAAATAAAAAATCATACACAAACAAGTCTTAATATTGGTAAAATGCCCCAAAGATAATTACAAAAAAAGTAAAATAAAATAAAATCACACACAAACAAGTCCTAGCTAGTTACCTTGATGTGGGTACTCTTAAATTAGATTGTTTGATTGGGACCCATAGTTGTAGATTATTTGTGGATCCCGATCACGCATCAAATCCCACCAAAGTGTTATTCATGTGCACTCGTACAGTATCATTTTCAGCAAATATATATGTCAACGTCAGGTGCTAGCTAGAAAATATCTCACCGGAATGGGTCAGACTTGTTCCGGCCACAACCCTTGGAGAACGGCGGCGTGGACAGATCTTTCTCAGTATGTTCCTCAGCACTTGGCCTCGTACCGGCATCGGAGGACGCGCTATGTTGCGGCCGCCTATTGGTTGTCTCTGGGGCGGAGGCGGAGGAGGAGGAGGAGGAGGAGGAGGCGGGGGTGGTGGTGGTGGCGGTGAGAACAGCGGCGGCGGTGGTGACAGCGGCGGAGGTGGTGGTGGCAGTGAGAACGGCGGAGGCGGAGGCGGAGGTGGTGGGGACAGCGGATACGTTCTCGAACGAGACCTCTGATCAGTCGGAAAACAAAGGCGTGGAAAGACCTTTCTCAGAATGTTCCTCAGCACTTGGCCTCGTTTCGGAATCCAACGAGGCGCTATGCGGCGGCTGCCGATTGGTTGTTGCCGGAACCTACTAAGTGGCGGCTGTGGAGGTGGTGGGGGCGGCGGCAGAAGTGGAGCTGCTGGTGGTGGAAATGTGGTAGTTTGGGCCACGTTGGGATCTGGGGAACTCATGATCGATGTCTGTGACACTGTGTAGAGCGGCCCCCACAAAAGTACTGTCTCTCTTGTTTTTGAGAAAATGGAGTAACGAGTCCTTTAGAGAAATTATACGGCTTTTTATAACACGAGTTTTCGAGAGTGAGAGAGCCAGTTTTTTTTTTTTTTGAGAGTGAGACTGCGTTTGTTTTACGGACTTTTTTATTATATGGTGACTGTGATATTTCTCCCGTCCCATGTAAGGTGAGAAATTATTTAGTGAGCCGATCACGTCACGTCAATATGATGATGTGGTGTGACCTTTCTAATAAAAATGAGCTATGTGCCCACTAACATTAGGAGGTTATGACATGTGGTATGTAGTTTTTTTTTTAGAAAAAATTGATAATCACATGGCATGACCCCCTAGAAATAGGGGGTATATGTGCGGTTAAGATTGAGAGGTCACACCACGTCATCATACTGATATGGCGTGATGGGCTGACTGTATAATTTCTCCATGAAAGGTGGTTCTCGTTAAACTTACCCTTATCCTACCACTTCTCTCTCTCTCTCTCTCTCACTCTCACCTACCTGCCCACCTCTTCCTCTCTCTCTCTTCCTTTACTCTCTCTTTATTGGGTAGGGATATGTCAAAAACGAACAGTACATGACATAGCTAAGTAATCAAAACGACATCACTTTATTAAAGGGTAAATTGGTAACTTAAACATCTTCGTTAAACCTGTTCATTGACAAACGTTGATAAGGGAGGTTATTGTTATTTCTCAAACGTGAGGGGTAACGAGTGTGACCGTAACAATTACCTGATCAGGGAGGTAAGTGATACCCTAAATTATACTACTACAAGACAATTTTTGAAAAGACAAGTCTATAGTGAGTATCTTCTCATATGAGAAGGCGGATTTTAACCATTGGATGAGTATCTGGTAATAAATTCATCTCCAGATTCTTGAAAATCTTATGGTCAGATGTCCATTCAACGGTTAAAACTCGACTTCTCATATGAGAAGTTTCTCACAATAGATTTACCATTTTTGAAATAGAGAGACGATTATTTTTTCAAGAGCATTTTTGCTCACCCAAAAAATGATACACTAATGCTCGTCCAAGTATCTCATTGACCAATGCAGTGAGACTTATAGTCATAGGTCTCACTGCATTGACTAATAAAATACTTGGGTGAGCATTAATATACTATTTTTTAAGTGAGTAAAAGTATTTTCTATTTTTTCTTTCTTTTGTTACAAGAAGGCTGTGAGCTGGTGCTGGTCTGTACTCCCTATGTCCCTATGGCTCTATATATCCTAACTACCACATATCTCTCTCTCTCTACCCCTTGCTTAGATCTCCTCATCCCTCAACTACGTGTTGTCCAAAATATTCTGTGTCTACACGTAACTTATGACCGTGAGTCCTTTTGTTGAAAATATGCTTTTAGCAATTTTACCCAAATACCAGACAATACAATGAAAAAAAAATTATTTTATGTGAACATGCTTTACAGAAAATATATATTTTGATATTAAAACATTTTACGTCAAATTAAAACAAACGGAACCGACATTCTTCAAGAATTCAAGCTTCATTGTGTTGTGTCCCTAGTCCCGACTCCACTCTGATTTTTCAGCAAATCAGCTTAAAGGAAAACGACTTACAAGCTATTATGGTGTCTGTCGTTTTTCATTTAAATAGTTTAAATTATTTTTCATAAAAAATATTTTTTTTTACCTAATTTATACTGCAATCAAACTTGAAAAAATAAAATTAAAAAAAAATATTTTTTAATAAAATATTTTTAAAAAAATATTTTACATCGAAACAAAAAAAAAATGATAAAATTACGCTCTACAAATATCCACAGTCATGTAACGCTATTTTTTTTATTTGTTTCTAAACTTTCTACCTTCTTTTGTGATGAGACTCCAATAGCGTAAGCTATAACCAATGACTTGGTGGACCAATGACTTGGTGGAGACGTGGGGCTCCTCTTATCATGTATATGCTCAATTAAAATTTGTCTTTCCACTCCCCCCCCCCCCCCCCCCCCCCCCTTCTTTTCTTCTATTAGTTACCAACCTTTTCTTCATATTTTCTTTTGCTTTTATATATAATTGATTTATCATATTTCTAGTTAAAACTGTTATGCTAATGGTGTTTCTGATCAGATGTGGTACAATTGACAAAAAATTTGAGAATTAAAATTCAAATTCAAATTTAGAAAGCACAAATTATTTCAAATTATCACAAATCACTGTAGATGAGTATGGTAGTTCTTTTGTAAAGTGTATGAGATATATGGATGGGTATAACACGTAAGCAGGTATAGGTGGAATAATAGATAAAATATGATAAAATAATACAAAAAGTGTGGAATAATAAATATGTAAAAATATAACAGAGTAATGGGATTCGGAGAGACTCGGATCGGATGAGAACCGAATTAGCCCCAAGTGAGAGAGAGAGAAAGTAGTAAGTGTCTGGGAGTTATGTATGCTGGAGTACGTTCAAAGGGCGGTAAACAAGTATTAAAATGGGGTGAAGTGTAGGGTGAAACGAAGGGTCTGGGAAACCGAGGGTGTTGGTGGAGACGAAGGGTCAAGGTAAGGCGAAGGGCCAAGTAAGGCGAGGGGCCTACGGCCCGAAGGGTCTGATTGTGCTCGGGACAATAGGAATATTTTGTAAATGGATCGGAGGAGTAGTCACTGTTGATCCTTTGCGGTAGTAAAGGATTCTGTGTGGTTGTCTTGGTCCATGAGGAAGTAAATGAAGCTACTTATTTATACTGGGGTCTCGCAGAGCTTCGACGTGATAGAACGAAGCCGAGTTGGCATCCTCTTAGTGGGTTGTTCGTTTAAGGTAGGTGGGTGACTTAAATGCTCATGTTTAAGGTGGTTGGGATCATTAAATAGGATGTAGACGAATCGATATATTGAGCTGGCAAAGAAGTGAGAGGAAGATATTGTCGTTTTGTGATAAACCAATACCATTGGTTGGTCAAGAGGGGGAAGGAATACTACTGGTGCAGAGGTTTAAGCGATGGGAATACCAAGGCTTTTGCCATTGGTTCCGAGAGGTTAAGCGAAGGTGAGTGTCGAGGCTGCAGAGGGTTAAGCGAGGGCGGGAACCAAGGTTCTCTTTTATTGGTGCAACGCAAGCTTGAAGTGACTGAGCACTGTTGGTCAAGGGTTTAAGCGAGTTTTACGCTAATGGGCTTCGCCCATTGGTTGTGAGACTGGTCGGGGTCAGGCACGTGAAAGTCACGCGTCTCTCTCTCTCTTTGGGACCAACCCTAACCTTGCCCATGGGGCGCAGGCTAGGGAGATGCCTTCGGTTCTAGCCACCTAACCATGAGTTTCCGAAATCCCAGCGGACTTAACCACCCTTAGGTACTGCTTCTGGACCAAGGGTGGGTGTCCGAGTAGTGAGTGTGTATTTGAAGTGGGCTTTCCTTGTGGGCCGCTCTAAGGCTTCGAAAGGAGCTTCTCTGAAATAAGGCTTTGGATTGCGCTCCAAAGTGAGGTTTCGGACTGGACTTCTCCCAAATGAGGCTTCGGGTTGGACTTCTCCGCAGTAGGGCTTCGGAGTGGGCTCATTAAGGTGGGCCTCAGGGCTAGTTTCTCAGTCGTGGAGCTTCACAGTGGGCGCCGTAGGGTGGGTCTTGTTTGTAGCGATTGTTGTTGGTGGAGCCCGTATTGGTAGACGTGGAGTCGTTGGTGACGTGTACAAGTCAAGTTATATGAGCGGTCAACTACTATCTGTAATAACCTGCATTTTCATTTCATTTTCATATTTAAATTGTAATTTCATTGTTAAAATTATTTCATGCGATATTGTCTGCTCTTATTTTTAATTTCAATTTGTGTGTGTAGAATTTATTTCTTATTATGTTTCATATTCAAAATTCTTTTGGGGTCAAATTGGAATTTTACAAAAAAATTGTAATACCTGTGTTGGATTTCAAAACTGTATTTCAAAACGGTAGGAAAGATTTCTCTTGACTAAATCAGTATTTTTATGAAACCAGTAAATCAATTCTTTAGTTAAAATGAATTTTCTGTATTTTTATGGTGACCACCGCGCCCCGAAAATACCAGTTTGTGTCCAAAACTGTCCGCGCTGTGCTAAATTTCCCCAGATATTGGAAGTGACCGATTTGGACACTTACTTTATTTCCATTTATGGCAACTAATGATTGCCTTGCACTTGTTTGGGAATGTCTAGCTTATGTGTGTTATTTTTGTGCCAAAAGCTAAATTCCCAAACAACACTAGCTTGAACCCCTATGAACCTAATTGACCCCTACTCTATTTCACAGCAATCCTATACGTATCTATGTCTGTGATTTGTGTGGTCTTTAACTAAATGGAGAACTAAACTCATTTGTAGAGTAATGTTCACCCAACTTGGAGCCCAAGTTCTTAAGTTCTATAACTAAGCTTTTCATCACACACACACACACTTTTGATTCTGCTCTTCACAAACACAAACACAGAGAGTTTAGAGAGAGTTCAGAGAATAGAATTTCAGATTTTAGTGAGAGAAGAGCTTGAACCTCCATAGCTAAAGCTTGAAGTTTCTATTGGGTTTGCCTATTTCTAATTTCTTTCTCAACAATTCCTTTATTCTCAATCACAGTGAGTATTCTAAACTCACTAAGAATGTAATTTCATGTCTATTTACTGTGTGTTTGTTTAATTTGGTAATACACCATTGTTGATCCTACGTATGAAATTCATAGCTTGAAATCAAGATTTTCAAACCTTAATCTAAATTCGTTTTTAGAGATGAATATGGAAGATTATAGTATGTATTGACTATGTTTGATGTATTGAAGCTTAATTCATTCATATGGAAAAGTATATTAGAAAATAAATTTTGACATGTTTTGGTTTCTCATAAAATTGGAGAGCTATGGTGAGAATCATGTTAAATTAACCATGGATTCTTAATCCTTGTTGAAAAACAAAGAGATCCATATATAATAGGACATATATACTAACAGAACTGAAATGGGTCATTTTAGACCCTGTTTTGCTGAAACAGGGAAGTCTGGGGGAAGAAGACGAAGCCTCAGCTTCATCTCGCGCCACGATCGCGCGCGCGAGAATCGCGCGAGCGGCCCGCGCGAGCGACCCTTCGCGCGAGCGGCCCGCGCGCGCGAGGCAGCCTTCCCCAGGCAGACGTAAGAATTCATATATATATAATGGAAAATTGGCTGGTCGCGCGAGCGAGGGTCGCGCGAGAACTCCTTCGCGCGAGCGATCCGCGCGCGCGACCCTGCTTTCCTCAGGCAGACAGAAAAGGTTATTAATAAAGAAAAAATGGGTTTATCGCGCGAGCGGCCCGCGCGAGCGACCCTTCGCGCGAGCGGCCCGCGCGCGCGAGGTAGTGCAGTTTCTGTTTTTGTCTGTTTTCTGTTAAGGGACTGTTTGGATGAAATTTATATACTGTTAAGGCTCTGTTTGGGAATTTTAGTTGATCAGAACTCTAATTGGTTATGTTTAAGTAATTTAAACATTGTAGTATAACTCATTAATCCCCGTACGCGCGTTGTTTCTTAATTCTGCATTTTCGTTTTAAGTGCATACCATTCATGTGAGTCAGTGGTACATGCATAGGGGTGTCAGTCTGTGTGGAAAAGAGTAATGGTAGTGTGGAAAGGGTATGAGATTGTGTTTGTGGTTGTGGTCGTGGTTGTGGTTGAGTATGAGTTTGTGGTCGTGGTTGTGGTTGTGGTTGTGGTAGAGTTTGTGGAAGAGGGTATCTTTGAAATGCGACGGTGGCAAATAAGGACACTCCCTGACGCCCATGGAAGCGTTAAAGTGTGTGAAGCCGAACTCGTACATTCCCTGGCACCCATGGTAGTGCTAAAGTGTGGCCTACGGACACTCCCTGATAACTCAAGTCTGGATACTGTGTGAGGGGTCGCCCCGGTATTTGCATGGCGGTTAGGGTATTCAAAGTGTGAGGCATTGGACACTCCCTGGTACCCCGGACCAAAGTGTGAGGCAAACTGGACACTCCCTGGCGCCCCGTTGCTAAAGTGTGGCTATCGGAGTGTTTTAAAGATACCAGGAGTAGGATAGTGGGTTGTTGTGGATATCGAGAGAAAAGAGTCGGCGAGGTGAGTGTGGTGCATTGTCTCATTTCACGAGTATCTGTATTTATGAACGAACAACTCTTATTATATTCCTTGTTGTTTTATAAAATAAATCCTTTCAGTATTTAATAATGGAAAAAGGTAAATGGGTATGATTTACATTCAAAGTCATGTTTTTAACACTCACCAGCTTCTTGAAGCTGACGACGTTGATGCGTCCTGGACATTCGTGTTCAGGCTTTTCAGGTTTTAACCAGGAAGAAACGTATGACTACGCTAATTGAGGTGGCTGTTGTTGGAATAAAGAAACTGTTTATTTTATGCATTAAGTTAGTTGTTTGAGCTTTAAACTGTTTTGGTTTTTGTTTAAGGATGACTGTAATAGACTTTAAGATATTATTTTATTTTCAAGGCGGTATGTGCCTTAGTTGACCCCGGTTTATAAGATGTAATAAGATAGAAAATTTTTGTAAGCCTTGATTGCTTTACTCTGATTATTATGTTTTATTATTTGACGTTTGGGACGGAATCGATCCTTCAAACTGTCGCGACCTACGGGTCCATAAAGGAAATTAAACGCTTTCCTTATTTATGCTACGTCGGGGCGTGACACTATCTACAATGAGTAATGCTATAGTGCCCAATTCAGAATTCAAAATTCAAAATTTTGTTCTAAAGGAGTAATATGATAGTTGTACCATATTTGTTTACAATAGAACCATTGAATTTTCGTTTGAAATTGTTTTAGGTGTTTGCAAGTTGGAGATGGGGTCCACTGAAATTAATGATCAAAATTGTGCGATGTAGAAAAACGTGTAAAATTGTGTCTGTGTATCATTATTGTTAGACGTACAATTGCACTTAAAACAAGCTATCACAAAAGGTTGGTTTGACAAATCTATTATATATATATATACATATATATATATAGAGAGAGAGAGAGAGAGAAAGATAGAGAGAGATCAAAGCCAAAAGTCTTCCCATATAGTGTCATGCTTTAAATGCTTGTATCTTATGCTGTGTGGATTTTTCACATAAGGTCCACACTTTTTTGAAAAGCACAAGGTACATGCATTTAAAACATGTATTGTGATTTAAATTGTGATTGGTGTTATGTGCCTAGCATTATTGTTTTTTCTTTTATACACATGGCATTTCATACTCTTTTTTTTTTTTTCCATTTCTTTTTATTTTGAAAAATTTAGTGGGAAATCCCATTCTACCAATATTTGTTATAATAGATCCACCAATTGGTACTTCCCAATGAGAGACCCTATAATTGTGAATGTTGTTAGAGATTAGTCCACAATCCCCAATTATAGATAGTTTTAGTGACTTTTTTACCCCTATACATATACACAGGCATACATATATAGAAATATATATATATGGTAATAACTCTATTATCCCATTGATTTGCATATCAAATATATGGAAATAAAATCCCATAACTTTAGCCTTGTACATTATGGGTCTTTTGAATATTTCTAACGCCATTTTTATGTGGGTATCCCATTTTTGTATGTTCTACCAATAATCATTGATCACATAACATATTAATCTGTTACTATGCACCATACATTTATGCGAGTATTGAATTTTACACTGCAACTAGTTCGTTTTACACTGCAATTGGTTCATTAGTGTGAAATTTTACACTGCAACTGGTTTGTTTTTACATTGCAACTAGTTCATTAGTGTGAAAATTTTATACTGCAATTGGTCAAACTCAATCCCATAATCTTGCATATATTTTGGGAAGTTACCAAACTTATTTTATACTGCGATTGGTCAAACTCAATCCCATAATTTTGGGAAGTTACTAAATCTTGCATATATTTTAGGAATTAAGTTACTAAATGCCATAATTGTAGGGCTTTATACGTTAGAATCTGTTTAATATTACACATATCTTTTTTAATTTCGTATTTCACCATTCTTGGGTGATCTAACAGTCATTCATCACCATCACCCAAAAAGAATTGTGTTAAATTTCACACTAGAATGAATATAAGTGTTAAATTTCACACTCATATTCGAGTTATTCAACAAAAGGAACACTGTCTTATCACAAATTCATTTGCACATTCATTTTTACACTGACTGCAATATTTCATTGACATCACATTTTTCATTCACATAGTATACAATTTTGCAGCATAACATGTGAAACCAAGAACATGAGTGTTAAATTTTACACTACAACCTTTTGGACCACAACCTTTGAACCACAACATAATATACAACCGGGTTCCATTGTATAGCTTGAGAGAGAGCAGATCCGGTATTGCCATTGTTGTTGAAACCCAGAAAGCTTCCAAGAATCATAAGTCAAAACATCAACCGGGTTCGAAACAATTACCAACATCGAATCGGGCGAGTACTTCGCAAGTTGGGGCACAATAATCAAGAACACCCTTGTTCCTATGTATCAAGTTCAGCCTGCACTCGCCGGGGTTCTGCCTAGCGCCGGCGATGACGATACAGAGAACGGATCCGACGATGATCTTGGTCCTCGAGTAGTCCAAGTCGGCCATGATCTTGGTCCCCGGGAGGAGCGCGGCGGCGTGTTTGAGACTGAGCATCTCGCCATGGAGTTTATCTGGCTTGCATCGACTAGCGTGAGGTCGCCGGAGAGGTCCTGTGTGAGGATGATTTGAGCTATGGCCTGAGCTTTCTCTCTCTAAACAGAGAGAGAGAGAGAGAGAGAGAGAGAGAGAGAGAGAGAGAGAGATGCATATATAATGTGATTTATTATCATTTAGGTATTTGGGATTTGAATTTTGAAAACCCCTAAAATAGTTGGGGGTTATTAATTGCAGTTTTGAATGAGAAATGGAAAGGGTAGTTTGGTCCAAATTTTGTGGTGTGGACTTCAGACGAAATTGTTTCATACGTTGGGCCTATTGCAAGAAACCTAGAGTAAAATGGACATTATACTAATTAACTCTTTTATTTTCCCTCCACTTTCTCTCTCCTAATAACTCTCTCTCCACCCACATCAATTTATCATACATTGTTATTTGTGTTTGACATAATAATGTGTATGATAAATACTTTGATGATTAATACTTTGTATTAAATCCTAATGACTCTTGAGTAACAAAATACTTTGAGTTACACTTTTCATTTGTTGTCTGCTCTAGATTGCTTCCCCATTTTCCTTTTCTACTATGCCTTTTCCAGTTCTACCGAGATTGAGAGACATCACTGAGGGATTCTTCTTTGGACAAGCTTTGACGTAATCTTTGAGCCTACCACCTCTGTAGTTATATATACCTATCGGACATGACCTTTAGGTTAGTAACTGTGACTTGTGGTTTATATTTGGACTATAATTTTCCTTTTCTCAGCATACATTTATAGCACACTTTCATCAACATGTTATACATGTAATGTATAAATAAACTTATTGATTTCGTATTTGAATTCAATTTGCATCACCCCAATATAATATCGCTATATATTCACTTAATATACATTTAGGTCAAGTTGTGTTGATAACTTTGTGTTCATGGTTTCTATTAGGTTTTTATTTTTTTAAAAAAAATTTTTTCTCTTCTTCAAAACTATAATTGTGTGCCCTTCTATATATGGTAATCATCTACAGATTATGAGTTGTATTTTAGCCCGTGCATTTGCACGAATTATCGACTAATTTATCCAATAGAAGAAGCAAGTTACACATGGCCTTCATGTCCAAGTCAAACATCATCATGTCGAGGAGCAAATATTAATTAGATACACCTCTTATTGGTATGCAGGATTTTTATCCTCGCTCATAGATTTTAAATTTTTATTGAGTTGGAGGATTTTTTTCGCTGAGTTAGAGAATGATACCCCTGAAAATACAGGGCCAAATAAATTCATACAAGCGCTCTTTATTGACTTATGATACCATATAGAATTATATAATCATTGTAATAAATATTTACACCACGGGGTAGAAATTGCTTTCAACTCGACTTGTGTGCGGAGCAAAGTAAACTCGCAATCCAAATTTTTTTTCTCTTATTTTATTCAATTGCGATGTGACAATGTTCAAGAGGAATGTCATATTTCAAATTTTGTATCCAAATTGATTCTCAAATACATGTTATTAGTGGACCACTTAATTTTGATTGAAGAATGTTGAAATGGTCCAACATTATTTAAGGTGATTGCATTACCACATGTACTTGATAAACCATTGGAGATACAAAATTTGGGCAGTATAGCACTACTCATACAATAAATGATAATATAATAAAAATCATAAAATATTGAAGTTTGAAGAGAATGTTGGAAATGCACTAAAGTTTTGAGTAAAAAGTTGCTCTTCAAAGTGCCACATAGGTCTTCGAAGTACAACTTTGAAAGAAAAGTTTGAAGATGTAGTTAGGGATGCTCTTATGTAAGAGTACGTAAAGTATATACTTCCCAAATTTTGAATCCCAAATGATTCACAAACACATGAAATAGTGGAGTAGGTCGATCTACTTAAATTTTGGTCTCACTTTGTTGAAAGTGGCCGGTCTAACTTTCAAGTGTGTTTGCGATTAATCATTTGGGATAAAAAATTTGAAAAGCATTTCATTACTAGTTATGTAGTGCTTTCCAAATTTGAATTTTATTTTAGTTTTGAGTAAAAAGTTGCTCTTCAAAGTGCCACACAGGTCTTCGAAAGTACAACTTTGAAAGAAAAGTTTGATTATGTAGTTAGGGATGCTCTTATATATGTAAGAGTAAAGTGTATACTTCTCAAATTTTGAATCCCAAATGATTCACAAACACATGAAATAGTGGAGTAGGTCGATCTACTTAAATTTTGGTCTCACTATTGTTGAAAGTGGCCGGTCTAACTTTCAAGTGTGTTTGCGAATCATTTGGGATAAAAAATTTGAGAAGCATATCATTACTAGTTATGTAGTGCTTTCCAAATTTGAATTTTATTTTTAATTTCTGAATGACTTAATAATTGGTTGTATACCATAATATACTCATGATTGATGGTATACCACATGTAATGTAGTATAACTGACAAAATATTTCAAAACCAATTTTAGATTTATAAATGTGATAAGCGTAGGATTACTTTTTACATATATTCAGAGTCATGGACTTTTCCTCCTCTCTAGTTTCTACCTTGATTTGTGATGCTACTCAAATAGCCAAAGCTAACCAATGACTTGGGAGAAGGGGCTTTCACTAATCATTTGTTTTGTTCAATTACAAATTGACTTTTTGCCTTTTCTTCTTCAAGTTACCCACATTCTTCTTTTTTCAGAAGATTGATTTCTATATTTCTATTGTAATTGATATGCTAACAATCATGGACGGATCCAGTAATATAGTCTAGGGGTAAAAACATACGGGGGTTCGGGGGCACGCCCCCGAAATTTTTTTTTTTTGGTGTTTACTTATACATTTTTGATAATGAGATAACTATTAAGGAGAGAAAAATACAAACTACTTGAATCAACAAGGTATGAAGCAATTTGTAAACTAAATTCAGAATTTACATTTATAAATACACCAAACTTTTTCAAAAATTACATATACACATCAGTTTTTAAAAAAAAAATCTAGGGGGGGGGGGGGGGGCGAGCTTAATAATGTAGAAAAAAAAAATTAAGGGGGGGCGAGAACGTGTATTTACGAATAATACTAGTATAATTAAGTGTTTTTTTTCCACCGCCCCCCCCCCCCCCCTAGATCCATCCTTGCTAACAATGTAACTCACGGATAGTGCATGTGATACAACCGTACAAGTTACAACTGTTAAAGTATTGACTATAGTCACAATATGTGATATAATTGTTAAACATTTGAGAACAAAATTTGAGATTCAAATTACATAAACATTATTACATTACTCTTTAATTATTTCGGGGACCGGGTAATATATGTGTATGTATAGGCTAGCTACAGCAAACATAGTTATTGTTGCAGCTTATATTGAAACATTAATAATAGATTCTTTTTTAAATTTAAGTTGCAATGAATTTAAAAGAATAATGCTAGCTATACTTTCCAAATTTAAATATCAAATTCAATTTGCAAATTGTTTAACAGTTATACCATATGTGATTATAATGATTGGTGATTGTTGGACAAATATGTTACATTCTACCAAACACATGCAATTTCACTTACATAATAAATCATGGGAGTTTATTTGTGAAGGTTAGACACTTTCAAGATATAACGCATCTCTAATCAATTACAAATCCTTTGTTTCAAAGGAACACCCCTTTCATTCCAACTATAATCGTTAATTATCAAAATTTGGCTAATTCAATTTTAAGGTTGCGCCTAGCTAATTACTACAACAAAAATGAGTTTTTGTAAAGGAAAAGTTCGTTGTTAAAGGCCACAATTTCGTTGCAAAACCCTTTATAAAGAAAATTTTTCGTTGCTCAATTCCTTGCAGAAGCTTCCTCTCTAAAGCTTCTAGCAACGAAAACAACTTTCCTTGCAAATTCTTACTTTTGGCAAGGAAAATTTTTCTTGCTAGTGCTCAGCTTTTTCGTTACTAAATGACTAATATCCTTCCAAGAAACATGTCTTTGTGTTGTAATTTGAACAATTTGCAAGGAAAAAATTTCGTTGCTAAATATCCAAGTCTAAGACAAGGAAATATGTTCCTTACTAATAGTTGTTTTTAACAAGGAAATCATGTTTTCTTACGGATAATATTAACATAAGGCAACGAAATAATTTCCTTACTAAAGGAAACTTATAGCAAGAAAAAATTTATTCCTTGCCCATTTTGTTATCTTAAAAGCAACCCTAACAATACCTGTGCAATTCAACATTTATTTTTAATCCTGTAATATTTCAAACCCTATTTAATTTACAAATATAGAATAATCAATACTTGTCCAACATAACATAATATTAAATATCACATCTAATATTACACAAGTTTTATATATCCGAAAAAAAATATAATAGGGCACAAAAAAAAAATCCAACCTAATACAACTTTTCATATATCTGACATCCTAGCTACTAAATAAAAAGGTGTACAAAGTTTTAACCATATAGAGTGAGCGAGCCTAGGTCAAAAGGAAGGAAATCAATTACAAAGGAGTTCACCACTGTCTGAAATAACAACTTTACTTTTGGAGACCCCACTCTGTCTCCCATAAGCTTCAATCTTGTTCACAACATCCATTCCAGATAGCACTTTACCAAACACAACATGATGCCCATCCAATCTTCAAACAAAACCCAAATAGAAAATGTGAGTTTAACAGATTCCACAGCCATTGAAATTAAAGAAAAACGAGATGAAAACTATACTCCACTGCATTTTATAGTTTTTTCCCTCTATGCTTAACTAACATTGAAATTAAAATTTTTCAAAACATAGTAGAAACTCAATAAAACATAAAAGGGAAGCGACTCGCAAAGTTTTAAATTTTTGGGAAGCGACTAGCCGTACCTTAAATTTTAAGGCCCTTAATTACAAGTTAAATATCATATTGAGTAATGCAACGTTCCCAAATTTGGTTCTCAAATGCATGTTTGGTGCACAGAACCAATTGCCCTACTTGCACTTACATATTTGAAGAGTAATGCTATGCTTCCCAAAATTTTTTCCCAAAAGTGTTTCCCAACACACGTGACAGTGAGCCCAGTTGATTTTTTTGATTGGTTGATCTTAAAGTGGTCCTACCATTAATGAAGTGGGTCCATTTTCACGTGTGTTTGGAAAACACTTTTTGAAAAAAATTGGGAAGCATAGCATTGCTCATTTGTAAAATTCTGAGCAGATATGCTGAGAATTGGGAAGGATTTGTTTAATATTTCAACTTTGAAAGACACTGGCCTTCCATGAAAGTCATGCAAAAACTTGTTGGGTCACCTCCCCACAACACATTTCATATGGTAAAAATCTGTACATAAATATCTAGGAGTTGTGCAAGCCCAAATAGTCCAAAGCTTTTTTGAAGTTCTCTCTACAATCCTTGACTCTCCCAATCATGTTGAAAAGATAGAGAGAAAATATGAAGATAGTCCCAAAAACTAACAAGAGTGGATGTAAAAACTTTTTGCCCAAAATGTGGACAAAAGGAACCTGTATATCTCTTTACAACTTCAAATACATACCTGCACAATCACAATCCAAATTCGATTGAGTTTTGCTATGCAACAATCGGATGCTGCAATACTAAGAATCAAAAGGTGGAAACTATACTTACTCGAAACTGTTTGAGAACAGTCTTGCTCAAAAGTCTTCTAGATCACTCAGATGGTATAATACTATATAACTTATACGAGGGAAAGCTGCAAAAGATTTTATGAAGCTGCAAGAAAATAATCTCGAATTGTTCTTTTCAAAGAGGAGGGGGGGTTTAGAACTGAAGATGGGCTTTTTAATGCTGCTTCAGGGGTTTTATCAAATGATTCTTGAAAGTTCAAACCAGCTGATATTTTTCTTTTCTGCGATTCAGGAGTACTGATTTCGGGCATTGTAATTGGGTGGGGTGAGTCAATTTGGTGCTGCACTTCATCCGATGAACAACTGGTAGTACCCTTTCTGAGCCCCACTAGTTCTTCATCCATGACAAGCTTTTTGCATTTCATACTTGGAAGTGCCATTATTCTCCTCCGAATGGAAGACGGGGATCTTGTAAAGTAAAAAAACTAATAATTCTGAGCTTCGAGGTTTTAAGTAAAGCAAAAAACTTTGAATGATCATTGATATTACATAAGTATATAAGTTTTTATGTGTAGTGTAAATCTCAGGATTCATGATTCGATAAAATTCTCGATTCATAATGTTGGCAATCCTATTCATGATTTCATTCACAATTTGATAACAATCATAACATCCAAACAAGTTGCATAAAATGATCAAACACATGAAGATTGATGCCTATTGTTTACCATGAAATCATCTGAAGAAGTTGCTATTTTGCCTATCTCAGATTGGCACCTACAAACGGAAAAAGAAAATCAGGAAGGTAGGTTACCAACTTGTGAAGGAACAACTAAGACCAACACCATGGATAAAAATCAATATATACCAATCTACGGCTGTAACTTCTCCTTCATGGCCGTTTATGATGATGGGATCTGCTTGAGGTTGTTCACCTGATTTGACACAGCTAATGAGATTAAAATGAAAAATAAGAGTTACAAGAGAGATCACAACCCTCTTGGAAGGAACTAACCTACCATATGTAAGCATTTCCGTCACTAGAACCACCAAGTACGTGATCTGCTTCTGTCACGCCCCGGAGTAGCCAAAAATAGGGAAAATTTAAAATTTCCTTTCTAGACCCATAGGGAATGACGAGTTACATAAAACTGACCTGTCCGTACATCATACTAACAAAATATATATAGATCAGAGTAAGAAATTTGCAAGAACGTCTAATGGTATTCATGGGGGAACTTAGAGTGTTTGCTACTTAAGCTATTACAGCAGTTCCAAATGAAAACCACAAAAGATAAGTTTGGGCGATCTACGCCACTTAAATATTACATCAACCAAAAGATAGTTAAAACATAAGAGAAGTCTTAATGCGGAAGTAAGCGAGGGTCCTCTTTCTAACTGGAAAACCCATAACCTTCATTATCAGGCTCTTCCTGATAGTCTGCCTCAGGATCACCTTCCTGATAATTCCCATTCTGAGGATAGTGATATTCGTCTTCATCGTTACCTTGATAGTTCTCCTCATCATAACCTAGACATAAAAAGTCCAGGGCAGGGAAGGAGCCGTTAGCTTTTGAAGCTAAGTGAGAACGTCTTAACCGATCACTCCTAATACAGATAAGGATATACAAGTACAACATATCTTGAAACAACATTAATGAGCATATGACATATAGAATGATGACATAATGCATTATCGATATATTCGACTTTAACTCGACCATGAACACCACAACCGACTCATGTGACTTGTTACATTACCTGTCACACCCGTTCCAGAATTTCATAGGTTAATCATGCATGATATGAAATTTTATGAATTATCATTGATATATGATAATTGAGGATAAGTGGTTGACTGTGGTCAACGGTAAGGTGTCAGTGAGGACACGAGAATATGGAAGTTCATATTGCATAATCATGAGTAAATGACATTTATGTGATTTAAATGTTATTTGACTTTATTTGGTATTTGTTGAATAGTAATTATACCTGTGTAGTATAATTCTGGTAATTTGGATATGATAGTATCATTTTGAGAACTGTGGTGAGAACGTGAGAGATACGTTAATTAAAAAGGTAGGTTGTGTAGAGATTCCACAGAATATAGTTTTCGGACGTATTTTGGATCCAAACGAAACTTAGTCGGAAACTTTTGAAATTTATAGTTTTCACTCGTAAAGGCATAAAATGGACGTGTGCGAAGTTTCGAGAGGTAATTAGAAGTTTGAGAAACTTGTGGGGAGGTAAATGTAAACTCCAAAGAGTTTTTCTATATATAGTGAGGATGAGATTCATTCTCATCCAAACTTGCCAAAAATATCTAGAGAGAGGAGAGAGAAAGGAGATTTGGTTGCTCCGGACTTTGCGACGCCGATCGACGACCGTTCGTCCGTCAGATTTTCTCCAGATTTCAGATTTGAACCCGTGGAGGTAAGATCTACGTTTTGATACCACTTAGGTCATGTTTGGCCAAGTTTTGTAAAAATCTTAATTTTGGACTTTTGGGAAAAACAGGTATAAACTTGTAGGAATTGTACCAAATTCGAAATCCGACGTTTATTTAGCCTCCTAGTCAATCCTTCAAAGTTTGAAGAGATTCGCACGAGGTATGAATTCTAGATCTATGAAATATATGGATTTTCATGTTTTGGACATCACTTTTGATATTCTTGGATCCGGGCGAAATTCATGTGTTAGTTAGGCCCGTTAATTATGCACGTGAAATTATGATAAAAGCACGTATAACTGTTTATGTGAGCATGTTATGTGTCTACTTTGGTCAAAGGGGAGTTTGGTGCAAATTCATGCCGGAGTAAGCTTCTCGATGTTTGAGAATTTTAGTAGCGACGGCTACTGTGCATGGTTGTAGGCTTTGACTTGCCATGGCACTTGTGGGATGTAATGGTTGTAGGCTTGGACTTGCCATTGACATCGCGGTTTAAGGCTTGGACTTGCCGCTACCGGATGAATGCGTACCACTCACCCTAGAGACTACTTTTATGTGTTTTAGATGCTTAAACCATGAACTGTCATATAAGCATACATTTAGAATTGTACGCTCAGCATATAGCTGAGCAGTGGAGATGTACTCCATTGCAGGTAAGAAGAAAGACAAGAAGAAGTGTGTTGAGTGAGGCCGATGAACGCCGGGGGAATCTCCTTGTACATGTTTTTGTGTTTTAAATCCTAAACTTGTGTAAGGATTTGAATATTGTAGTATGTTGTAATAGAAACATGGATTTGCTTTTCAGTATTGTAATCTTGTAATTGAACGTCTGTAATTATGTTTTGAAAGCGTTAAAATCTGTTGTAGTTGTGATTGTTGTTGGTATTGAGTAGTGGGACTTGTAAATTCCAGCACAGGGCTGCCAGCAGAGGAGCAGTCGACTGAACCCCCTGATCAGTCGACTGGATCTCTTGTATTTGAGATGCTGTAAGGAGATATCAGAGAAGCAGTCGACTGGACCCCTTGGGCAGTCGACTGAACACTGTTACTTTTGGCCACTGCTTCTTCGTATATAAAAGCAGTCGACTGGTTTCAGAAAGCAGTCGACTGTGCAGTCGACTGGACCTCTGTTGAGATTTAGGGTTTTGGTTCTGCTTGACACAGTCGACGGAGCAGTCGACTGGACCCTGGTGCAGTCGACGGGGCAATCGACTGAGCCTCTATTTTTCAAAACTGTTTTCTTTTGAAGTGTTCTCAATGGCCAAAACTTTTTATAACTCTGATTTTAATGTATTTTACAAACACAGAAGGGAACGTTTCCTAAGTTTTAAACTACCAGGGTTGTTTTATAGAAGTTCTTTCCGCTGCGTATTATTAGATGATGTTGGATGAGCCTTAGTGGCGTGCCACGTGTCCTATTTCCACGCGTAGTGGGATGGGTCGTGACATTTATTGGTATCAGAGCTAGAGGTAACAAAACTTTGGGAACGTTCGACGACGAGTGGAGTGTTGAGTGATTTGCCACATGTTTTCAATTGCATTCATGCATCTTAGAGATGTTTGATGCATATGGATGTTGTCTTACATACATACTATTGTTATTGTTGTACATGCATAGTGTTTATGCATTGAGAACTACAGGACTATAATCATGAGTGACGAAGAGCGAGAATTATCGCCACATACTCGCCGTATGAATGAAATGGCTGAGATGATGGGGAGCATGGGAGAGATGATACGAAATATAGCGGACAGATTACCTCCAACACCTCCATTGGAGCCAGAACCGATAGTTGTAGTACATGCGCCTAAAAATAGGGGTATGAGGTCAATATCAGAACAGTTTGCCCGGAAGAAACCGATGGAATTTCATGGGACACCCGACCCAACGCTCGCAGAACATTGGATCATGGATATGGAGAGAATTTTTCGATCGATTCCGATGACCAATAAGGAGAAGATTGAGAACGCAAGCGATGTCCTGAAGGGTGAAGCCCAGAACTGGTGGGTAAATGTACTAGATCAAGGGGCACCGATTACTTGGGAGGGGTTCAAGGCGGAATTCAATCGCCGATTCTTTCCGCGAGCCGCCTACAATGCAAAGAAGCGAGAATTTGATAACTTGAAGCAGGGAGATATGACTGTAACCGAATATACTTCCAAGTATAATGTGTTGTTGAGATTTGGTAAAGGTTCAGTGCCAGGAGAGGAAGAAAGGGCAAGGAAATTTGAAGAAGGCTTAAGGGAAAATATCCGTTTGAGGGTAGAAACTTACGAGCATTCGACCGTGGCAGCAGTACAACAAACGGCACTAGTGGCCGAGAGTGGAATGGAAAGGTCGAGGCAGAATCAGCACGGAAAACGAAACAATGAGAGTGGGGATAGGAACCAAGGCGGATCTTTCAAGAGGCCGTTTCAAAGAGGCTCTGGTTCTAGTTTCAGTGAATTCAGGAGAATGCCAAGTAGCATACCGTTGTGTTCACTTTGCAACAGACCACACTCAGGCCGATGTTTCATGACCAAACCCCAGAACAGGAACCAAGGCGGGGGTAGTACTAATTCTACACCTGACATGCAAGGCAAGTGTTATGATTGTGGAGTATTTGGGCACCAAGCCAAGGATTGCCCGAGGAGGTATTCTCAACAAGGAGCTAGTTCTATGGCTTCTAGTGGTTCGAAGCCTAAACAGTCTAATGACGGAGGACAAAGGACAGAGCAACGTCAGGGAAGATCATTCCAGATGAACCCTGGAGACGTGGCTGCTACTGATACAGTGGTCTCAGGTATGGTGCTTGTATGTTCGCACTTAGCACGCATACTTGTTGACTCGGGATCTACGCATTCGTTTGTATCTCATGATTTTGTTGAACATTTGAATGTTAAATCGGCACCGTTAGGATATGAACTGTCTATTGCTGTGCCACTTAGTAAATCAATAACGACGTCTACTGTATATAAGAATTGTGACATCAAATTAGGTGAGAAGTTGATGACCGTAGACCTTATACCAATTGTGGTGAACCATTTCGATGTGATTCTAGGGATGGATTGGTTAGCTCTTAACCAAGCCACAATAGACTGTGAACGGAAAGAGGTTAAATTTCGATCACCGGTATATAGGAACTTTTGTTTTCAAGGAAGTGGGGTAATACCGCCGCCATATTTGATTTCAGCTATTCGAGCGGGAAGGTTATTGAAAAAGGGATGTCAGGGATTTCTATGTTCAGTAACTGATGTTTCGGCGACTGAATTAAAAGTAGAAGACATTCCGATAGTGCGAGAATATTCAGATGTATTTCCTGATGAGCTACCAGATGTCCTTATTGAGAGAGAGGTCGAGTTCACTATTGAGATTATACCAGACTCAAGGCCGGTATCCAAAGCACCGTATAGAATGGCACCAGTAGAATTGAAGGAACTGAAGGTTCAACTACAAGAGTTACTTGATAAAGGTTTCATTCGACCAAGTATTTCGCCGTGGGGAGCTCCAGTGTTGTTTGTAAAGAAGAAAGATGGTTCAATGCGTATGTGTGTTGATTATCGAGAACTGAACAAATTGACTATCAAGAACAAGTATCCACTACCGAGAATCGATGACCTATTTGATCAACTTCGTGGGGCACAAGTATTCTCCAAGATAGATCTGAGATCGGGTTATCATCAATTGAAAGTGAAGGCCAAAGATGTTGAGAAAACAGCTTTTAGAACGCGTTATGGACACTATGAGTTCTTAGTTATGCCATTTGGAGTTACCAATGCACCAGCTGCGTTCATGGACCTTATGAATCGAGTATTCAAAGACTATTTGGATGTTGTTGTGATTGTATTCATTGACGATATCCTTATCTATTCACCTAGTGAGATAGAACACGAGAACCACTTGAGGTTGATACTCCAGAGATTACGAGAGAAATAATTGTTTGGGAAATTCAAGAAATGTGAATTTTGGTTACCTAGCATTACTTTTCTTGGTCATGTGATTGATAAGAAGGGAGTATCAGTTGATCCTCACAAAGTAGAAGCGGTATCAAATTGGCAAAGACCGACTTCTGTATCCGAAATTCGAAGTTTCTTGGGATTAGCGGGATACTACCGCCGTTTTATTGAACATTTCTCGAAGATTTCATTGCCTATGACAAAGTTAATGAGGAAGGGAGTTACATTTGAATGGAGTCAGGAATGTGAAGACAGTTTCCAGGAATTGAAAGCACGACTAACGAGAGCACCTATTCTGACAATACCATCCGGAACTGAGGGATTTGTGATCTATAGTGATGCTTCACACAAAGGGTTGGGATGCGTGTTGATGCAAGGGGGTAAAGTGATTGCTTATGCATCTAGACAGTTGAAGACACATGAGATTAATTATCCGACTCATGATCTGGAATTAGCTGCAGTAATTCATGCCTTGAAGATTTGGAGACATTATTTGTACGGAGAAAAGTGTGAGATATTCACGGATCATAAGAGTTTGAAATATATTTTCACCCAACGGGACTTGAATATGAGACAGCGAAGATGGTTGGAATTAATGAAGGATTACGATCTTTCGATTGAGTATCATCCGGGGAAGGCGAATGTAGTGGCCGACGCATTAAGCCGGAAGACGCCGAGGAATTTAGCCGACGAACTAACACAACAAAAAGAATTGGTAAAAGAAATGGAACGTTTGGACTTGGATGTGATACCAAAGGTTAGTGGTGGTTTAATGATGGCAATCAGGGCACACCCAGATATTATTGATGAGATTCAGAAGGAACAATTTAATGATGTTCATTTGTGTAAAATGAGAGATGAGATATCTTTGGGAAAGCGACCTGGTTTTGTATTAGAACAAGGAACGTTGAAACTAGGAAATCGATTATGTGTACCAAATGTGAAAGACCTGAAAGAACGACTTTTGGAAGAAGCTCATAGTACGAAATATTCAGTACACCCGGGGAGTAATAAGATGTACAGAAACTTGAGAGAAAACTTTTGGTGGAAGGGTATGAAGCGTGAAGTTGCCAAGTTTGTATCCGAATGTTCGGCATGTCAACAAGTCAAGGCAGAGAGACAAGTACCTGCGGGGTTACTACAACCTTTGCCAGTGTCGGAATGGAAATGGGATGAGATTACGATGGATTTTGTTTCAGGATTTCCACGATCATGTAATAAGAATGATAAGATTTGGGTTATAGTTGACCGCTTAACAAAGTCAGCTCATTTTCTACCGATCAAGACGACTAAACCGTCCAAGTTAGCGGAATTATATGTGAAAGAGATTGTAAGACTACATGGAGTCCCAGCTGTGATTATATCCGATCGTGATAGTAGTTTTACGTCAAGGTTTTGGGGAAGTTTGCAAGAAGCTATGGGTACGAAATTGAGTTTCAGTACTGCATTTCATCCTCAGACCGATGGACAGTCAGAACGTATGATTCAGACGCTAGAGGATATGTTGAGACTTTGTGTGTTAGATTTCGGGAACGATTGGGAGCACCACTTGCCGTTGATTGAATTTGCTTATAATAACGGATTTCAGTCAAGTATCGGTATGGCACCGTATGAAGCTTTGTATGGCCGTAAATGTCGATCACCGGTTTGTTGGACCGAGGTTGGAGAAAGGAAGTTATTAGGACCTGAGTTAATACAGGTGACTACTGAAAAGGTGAAGTTGATTCAAGAACGACTCAAAGTAGCTCAGAGCCGATATAAGAGTTATGCAGATTTGAAACGACGACCGATGAATTTTGAAGTAGGAGATTTCGTATACTTGCGGGTATCGCCTTCGAAAGGCATTGTACGATTTGGGAAGAGGGGAAAGCTCAATCCGAGATTCATAGGACCTTTTGAAATCCTAGAGAGGGTTGGTCCAGTAGCTTATCGTTTGGCCTTGTCATCAGAGTTGGAACATGTGCACAATGTGTTTCACGTGTCTATGTTGAGACGTTGTATGACTGACACGAGTAAGATCATTGTACCTGAACCGTTGCAGATTCAGGGAGATTTGACTTATGTGGAACATCCTGTAGAGATTCTAGATCGAAAAGAGCAAGTTTTGAGAACCAAGACTATTCCAATGGTGAAAGTACTATGGCGCAGTCATACAGTGGAAGAGGCTACATGGGAAAGTGAGGAAGACATGCGGAATGAGTATCCGTACTTGTTCGACGCTTGAGGTAAAGTTTGGGGACAAACTTCCTTTTTGGAGGGGAGAGTTGTCACACCCGTTCCAGAATTTCATAGGTTAATCATGCATGATATGAAATTTTATGAATTATCATTGATATATGATAATTGAGGATAAGTGGTTGACTGTGGTCAACGGTTAGGTGTCAGTGAGGACACGAGAATATGGAAGTTCATATTGCATAATCATGAGTAAATGACATTTATGTGATTTAAATGTTATTTGACTTTATCTGGTATTTGTTGAATAGTAATTATACATGTGTAGTATAATTCTGGTAATTTGGATATGATAGTATCATTTTGAGAACTGTGGTGAGAACGTGAGAGATACGTTAATTAAAAAGGTAGGTTGTGTAGAGATTCCACAGAATATAGTTTTCGGACGTATTTTGGATCCAAACGAAACTTAGTCGGAAACTTTTGAAATTTATAGTTTTCACTCGTAAAGGCATAAAATGGACGTGTGCGAAGTTTCGAGAGGTAATTAGAAGTTTGAGAAACTTGTGGGGAGGTAAATGTAAACTCCAAAGAGTTTTTCTATATATAGTGAGGATGAGATTCATTCTCATCTAAACTTGCCAAAAATATCTAGAGAGAGGAGAGAGAAAGGAGATTTGGTTGCTCCGGACTTTGCGACGCCGATCGACGACCGTTCGTCCGTCAGATTTTCTCCAGATTTCAGATTTGAACCCGTGGAGGTAAGATCTACGTTTTGATACCACTTAGGTCATGTTTGGCCAAGTTTTGTAAAAATCTTAATTTTGGACTTTTGGGAAAAACAGGTATAAACTTGTAGGAATTGTACCAAATTCGAAATCCGACGTTTATTTAGCCTCCTAGTCAATCCTTCAAAGTTTGAAGAGATTCGCACGAGGTATGAATTCTAGATCTATGAAATATATGGATTTTCATGTTTTGGACATCACTTTTGATATTTTTGGATCCGGGCGAAATTCATGTGTTAGTTAGGCCCGTTAATTATGCACGTGAAATTATGATAAAAGCACGTATAACTGTTTATGTGAGCATGTTATGTGTCTACTTTGGTCAAAGGGGAGTTTGGTGCAAATTCATGCCGGAGTAAGCTTCTCGATGTTTGAGAATTTTAGTAGCGACGGCTACTGTGCATGGTTGTAGGCTTTGACTTGCCATGGCACTTGTGGGATGTAATGGTTGTAGGCTTGGACTTGCCATTGACATCGCGGTTTAAGGCTTGGACTTGCCGCTACCGGATGAATGCGTACCACTCACCCTAGAGACTACTTTTATGTGTTTTAGATGCTTAAACCATGAACTGTCATATAAGCATACATTTAGAATTGTACGCTCAGCATATAGCTGAGCAGTGGAGATGTACTCCATTGCAGGTAAGAAGAAAGACAAGAAGAAGTGTGTTGAGTGAGGCCGATGAACGTCGGGGGAATCTCCTTGTACATGTTTTTGTGTTTTAAATCCTAAACTTGTGTAAGGATTTGAATATTGTAGTATGTTGTAATAGAAACATGGATTTGCTTTTCAGTATTGTAATCTTGTAATTGAACGTCTGTAATTATGTTTTGAAAGCGTTAAAATCTGTTGTAGTTGTGATTGTTGTTGGTATTGAGTAGTGGGACTTGTAAATTCCAGCACAGGGCTGCCAGCAGAGGAGCAGTCGACTGAACCCCCTGATCAGTCGACTGGATCTCGTGTATTTGAGATGCTGTAAGGAGATATCAGAGAAGCAGTCGACTGGACCCCTTGGGCAGTCGACTGAACACTGTTACTTTTGGCCACTGCTTCTTCGTATATAAAAGCAGTCGACTGGTTTCAGAAAGCAGTCGACTGGACCTCTGTTGAGATTTAGGGTTTTGGTTCTGCTTGACACAGTCGACGGAGCAGTCGACTGGACCCTGGTGCAGTCGACGGGGCAGTCGACTGAGCCTCTGTTTTTCAAAACTGTTTTCTTTTGAAGTGTTCTCAATGGCCAAAACTTTTTATAACTCTGATTTCAATGTATTTTACAAACACAGAAGGGAACGTTTCCTAAGTTTTAAACTACCAGGGTTGTTTTATAGAAGTTCTTTCCGCTGCGTATTATTAGATGATGTTGGATGAGCCTTGGTGGCATGCCACGTGTCCTATTTCCACGCGTAGTGGGATGGGTCGTGACATTACCAGTGTAACGTCGTTAGCTTAGAGTAGAATGATTACGTTGCTATCGTCGCCTAGCAGGGCCCTATAGCAGTTTTGGTTTTAAAAGAGTGTAATCATTGGACTCTTAGGTCCTCGTGACCTTGCCGGGAGAATAGAATAGTTACAGCGCTATCGTCGCCTAGCAGGGCCCTATAGCATTTGAAAGGTAACTATTGTATTCTGATGGATACATTGCTATCGTCGCCTAGCAGGGCCCTATAGCGTATCAATCATCAATTCATACATGACTTCAATGATTTCAATGGAAACTCTGGCTATCGTCGCCTAGCAGGGCCCTATAGCAGTTTCATCGTTGTTCCCATTTACTTGACTGTACCACTCGGACCACCGCGGTCCACTTCAATATGTATAACAATATGACTGGGTTAGTCCCCTTGACTAACCATGCAAACGTCAACATTGACATCATGACTCGATTACGTTCATATGAATGTCCATGTGATTGTACATACGTGAAATCATGATAAGCAAGAATATCAACGAATATTAACTAAGCATGAAGTATAGCTAACTAACATGCATTCATTATATAAGAAATAATCTCAACAATTACAATACTAATATTTATCAGTATCGTCCACACAGGACGCACTGGGCATACATATATGATCAAAGAATAATTCTATAATATACCAAGTGAGTTAGGACGACTCACCTCGAAGCGGTTGCGTAAAAACAAACGTAGCGGTTCCTACAAAGCATTAAGATTACATAGAACATAGATTAATAAGTCTATTAAAATCAGGGGCATAATGGTAATTGTGCCGGGTGGGTCTCTAAACCTCAACATGATGATCTAGACATCATTCTGAGTCTAACGCCATTGACTAGACTCAAATCGGAGTCCGTCGCATAAAAGGCTGGGTTTTCTATACCATGCAGTCTGGGCCCTAAAAATAAGCTGTATTTTTGACCATGTCAAAAGGTCACCAAACTTTAAGGGAATATTCTAGACATTATTCTAAGACTCTGGGAACTGACCGCGTATATTTCTGAGCTACGGTTTATTTATTACGAATTTCTGAAGTTTAAATCGTCTAATAATAGACCGCGGGGTCCCAAAATTATAAAATATAGTTTAGGGAGATATTTGGCCCTCATAATTATTTTTATTAAATACTAGGCCTTAAATTAGGCTAGTAGTATTTTTCCCATAATTTTCGGGGCTCATTGGTATTTTAAATAATTAAAATACAACCAAACGGATATTTTATAAGTAATTAATAATTATTAAAATATTAAAGCTAGGGTTTTATAAATAATAATTTATAACATAGAGGTACTAGACCTTAGGAAAATTTAATACAATTTTCCTATACTTGAAAATGGTCATTAGGTATTTATTACCTAATCATTTTATTTTAAAACATTTACTTATTATTTATTTAATCAAATAAATAATAAGTACATCATATAGTAATAATAATGTCATAATATAAGAATATTATAAAAATAATATTACAATTTATTAAAATATACTTTATAGCATTTTCGAAATTATATATATATTTTTTTTGATATTTAAAATAACAAATCATTTATAATCATTTATACTTATTTATTAATATAAAAAGAAAATATTATAAATAATATTTAAATACTAATCTCAGTTAACAGATTAAGATAATTGCTAATTATTTTCTAAAACAGGTTATTGAAACTTAATCAAGATTAGAGGGTTAATTAGTAATATAAAAACAATTAATTATAATTATCAGAAAAACCCGCTGGTTAACCCATATCCGAACCCGCGCCCACGGGTTACCCGTATTCACTCTAGGCTCGATCCAACTTAAAAGATCCGAACCGGATCCATTTCTAATTATTATAACCCGAACCTGTTACCACATATACTAACATACTAACCCAAACCCATGACCCACGACCCGATCCAAGCGGGTAAATGATATAACCCGATGACCCGTGGGTCTTGTCTTCTCCGGCGAGCCTGGCTTGCCGCCGGCGGGCCCGTTTTGGCCGGAAAACTTCCATTGGCCATATCTCTCTCCCTACTCAATGAAAATGCTTCATTCCAACGCCAAAACGACCGGTTTGGGACCCTCTATCACATAGTGTGAGCTGGGTCCATGGCTTATTCGTTTTAACGTCCCACTAAGGGATTATTCTTTTCGGGTTATAAAAGAATAATGGCATGCATGGGTTGCTAAACGTACTCTAATTCGAAAACTGCTTCTATGGGGTCTGTTTGGGACTAAAGGGGTCTGTTTGGTTCAACCAAAATGTGTTTTAGTTGAGTTTAACAATTCGAGCTCCGGCGATGGCTCTTTAATGGCTATCAGAGCTTGTTTAGAGTCACAAGCTTTGCTTAGTCTATCCAGGGGAGTCTCTGTGTGTGTGGGGTGCTCTTAGGATATGTAAAATGAGACCGAGGGGGTGGGGTTTACCTATCGAAGCTTCGGGTCCTTCCTTCTTTGTCTTTCCGTCTCCGGTGAGCTCTTCTTACATCCTCTCTGCGTCTTCTCTATTCTCTGCTTCTTTGGTCCATGTGTGTGTGTGATGGGGAGGCAGAGAATAATGTGAGGGTGTGTGCTAAGAGTGTGTGTGAGGTTTGCTCTAAATTCTTGGTGACTCTCTCTCCCTTAACCCCCATATATAATCATACTGTACACTCCATGTGTTCATGCACAGATTTGTGTATCTGCTGGACGAGATAGGGATGATGGACAGATGGGAGATGGGGTTGATATGAGTGGTATCTTGGGGAAAAAGTGGCCGGCGGTGGGGGCATTTGTGTGGGTGTCCGGCGGTTAAAAAGGTGGTTGATTTGGGTAGTGCAAAAACCCAATAGGTAAGGGGGAGATAGGGTAGTACATTACCATATTAGGAAAGATCCTTTGTGTACCATTGTTTCCTTAAATGCTAGTTTAGTCGTCGCTCAATTCTACGTGCAATGCAGTCCAGTATAAGCACAGATTTTACGGGTTTTCGTGCCCAGTCAGTCCGGGTTTGATTTAACAGTCCGAGAAAACTAATAAAGGCGCGTACGTATAAGTACGGGTTTCCAGGATTTAAATTATACTGAAAAGAATTACGCATAAAAAAATACGGCGACTCATTTTATTAATAACGGAAATTTGCGGGTATTACAGCTTCGGGGCTCAATGCTGCCTGCAAGTAAGCAGGTCCGTCAGTATAAGACTAAGGCAATTTGACCTTAACTATGCTTACCTTCACAAAAAATGATTCAATGCGGCATCCAGAAAAAGATTTCACAGGACCCTTTTCGAGCTTAAGTACGTTATAGAGGTATATTCTGATACCAAAAAAAGAATTAAAAAATTAGACGTTATTTGTTTAACGTAATAGACCCAATACTTTGTGTTGTGTGACTTGTGTCACAGTCATAATAAGCACATCTTTCAATTCCTGCGAAATGGGGTTGGGAAAATGCGGAGTGCTCAATTGACAGTGAGCTGAACCGTTTCAAGTATGTTCTTATCACGGAAGAAAAAAAAAAGGTTCTGAGCCCAAAAAAGAAGATAAAGTAAGAAATAGTGGAAAGGTACCTATTGTCCTTGCATGAAGCCGAAATATATACTCCATTTAAATCTTGGGACAGGCAAGATATGCCGTGTAATCTTTCCAGGAAAAAGAAAAATGCATCAACAACAGGTGAACTTGATATATCAGTTTTGTAAGGCAACTGATAGAAGATTTCAAGTTTATCAAACTTCAAGCAGAGAGAGATACCCTTGTTGATAGTGAATTGGTAAATTAGCATTTGTGCTTATCTAAACTAACCTTTTTAGTTGACTGAGGGATTGCTTGGATAACTGGACCTTTCAGATTTCTGGTATCCCAGAACTTTAGGACACTGAAGTAGAGTCCATAACCAACAAACCAAAAAATGGACAAAATTCCAAATCATCAGTAGGATATGCCTTTTGCTTAAAGAACTCTTCAACCACTTCAAAAGTTGAAATGGCTTTCTACATACCTCGTCGTTCAGATAAAGAACTGATGTTATACTCATGGAGGCAGCCTGAAAGAGTTGAAGGTCTAATAGAAGGCATATTACTTACAAAAATTAAGAACCGGAATTTGGCATAGAAATGCCATAATAAGCATATTACCTTGCCGCGCAAGTTTAATTTTGCTAGCAACAGATTTGTTTTTTTAACCAACAGGCAAACACGCCCTAAGAAAGTACTAGATGGTATTAGCTAGGCACAATCAAGTAATTAGATGTGTAATCATCATTTTGGGAAGCTTTTGACCCAAAAAAAATTCATTTTGGGAAGCCCCAAATTGTACCTAATTCAAAGAAAGATGGAAACCTATAATTGGAGAAAATTGATACAAATCAAGAGCATCCTTCAGGTCTATGGAAGAAACCTATAAGTGAACACAAATGGGACCAAAATGAACTAATTGGAATTCACACTCCTCAAAACTGCAGGATCAATCGAGCATATTACGTGAAGATATTAAGAAAAAGTAATGGAAGAACTTCAAAAAAATGAGATTACACATAGAGATGGTACACAGATCTACAAGAAAGAGTATAACAGCGGTACATGGATTACACATAGAAATCGAGCAAATACACGTAGAGATGGTGTACACAGATTACACATAGAAATGGTGTGTAATAGTGAGAGAGAGAGATAGAGTGTGTATATGTGTGTGAGTGTGTGAGAGAGGGAGAGAGTGGCAGATATGAGAGAGAGAGAGAGGGAGAGAGGAAAAAAAAAGTGGAGATCTCACTGATGGAGGGCGGTGGAGCGATGGTGGTGCGGCTGAGTGGCGGTGGAGCAGCGATGAGGTGAGTGGCGGTGGTGCGGCACACAGCCACTTTCTCTCTCTCTCTCTCGACAGACTTATCTTCTATCCGCTCTCTCTCTCCTGACCTGACAAGATGTGACCCCGTTGCACGGGACCGCAATTTGAAAATAATTCAACATGATGAAATTATTAATGGATATTAAGAGTCCACTACTATGAGGTCTTCTAAGGAAAAAATAAAACCATGGTGATGGCATTGCTACCTCTAAGAACAACAAATCTGCCTCATGTCTTAGACGATCCCTAAGATCTAGGAGACCGCCTTCAGATTCTTATGCGGATGATCAGTTTGTTGGTGATCAGTGGAAGCAGCTGAGATGTCCCTCAAATCTTTATTCTCTTCGTGAGAAATCAGCCCTCACTCAAGATATTCAGACAGAAGTGTCTGTTGTTGAATCCCCAGATGAAGCTCATGAACAAGGTAACTGTTTTGGGTCCTTACGTGAATCATATTCTATTATGCTGGATGACTTTCTTCTTGATGTTTTGGAGGTGGAATCTGCATGTAAGGAACAAGCAAATCTTTAAAATTCCATTTTCTGAGTCCGTAAAAGAGGATATCAATGAGAATGCCCATTGGAAAGGAGGTCCAAGAAGAGATAACACAGTCCCATTCGATTGGGATGAGCTTAGTAATGATCATGGCAGAGTTGATAATTGGGTTGATTTTGCTCCTGATTGTAGCCCTCTTGATCCACATGGCAAAAGAAACACGAGTCCTTAAGTTGTTTGTTGCGTGTGGGGCCGACAATCTTGAATTTCTCTCAGCAGCTCAAGACATTGTGGTGGCCCCTCTTACAGCTGATGATTCAGCTGTGTCCATGGAACTGTGTGACAATGGAGTTGTTGCAGAACCATCCGATGAACCTACTGATTCAATTTTTTTTACGGGATGGTCAGGAACCTCCTTTTTCCGGTCATGAACTCAATAAGGACCTTAGATCCAATGAAAAGAAATGTGAGTCTCGATTAAACTCCAACGACAAAGATGATACTCAAGGTATTCAAACCCAGTGTAGTGGAGAAGATGAAGTCCCTTCTAGATCTCACGCGCTTCTTGATGCGCCTGGGAGTATCCCTAGCTAGCAGTCCTTACAAAGCTGGTAGCCTAGCTTGTTGTCAGAAAACCAGCCTTTAATGAGCTGTTTACCATGCCATCTCAGACTGCCTCTGTCATAGACAATTAAGCAAAATTTTCAAACCCTTAAGCCTATTCTTCGGTTGCTACTCGTGTGCCCAGTAAGTTTGAACGATTTCTTTTAGATGTCTTACAATCTGACCCTCATACTGAAGCTCATAAATCTGGATCAAATTTAAATAATGAGTGTTCAGACTCTGTTATTATTTCTGATGTGCCGATTGCGGATGGTATGTGTGTTGATAAGGTTGGAGATGAAGTTGGTGTTCATACTCAACAAATTGTTGTTGTTGATGGCTCTTGCATTGATGATCCAACAGTTGATGCTATCTCTAGACCCAAGGAGTTTGTTGCAAGTGGAGCGCGCACATGCCTATACACACACATATATCCATGGACTCCAGCTCATGTAACGGTCATAAGAATCATATGTGACATATTTTGAAAAGCCGGATTTCCAGGGTAAAGAAGGGCTGGTTCGGTTCACATGGGCTCATTAAATGCTCCCATTAAACCTGCCTGATGTCCTTTTGACTTTTGGTTCCCAAGTTGGTGGATGATGAGTTAGCAGTGCACTTTGAATAGAGATCTCCATGTAAGGAGCATGTGTCCTTTTCGGCTAGAGTTAACGCTCCAAATCAGCTTTGGGCTGGTCATTCTGCTGGTCAGCCTGACACGTGCCCAAGTCCTCTTTCTCACGTGACCACATCAGGAAATACTGCCTTTGCACATGACTCAAACTTCTCACTTGTCAACATTTTAAAAAACCTTTTGTTGAGTTGTTCAAAATAGTACAAGAACAGACACATGGACATGTTGCCACAATGGATCCAAGTGAAACTGATAACGTTTCTGCTCCCTACTGTGGAACTCAACAACTTATGTCTAAAGTCCATAGAGGGGCTAGTACTGGTCACGATTCGGAGCCATCCCTGCCCTACCTTGATACCTTCAAATTGGAATATTTTCACCATGGAAATGGAAGGGAAAATTTAGTGCTTCCTGTCCCAAGGGAACTAACTCTTGAAGGAAAGGATGAATGGAGCACCACTTTGGTTGGAAGGTTTATTGGTAAGAAATTACCGTACTCCCTGGTTTCTAATGCTACTGACAGACTTTGGGCCAATGATGGACTAATTGATACCTTGGCGACTGACTCTGGATGCTATTTCTTTATTTTCTCCAATGAGGGATTCAGGGATGCCGTACTGGAGGGAGGCCCATGGTTTATTGCTGGGCAATCTATCCTTTTGAGACCTTGGAAACTGAACTTTTCATTTGCAAATGCAGAAGTTCAAACTGTTCCTATCTGGGTAAACTTTTATGGTATCCCACTGGAATATTGGAATCCTAAGGGTATCAGTTTCATATCAAGTTTCATTGGGAAGCCGATTCAGGTGGACCAAATGACTGCTAGCCGAAGACGAATCACATTTGCTAGGGTTTGCATTGAGGTTAGTGCCGAGCATAAGTTTATTAATGAATTCAATATTGAAGCCTTTGATGAGGAAATTGGAAAACCTGTCTTGACGAAGATTAGTTTGGAATACCAATGGACCCCTATTAGATGTAAGAAATGTTCCCAATTCGGTCATGACTGCGCTAGGGTTGTGAACCCTTTTCCTGTCCCTAACTCTCATAATCACTACAAGAAAAAGGAGGAAGTTGGTGTGTGGCAAACTGTTAGTAAGAAGGACAAAGGGAAACAGACCATTGAAGAACATGTTCCGATGCCTAATCGTCGATGGACAGAGGATGCTAAGAGTTATGGTACCTAGGAATTTTCCTCTTCCGATAGTGTTGTGGACAGGATCACTATTTGCCCTTCTTGGAACTCCGGTTTGGAGGAAATTCCGAAAGATGTTGTTGCAGGTCCTTCAAATTCTTTTCATGTACTTTCTGAGTTTGTCCATGTGTCTATGGATCGAGATGTTGAAGCTCTGGACCAAGTTGATCAAAAGGTTGAAGATGATTCAGATGCTCGAGATACCCCTAGTTCCCCCCCTGAAGGGGAGGCTGTAGACTGTGAGGCTGTTTTTGAGGGAGGGTCTCCGGTGCCTGCTAGTTCCCTCTCCCACAAACAGCGAAAGCGGGAAGCAAAGATTAAGTTCAGTGGTAGCCGCCCGAAGGGTCGCCATAGACCTTGATGGTTCTCTTCTGTTTAGGCCCTATTCTTGTTTCTCTGCTTTTCGTAGTGGACTAGGTTGCTAGTTTGGGATGGATTTCCAATCTTTGGAGTTTCCTTTTGTTTGGTCTCCATCCCGTGTCCCTAGCATGTGCTTGTTCTCTTTTGTATATCCTGGGGTATGCCCCTTATATCTTTTGTAAGTGTCGTTTGGCTTTTCTTTTTATTGATTAACCCCTTTTCCGAAAAAAAAAATTGAAAATAAAATATTATAAAAAAAATATTGATTAACCTTTAAAATACAAAAAAAAAATACATATACATATCGTATAAATAAACTTTTTTTAAAAAAAATAAATGTTAAAATTTGATTAAAAAGTTGTCACTTATACGTATATCTATTAAACATGAAAATTTATAACTGTATTAGAAAATGTACATGATAGAAACTTTTAAAAGTTTACAATTTAAAACTTATTTCTTTAGAAATAAATCTGTAAAGAATAACCATTAAAAATTTAAATAGTAACAAATATTTTCTCAAATCAGATTCAAACAATCAAATTTATATAGATTAAACAATAATGCTAGATCAACTGAGAGCTACCGAAAACATACACCGAACTAAAGGGGTGGGGTCCACAAAACAGTTCAAGTAAATATTTTGGGCGGGTCTTTTGTTTTAACCCAAACCAATTGAAAATCCAAACACCTAAATTTGGTCCCCATCCTCACAAGCACTGTACGAAGAAGATAGAAGACTGTGAGCAGCTCGCAAGCTGCGATTGTTCAAGCCATCCACAAGGTTCAAAATCACTCTCTCTCGCTCTCTCTCTCTCTCTCTCTCTCTCTCTCTCACTCAAAATCTTCACCTGTTCTCTATTCTCATGCGCTTAGAATTCTATTAGGGTTCGATTTGGGGACCATTGCTGCGATTTGGGGGAGAAGCCGGCGATTTAAGGTACTCTCTCTCTATATATATATATATCAAAATATTCACAAATTCACTTGCTTAATTTAAGGGCTGCGGTGCGATTAGGGGTGGACCATTGCTGTTGCGATTTGGGCTACCACCAAAAGGTTTGAATCTCTCTGTCTTCTCTCTCTGTGATTTAGAGCCAAGAAATTACCCACACCCAGTTTCTTTGCTGGAGGAAAAGAAAAGCTCTTTGCGTATTTGGCCCCACTACAAGCCTAAGAAGATAGAACAAATGAGAGAGTATATACGATCTATGAAACAAAACTATACGGATGAGGAAGGTTCATATAGTTGGGAGTGAGTTAAATAATGCAATAAATAATCCCTTTTTCGGAGTTCTTTGATCTTCTAAGCTAGGTTAAAAGATTCATATAGTTTTGAGGATGGTTGTTTATTCAGTTTCTTTGGTACTTTTGAATTTCATTATACCCTGTGTGAACTACGTAGGTTTGTTGGTTTGTTTGAGAACCAGTGCAACTTATTTAAGAGGGTACGATATGAAAGGGAGGATCTCCATTGTTATGTTGAAACAAAAGGCTTTACTTTCCTAAAGTATTTTATCCAAAAAAAAACTATCTTGGCCTTTAGCAAATTGGATGTGTCTTTCAAACATTGTCTCCATATTTCTTGTATGACTGATGAAAGGTTTATAAAGTAAACTTAGCTGATATTTTGGGCTTTGCCGTGGAAAATGTATTTCCTATTGAGAAATTTGGGGGTTCTGCTTATTACAACCAAGTTACGCGGACTGTAGATTGTACTAATAATTTGGTTGATAAGATCATAAACAGAATTAAATATTGGACTACAAAGTTTCTAAACTTTTGCGGGAAGACTCCAACTTATCGACAATATTAATGAAAAGGAAACATAAGGAAAAGGAAACATAAGGAAAACACTTTCTTTGTTTGGTTAATGCGGAATACAATGAGAAATAGGAAGGAAAGAAAATAGGGTAAAAATAAAATTAACATTTTAGAATTTTGCGAGTCACTTGCCGTCCTCCGTTGCTGAGAACTATGAGTCCCAATTGAAGTTAGAAATCTCATTGTTTCTGTTTATTTGTCACAGTTGATTGCAATTTGTTTATTTTTTTCTAATTACATGTTGAGAAGCAGAAAGGAAGAGTAGGAGAGAGAGAACAAGTGCAATATCCAACAACAATTCTGGGGCATCGTATGGATCTAGGATTGTTTGTTTCTGCGGAGAAGCTGCTGTTATGAGGACATCTTGGACGGAGAAGAACCCAGGTCGAAGGTTTCATGGATGCGCTTTACATCAGGTTAGGGTTTGAATCAAAACCTATTTTTTGTTTTTATATCGTTCGATGTATAGTTTTCAATGTTAAAACCCAATTTTGTTTTCTAAAGATACTTCCTTTTACATGTTGAAAAATGGAGGTTGCAATTTTTTTTGCTTGGTATGACAGTCCTATCTGTGACCATGGCAAAGAAGTGATCAATAGTTTGAAGGTAAAGTTGCAGAAGAGAGAAGAAGAATTGCAGAAAAGGGAAAAAGATTTTCAGAAAGAATGTTCAATGGAGATTGATAGGTTGAAACATCAACTTAGGAGTAGAGAAAAGAAAGTACGAAAATTAGAGAATGAGTTGGCAAGATATCGGCCAAGGTCGTGGGGCTACATGTTTGGATTGTTTGTTTGTGGCATAGTCGTATATCTAGCAATTATAATTGGTGTCCAAAAAGGTAACTGTGATAATGGCAAAAGCATAATTCGATTGCCATCACCATGATGTTTGTAATGTGTTGACGTTAATTGTAGTTTATGTTGAATGAATGTTTGCATCACTTTGGTATGCTCAATTATTGTGTTTCGTTGTCAATTTGATTCCATTACTGCACAGACTCAGACACAAAACGCTGCACAACCACCAAAAAACTGCACAAATTATGAACAAAAAAAATGCAGAAACTAAGACACAAAAAACTGGACTGGACAAAATCTTCAGAAAACACTGCACAAACACAACAAAAAAAAAAACTGCACAAAATCTTCACAAAATACTGCACAACCACGAAAAAGCTGCAAAAATTATGAACAAAAAACTGCAAAAAAACTAAGACACAAAAAATTGGACAAAATCTTCACAATACACTGCACAACCACAAAAAAACTCTTATTTCGACAATCTCAACCGCCTTACTTTGTCAATATAATTTCGACAATCTTTCTCGGAAAAACCCAACTTATCATATCCCCCCGCTTCAACCGCCAATGATTGAAAGCTCTTATTCATTCTTATCCCAGACTGATCATTAAGCTCAAGTCTTCTTCTCATACCCTTATTTATTACCCTATTACTCACATGGAAGCGAGTTTTCCCCGGACTTAATACATGGTTATGATTAAGAAATACTTTTGACACTACCCATTTTCCATCATTTACTAGTGTTGCTGCGATCCTAGCTTCACAATTCGTTTTTGAAATCAGTCGTGGTTTCAAAACATTTTTTGTTGTGCGCTTCGAAGTTCCATTCCGACTACATACTAACGTAACATATCTTTGGACCCCATCAAGGTCCTTCTTTGAAGTTCTAGTGCAAACAGCGAAGCCTTTTTGGTTACCATATGTTCTATAGTAGTTTGTCAGCTCATTAACACTACCAAAACTCATATTAACCTTAGGCTCATCAACCTTGTCTTGCAAGTTCTCCTCAACCCTCTCTTGCACGTTCTCTTCCTCAACGATAGTATAAATATTATTTACTTTCCAAGGAGAGTTACCTGAGGGTGCGTGGAAGGAGGGAGATTGCGAGTGATATTCCGATTGCGAAGTCCCAGCTTCTGCCGGTAGTGGTTGGCTCAGAGCACCTTCGTCTATATGTTCCATTTATTTTCCTACAAAGATATGTTACGTGTCAAAGAACTGAATATCTGAAAATAAATGACCAACTCTTTCTTTAGCGGTTAGCTTATCAATATGAAATTTGTTATTCAAGTCTAATTAATTTGCTCACCTTCTGAGAATTTTTGCTTCCATTTATGAGAAATCAAACAGAAATACAAGGAATAGTGGTTTTATCTTTAAATTTGTTAGTACTTTAATTTGAGGCATTGTGTGAAAGTAGCATTCTTGTGATGGTCCCAATTTGTTTTCTCCCATTTTGTTCATCCGCCGTTTACTTTTCATAGAGAATCGGGTGTAGTATAGGTGATGATTAATTTGCTTAGGTGGTGCAAAACTAGTAATGGACTCTCTGCACTTGATTTTGGAGCCCACTTTCAGTAGTAATGGACTCTCTGCACTTGTTTGATAGACTATATAAAAATAGAAATATATCTCTCTGGAATTCTGTAGCACCCTAAATTTTCTAGAAATTCCACGTAGGAATATAAGAATAGTGACATCACCATGCTGATAGTTACAGAAGGTCCATTAGGATTTTCTTAATTAGAAACCCTTGGATAGGATTTTCAGTCAACGTCTTAACGACAACGACGATACTTTTAACTTGGAGTCTATTAGAGTGCTCGTAACCCCGGCGTTTATAATTTCTATATTAGAAACCTTAGGTAGACTTGCATTTAGACCCGTACACATCCTGGTACAGGATTACATTTTCTGTATCACTTATAGTCAGTAGTGTACCTACTCGAGATGTGGGACCCACACCACCACCCTATGCGAACCCCACCCATATCTACCCTTGGACACACACAAACCCACATGCACATGTACACCTATTTCGCACCATTGTACTTGATTTAAACCCCCTCACCCCACCCCTCTATAAATATAGCCTCATCTCTCTCTCATTTCACTCTCACCCACCCACCCCTAAATCTGCTTATGCTGATTATAGAGAGAGATCCGAGAGAGAGAGAGAGTGAGAGCTTGAGAGAAAACAACTCTCCACACACTCTCGGTTTTGATTCACCATACTCACATCCCTGCATTGTACACTAAACACACCCTCTCTGTCCATTCTCCACACACACACTGTCACACAAAGAAGCTTAGAGAAGGAGAAGCAGAACGTAGAAGAAGAAAGAAGAGAAAGATGATTTGAGGAGCTAGAGAGAAACCGAGAACCCCTGAGGTAAACTCAACCACCCCCTTTTTATTTTGGACCTCTGCATGTCATCTAGGAGCACCTAGGATCACATGCACGACCCCAAACAGAGCCTAAGGCCCTCTCTGAGCTCCGACGACCATTGAAGCTCCATAATGGAGCTTGATTTTGAAACCATAACTAAAGCCCCTTTTTATTGCACCATTGTGACCCCCATGGTACCAGGAACACCCCCTTGGAACAGTTTTTGATTTGGTATAGGTTTAGACATGCATGCAGGTCATTATCCTTTTTAATGGCTAAAAGAATAATCTTAATATGGGAACCCTAAACGTATGAACTAGAACCCTAGCTCCTAGTATGTGATAGAGGAAGAGATTCCGGTCATTTCCCCATTGGTTTCACGTATTTCTATGGAGAGGAGAGAGAGATATTAGCCTGGGAAGTTTTTCGGCGAATCGCGGGTCACCGGCGGCGTCGGGGTCGCCGGAGAAGAAGGTGAAACTCGAATGGGTTTCGGGTTATGACACCCGGGTTAGGGGCGGGTTAGGATGTGTGTATAAGTGGGTAAGGGTCTGGGCTTGGATCGGGTTTTAAAAACCCGTGGGTCTTTTTAAGTTAGACGACGTCGTTTTGACGTCTCGGGTTTAGTCCGGGTCGGGTTTGGTTATGGGTGGGTCGTGTTGAGTCTGTAGATGGATTAGGGTTCGGGTCAAGTTTGGCTCAGGTACGGGTCAACGGGTTGGGCTAGTTTGTGAGTAAATTTGGGTCACGGGTTCGGGTTTGGGGCCAACCCGATTAAGTTTTAGGATGGGTTTCTTGTGCGTAAATATGGTTGATCTGATTGTGCTCAGGTCGGGTCAGGGTCAGACCCGTTGGGTCATCCCTTTTAGGTTTCTTTGTGTGTATAAATGAGTATATTAATTATTAAAAATACCAAATGAGCTCCGAAAATTATGAGATAAATACTGGTAGTGTATTTTAATATCTAGTATTTAATAAAAATACTTCTAAGTACTGATTTCTTTGAATAATTATAGTTATGTATTTAAATCCCGTTTCGGGTATTTTTTGGTATATATTATCTTCAATAATTCATAAGAATTAATCCAGGACTCCGAAAATTACGCGGTCAGTTCCCAGAGTCTTAGAATAATGTCTAGAACGTTCTATTAAAGTTTGGTGACATTTTGACTCGGTTGAAAATACAGCCTGTCTTTTAGGGCCCGCATTAGTATAGTAAGCCCTACTTATTACCTCGTAAAACGCGACGGACTCCGATTTGAGTCTAGTCAATGGCGTTGGACTTAGATTGACACGTAGATCACTACCTTGAGGTTTATGACCTCATTTGGTAAAATTACCATTTTGCCCCTGGAGTTGCACTCACTCTTTATTATTGTTTATTCCGTTATTGTTGTAGAACTCGACGATTATCTACTTTTCAAGGATCGGTGACTCGAGGTAAGTTTCCTAACCTCACTCTAATCCTAATAAGATTAATATAAGATGTTTAAAAGCTACCTGTATGATATTTTGTATAAGTGATATGCTGATTTATGATGTCACGTGTATTTCCAATAATTGTAAGACTATGCAAAGCATGTTATGGTAGTGCTATCGCATACGTGAGCATGTCAAGGGTTTTATCTATATGATTATCGGTATCAAATCCATGTTATGTGATCCATGCTCTATGTGTTACGTTTCTGCTGCTAACTGTTAAATGCACGTTTTACGATGTTGTTGACTGGAATAGATAACGCATGCTATGTTAATATTAAAGAGAATGAAAGTGGTTTTGCATATGGGTATTGGTAGTGAACTCACTTGCATTTCATGACATGTGTTAGCATGCATTGTATGAGAAAGAGAGGTGTTTGATGAAAATGTGAACAAAATGGGATATATATAAATATGAAAGAGATGTAATTTCTAGATCCGATGGATCAACGACTGACGAGCCGGGTGGACATGAACGGTTAGGGTTCCTAGCGCGCCTCTCGCCGTTGAAGACGTCCGATGATGCGCATACGTGGTTGAAGACGTCCCATGTATCGTTGAAGATGTTCGGCTAGTGCTCTAATATACTTCTCAGCCGTGTAGAAGACCGGTGAGAGTATGCACATGGTTGAAGACGTCCCATGTGCCAGTTTCATTATTTACAGATAGTGTGCGCCGTGAAGACGTCCGGTGGCCTATCAAGGGATGAGTATGAATTGGCTGTGATAGCATGTTGTCATCCTTGATATACCGCGTGTTGTCAAGTGGATGAGAAAGAGAAAGTGAATGATGAGATTGAATTGATGAGCAAAAAGGGTTTAGTTCGAAATGATTTGATTTTGGAAAGTTTTGGTTTTAAAATGAAATGGTTTTGAAAAGTATCTGTTTTGAAAAGCAAGTGTCTTTGAAAAGAGTTAGGAGTAAGTCACATTGGTCATGCATTTGCATGCACGAGGATATAATAAGGAAAATGTATTCTATGATGTTATGTTTATCTGTTTACCTGTCTTGTTAAGACCTCTGCTATGTCCGTGGTGAGAATGCGTCTTTTGATAAGAGATTAACCATATCTTAAAGTATTAAACTATGACGTGAGTCGAGAGATGTTTTGTATTTATTGATTATGGTGCGGTTGAGACTCTCACTCAGCCTTGTTCCAAGGCTGACGGGCATGTTACTCCCTGGGCATTCCTATGCTCAGAGTGTTGCAGGTTTGGAGATAGATAGAAGAGTTCAGGATGCAGTGCTGTGGAGCCAAGGAGAATCAAGCCTTGCCTAAGATCCAATAGACAGTTTCTCAAGTTTTAAGCTTATGTAAATTGTTTAGTATGGCCTCTTGTATTAGGATTGAAGTTATTGTAACCCTTGTTTAATTTCCACTACTGTATTTATACTCTGATAAGTTTAGATCATGCTTATGCTCTAGCATTTCCCTTATGATTGCACGGTGCGGAGTTAGAAGGACAGTACGGTTAACAAACTAGTCACGTGTCTACGGACCCATAAAGGAAAATTTTTATTTTCCGTACTTTTGGCTTACTTCGGGGCGTGACAAATTCCCCAAAAGATATTTTGTGCGAATTTAAGAAAATGTTAAGTTTCCTCGGGTCTTTATAAAAATAGAAATATAACATTTGCTACTACTTTTTATTCACATCATCTTGTTACAAAATCTTGACTTAATGTGTTGATCATTTAAAGAAAAAAGACGTAGAGTTCTCAATCATATTAAGTTGTTCTTTAGATGCCCCTTCAATTTGCAATTTTGCAAAGTGTATAACTACAATCCAAAAAAATACATAAGAATCATGACATGGACAGCAACATGGTTATACACATATGTACTCCTATATATATATATATGTTGGTAGCTACATTCATATACATGCTGCTTATAAAAATGTAACTTTTTTTTTTCATTTTTTTATCATCTTGGATTGGTGGTACAGAGCCAGCTTCACAACAGCTAAGTAAATATCTGCCGGAATTTTTTTTTTTTTTAAGTTGGGAGATGGAAAAAGAGAGACCTTACAAAGCACACTTGTGTTTGTTTACAGATGTAGAAATTGACATACATTAACGCATACATACATACATAAACAGAGAGATAGAGAGAGATAGAGGTTCTCACCTTCCAACAATCGCACCCCGTCGAGCTAACCCAAAATGCAGATTTCTTTTGATTTGTAAAACCAATTCCCTGCCCTAAGATTGAGAAGAGAGAGAAAGAGTAAAGATTTTGCGAGAGCAAGAGAGAGAGAGAGAGAGAGAGAGAGAGAGAGAGAGAGAGAGAGGGGATTTCGAACCTTGTCGATGGCTTGAACAATCGCAGCTTGCGAGCTACTCGCAGTCTTCTATGTCTTCTTCGTACAGTGCTTGTGAGGATGGGGGACCAAATTTAGGTATTTGGATTTTCAAATGGTTTGGGTTAAAACAAAAGACCCGCCCAAAATATTTACTTGAACTGTTTTGTGGTCCCCACCCCTTTAGTTCGGTGTACGTTTTCGGTAGCTCTTGGTTGATCTAGCATTATTGTAGATTAAAACTTACATTTTATCCAACAAAATATATAAATCAAACCAAACCAAGTCTTGCGTCCCAATCAATTGGGGTCAGTTGTATAAATCATTTTTTTCCATCCTGCACGATCAAGTGCTATATGCTCATTTAAATTATATAAATTCATATCTTGTTGCACTACATACTTCTAGGTCAGTCTAGGCCTGCCTCTCCCTCTAACCATTCCAAGCACTGCAATCTTATTACTCTTTCACACAGGTGCATCTACAGGTCTTCGTTGCACGTGGTCAAACCATCTAAGTCTATTCCCCCTCAACTTATCCTCAATCTGTGCCACCCCTACAGTCTCTCGAATGTATTCATTTCTAATTATATCTTACCTAGTCTTACCACACATCCCTTTTAGCATCCTCATCTCAGCTACGCTCACTTTGATAATGTGTTGTTTCTTAGGTGCTCAACACTCTGTCCCGTAGAGCATAGTTGGCCTAATAGCTGCCCTGTAAAATTTTTCTTTCAATTTTGCTGGTGTTCTCCGGCCACATAATACTCCGGAAGTGCTCCTCCACTTAAGCTAGCCTACTTTAATTCTTTGGGTCATGTCATCACCGATTTCTCCATTTCTACTTATCTCTACTGACCCAACAAAATAGATATTATATTAAAATTTACATAAATTACTACTCCCTCTGTCCCATTTTGTGAGTCATGTATTCCATTTTGGGATGTCCCAAAATTAGTGTCCACTTTCCTAATTTAGTATATAATTTTTACTTACTTTCCAAAACTACCCTTCATTGAAAGCTACACCAAGACAAAATTGAAAAAGTTGTTGTAATGATTAGGGGCAATTGTGGAAAGTAGGTGTAGATTCTTCTTGTCCCCTTAATAAGTTGAGTTCTCAAAGATGGACTCACAAAATGGGACGGAGGGAGTACGTGATAGCTTCTGCTTTCATATATATATAATATTATATTTATGGCATCATATGCATCCTTTCCTTTTTAGATAATATAATTCAAACTAAATTTAGATATTATCTGGTCGTAGTTATCCTTGACATGTAGCTACTAAAATTTTAACTATTTGACCAGAGCCCTTCTAATGAAGGATTCCCCATTTTAATAAAGTGCGGACTTCTTCTTAGAATCACAACTCACTTTGATAAAAATAATAAATAAAAAATTACATCTCACTGTATCAAAAAACAAAATAGTTTTTAAGAGAATAAATCAATAAACAAAATCAACTACTACATCAAAAGTATGCATATATAATCCAGAAAGAAGAAGAGAATAGGAATGAGACTTAGCATACTTGACATCAAAAGTATGCTAATCTCAATTTGGTAGTTTTTATTTTAAATTCAAAAATTAAATTCTAGAATCATAGTTTTTGTTTTAAATTCAAGAAGTAAAATTTCATAATCACAACTAAATTCAAGAGCTACATGTTTTTCTTACCATTTGACTTTAAGATATATACTATGTACGCATGTATATCTAATATATATACATATATCTTATCTATTATTTTCAATTCAAAAATCAAATTCTCAAATCATAGTTGTTGTTTTAAATTCATGGACTACAATTTTGTAATCAGAACTACATTCGAGAGATTTTATTTAATGTCATTAATGTATATGTATTAATAATATATTTTAATTTTGAGTGATCAAAAACAACATTTATAAGAGTGTGTGTATATATGTATTATAATTAAGTGTTTGAAATTATTAAAATTCTATAAAGATGCCACGTGGCAGAAGCCTATATATATATATATATATATATATTAAATTTGGGAAATATTTTGAGAGAGAAATTTGGAGACTAGGGCATATATGGGTTAGTTGTTTTAGCAAGGAAAATGTTTCATTGCAAAAAAGTGTTTTCCTAAATTTTAGACAAGAAAAAAAATTTTGATTTCTAATTATACACTTTCAGCAAGGGAAAAAAGTTTCCTTGCTAAAAATAGGTATTAGCAAGGAAAACATTTTCTTGCCAAAAAGTATTTTCACAAATATTTACCTAACTTTAGGCAAGGAATAACAATTTTCTTGCCAAAACATACTTTTAGCAAGGAATTTGATTTTTTGTTGCCAAATGATTCATTTTAGGCAAGAAAAATGATATATCCTTGCCAAATACTTCACTTTTTGCAAGGAATTATCATTTTCCTTGCCTAACAGTCTTTAAGCCTTTTGGCAACAAAATCAAATTTTCTTGCAAACACTATACTTTTAGCAAGAAAATTTACCTTTCCTTTCCGAGCTTCCTTGCAAAAACCCATTTTTGTTGTAGTAGGTAGAGGTGTCAAACGGGTCGGGTTAGCCCAAAATTGGACCGGTCTGGGCCGATTTTTATAGGGCTAAAGTCCGGCCCGGTTTAATAGGAAGGGTCTAGTCCGGACACCCTCTCCCCTATCCACGGTCTGACCCGCCTGGTGCCCGAGGCTCGGCCTGGTCAGGACCGAGCCCGTCCCTAACCCCATCCGAAAGCCCAATTTTTATTAGCCGTTGCAGCCAGGCTCGGCCTAGTAGACCCATCCGGCGGCCCAATGGCTAGTTTTGTTTGTTTTTTTTAATTTTTATTTTTTCACTTTTTACCCCTCTAACAACTATAAAACAGCTAATTTTAGAGGTAAAAATATAAATGTAATTTTTTACTTGCCAAAATGCCTTAGCCATTTTCTATAAATACCAAACCTACTACAACATATGTTCCCACACCAAAATCAATTATCTCTCTACTTCTCCATAAACTACAAGCAAAAACTTCTACAAGTTGGTGATTCAAAATCAAAAGCTCTTTAGTTTACGAAGGATTAAAGAACTTCTACAAGTTGGGTAATCAACTAAGTTGTTTTGTAAAAGCACTTCTACAATTACAAGTCTTAGAAGTCTACAAGTTCTCAAGTCTTATTATTATTCATACTTCTTCTTCTTCTTCTTCTACTACTACTACTACTACTACTACAAGTTGAGGTATAATTATTTGTTTTTGCTTATTTAATTGTTATTATTTTTAATATTTTATATTTCTTTCCCCTATATATATATATATATATATATATTTTAAGTATGACATCACATTCAAGATCTTCAAAACATCAAAGAGAAGGGTCAACTTATGACTTTGAAAATTTAGATTATGGGAAAAGAAATGAGATTAATGATTTGAAATGGAGGAGAATGATGACGAATTTGAAATTGTAGGGTCTAATCCTTCTCCTTCAAAGCCTAATCCTACTATTGAAAGAAAATCAAAATCACCCTTTTGGTTTTTTTTAAGAGAAATAAAGAAGAAAATAAAGCACAATGTCTTATTTGTAAACAAGAATTTGCTCATAAAGGTGGTGAAAATAACACACTTAAAATGCATATCATAAACAAGCACACCGGTGCATGGGAGGCTGGTACCGTTGCGACGGGCAGACCAATACAATCCCAAATTTCTACTACTGCTGTCACAAATTTTGAAAATTTTATTTATAATTAAAAAAAAAATGAGGGAAGGCTTGGGAAGATTTATTTGTGCATCCGATATGCCTTTTACTTTGGTTGAAGAAGAATGTTTTACACGTTTTATTCAAACTTTTTTTCAACCCTCCTACCAACCTATTAGTAGAAATACCTTGACAAGTGATATACAATCTATTTTTCAACAAACCAAAAAAAAAAAAAAATTGTTGGATTTTTCTACTTTTAATTGTACAATTACATGCAGTACTTCTGATTTGTGGACGGTTGTAGTAAAGTGCGATATATATATATATATATATATATATAATGACGCATTTTGTGGATCAAAATTGGAATATGAATAAAAATATCATTACTTTTCGTGCATTAGACTATTCTCATACTAGTGAAAAAATATTTAATTATATTTTCAATGTTTTTCAAGAGTATGATAGTCTTTCAAAAATAATGAACATTACTTTTGACAATACTAGTACTAATACAAGTACTATTAATATGTTTAAAGATCATATGCGGTCGATTTTGGATGGACGATTGTTTCATGGTCGTTGTGTATGTCATATCATTAATTTGATTATCCAAGATGGATTATAAAAAATTAATAATCAAATATCTAAAATTAGAGAGACAGTGGTCTATTGTACTGCAACGCCTACTCGTATGCAATCATTTTTTGAACTTTGTAAATAAAATCGTCTTAATACTCATAAATTGCAAACCGATATTAAAACTCATTGGAATTCTACTTATCTCTTATCTTATGATAGATTCTTGTAAAAAAAATAGTGGTATTATTATTCAATTTATTAATATTAACTATCCTGCATTAGGCTTGACTTCTCATTATTAGGATATGACATTAATTTCAATTTCATGGATTTTTAGAAGTTTTTTTTACGTGGCTACAAGTAACTTCTTTTTTTTTTCACGTCATATGAATAATTTTTATGTAGTTAGCCCAAAAAAGCAAAATGGAGCGGACCACTCATGGCCTGGGTATTGCACAACACTCAAGGTAGCCCTGCTACAGTCACAAAAGTATCGTATTGGCACTTGGACTAGGTTTGGGGGCTGTTATCAGGTTGGGTTGCATTTGACACCTTCATTCTCGAGCCTCTCGGATTTTGGTTTGAGATTGAGATATACCCTTAGAAAGCTCCGAAAATCTGGTTTGTAATGGTTTTGGTTTCACAAAAATTTGTTTTATGGTTTCCAAGTCAGTTTTAAGAAGGTGAGACGATGTCAAAAAAGATGCAACAACGAAATAGCCTTTTGAGCATATTTTGAAAATTCTTTCGAGGCCATTTTTGGCCAATGTTAAAATTTGAGATCTCATTTTAAGACATTTTAGGAAACACGATATTATCAGTGCCAGTTAGAATCAACTTATGTTTAGTAGATGTTCCACGTGCCCACACTATCATTTCCAATCATCACAGTTCTCTTCAGAAAGGACCCTTGGTCGAACGAACAAATGAAAATAGTACGGCTATTGAAGTCGATTTGATTCATTTTCTTCCTCTGTGTACACACAACTTGATACCCTAAGAGTATCTATAAATTAGGGTAAATATCACTTACCTCCCTCGTGGTTTAGCCTAATAACACTTAACTCCCCTGACATTTCACAAGTAACACTTACCTCCCTTATTTTTGAATTTAAGTAACACTTACCTCCCCTCCGTTAACTAACCGGTAGAAAATTAACGGAATCGTGATGGCATCACATAAGAATAATTTAAATACCAAAATTACCCTCCATTACTGTTCCTTCTCTCTCACCTCTCTTCTCTCCCTTTCCCAATTGATGCTCTCCATGTTTCTCTCTCGAAAACCAGAGTACCATGGTCTATAAAACATCAATTTGATTTCCCAAGGATCCTCCTCCTCCATCTCATGCACATAAACACCTGTATCTCTCTATGTTGCCCAATATCCTCTCTCTCTCTCTCTCTCTCTCTCTCTCTCTCTCTCTCCCCCCCCCCCCCCCCCCCCCCCCCCCCCCAATCAGTTCTCTGTATGACAAAATCGCGGATCCATCTCATCCACCATTTTCACATCTCTCTTTGCTCAACTGCCTTTACTCTCCAGACGCAGAACAGCCCCCTCAACCCCATCTTCTCTCTCTAAAGTTCTCTCCCCAATTCATTTTTGGGCAAGATTGAAGATGCCCAAGATTGAAGATGATGCTGTCAAGTGATGAGGGAAAATGGCCGACAAAGATGCCCAAGATTCATTTTTGTTCCTGATTTTTTAGTTCATGGTGGTGGTGGATTGTTAGGATAATGGTGGGTTTGCTTCAATTAAAACACAATAAACCCACATCCATGGTGAGTGCAACCAAATCAGTTTTTGAATTGGTTTATGAATTAGTCCATCGGCATTACAAAACTTTAATTGATTTGATTCATCTATTTCAATACTTCAATTTTTGATTCACAAATTGATCCACGGAAAGTGTGATTTGCAAATCGAATCAATTGGGGGGATTTGCTTTATGAATGCTTCATGGAAGGGGAGCTAATGGAGTTGTCTGAGGAGGAGATCCCACCAAAAATGGTGGTGGAGAAAATGAGGATGGAGGGTACAGCAACTACGATTTCAAGCTTTATTGGCAAATTAAATCTGCCGATGATGGAGGGGTGGTGATGTGGTCATTGTGTCATTGTTAGGTGTGGGTGATGGGTGTGGGTGTGGGTGTGTGTGTATATGTGTGTGTGTGTGTGAGTGTCAGTGGAGGAGGTGGTGGAGAGAGAGGTGGATGAGGTGGTGAACGTGTGAGAGGAAGAAGAAAGGTAAGAATGTGTACAAGGGTAAAATAGTAACTTCACTACCTAATTAACATCGTTAGCAGACAAACTCTGACAGGGGAGGTAAGTGTTACTGGTGAAATGTCAGGGGAGGTAAGTGTTATTAGGCTAAACCTCAAGGGAGGTAAATGATATTTACCCTATAAATTATTATAAATTTTTTTTTTTTTCCGGTTTGGGTTAGGGTAATTTATAAATTTTTTTTTTCCCGGTTTGGGTTGGGTGGGGGGGGGGAGTGTGTGTTTGCTAAAAGACAAAAAGATGTGAACTTGTTAGGGGCAAAACACACTGACACAGCTGTACATATTTTTCATCTAAAAAGCGCCAATGCTCAGGTACAATGAAGCCAATGATAAAGAACAGATTTGTAGTTGGGAGACATTAAATTCTATCGCTAAAAGATTTCACAAGTGCGGTTATCTGTAACTTAATGGAAGCTTACATAGATATATATAGAAATTATGTATAATTAGGAGGGTTCGGTTCAAGTAATTGAATGTTACTCAACTTTTCTCCAACAATTTCTCTTCAATATATCCCACAAAGTCCGCAATCACAAATAAATATTGGGTATCACGGGAATACCACGTAGGATTGTATCCCCTTTCACAGATTTTAAAATTTTGCTGTGTTGGAGAAAGATTCCACTGAAAATAAGGGGCCAGATGAATTCCTAGAGACTCCTTATTGGTTCGCTATACCATGTATGATTATACTACCGTTGTAATAAATATTTTTCTTGCACTACCCTTATTGAACGTAACCACTCAACTAATTGTTTTACCAAGTGAAACCCCACAACGCCAACATGGTCAATCAAGTAATTCTAATTCATTTGTGCATTAATATAAATATGAGAACAAATATCATTACTTTACTAAACAATATGATCATATTCATCATTTGCAAGGTTTTTCAATATAAATTTAACCATTGAATTGAGGACTATTTGGCAACTCTTATCTAACACATGCATATATTAGAGGATGAAGGATTAAAAAGGTGAGAAACAGTTAGATCTCTTCATCAAGCTCCTTCATGAAATCATGGGGTCCAAAAATAGTGGTAAACAAAACTCCTTTGTGCTGGGGAAGCAAGGCAATCTTCTTGGACTCTTCCTCAGTCAATGACCAATCAAAGATTTGAAGATTCTCTCTCATTCTCTGTTTGTTGAAGCTCTTTGTTACAAAACTAGCCCCTTGCTCATACACCCATCTCAGAGATACCTGCAAAGCATGACCATACATGAGGATAAGGTAAGAAAATTCCATGGGATTATTAATAAAAGTACCTATTAGAATATTTTGCCACAACTAATACTGCCTCTCGATGATTCAATCGTAGAAAACTGAGATTGGCAAGAAATTATGCTGGCAATTTCTACGATTGATGTTGTTCTGTGACGATCGGTGAGTGGGTAAGGTGATCAGTCAAATCCATTAGGGTGTTCGATCATTGCCAAAGGTGATCGTATGGTGCTTCCCAGAATTGTTCTTGTGCTTGTGAACGCCAGGAATTCGCTTAGTGGTCGGACAATGGGCAATCAATCGGTCTTCGTGTTTCAGTCAAGTTTTGTTTTTGGTATGTTCTTGGGTTTGTTTTTTGTTCAAGATAATCTTGTTATTGTCCAAACGTAACTTGTGTGCGACCATCTAGAGATTTGATAGAGAGAGAGTTTGTAATCATGAGAAGTTCTCTAGATTCTTAGTGGAATTTTTGCCAACTCCTACTGTAGACATAGGCTATTCGTTGAACCACGTAAAATCGTTGTGACATTGGTATCGAGTCAATTTCTTTGCTTGTTTGTTATTTCTTGGTTGTTTTTCTCTTCGTTCTTTTTGGTTCCATTCATATTCAAATCTCAAGTCCTGCCATAACAAACTAGTACAGAGCAAGGTTCTTGACGTTGTGGATTTTGCGATGGTGATGATATTTTAAGTAGAGAAATTAAATAGTAACTACTTTAGTATGTTTCACATGAAGATGAATGCGTTGCTGGTTCAAAAAGGGTACCGAAAGGCACTAACGAGTAAGGATATGTATGCATTTTGAATGCCATGTCATGTCATTTGAAGTGTTAGAGCCAGTTGGCCCTGTTATAAAAATATGTATTGTCTGCTATGCTAGAAGATATGTATGCATTTTGAATGTCATGTCATGATATGTTTATGTATTTACAAGAGTAGTGATGGATGAATCTATTCATCTGCAAAAGAATGCTCATGAATTAGTGGATATTGAATATCCTGCCACTTGTTGAATACTAGGAGACAAAATGTTTGACTGTGTGGGTGCAATGCCCCGGTGATCTCCGACTGTGGTTCAAAAGGATACTGATTTTGATTTCTCTCGAGCTCTCCTTCTCTCTGAAACATTTTTTGCCTTCGACGCCCTTAGGGTGTTTCACCGAATTCGGTTACATCATGGTTGTGCAGCAGTGTGCTTTGGATTTTACTGCGCCCATTGGACCACGTATATTTTATTTGAACGTATAGGGTGTCCATGTCATTGAATCGATGCAGAAATGTGATTTAGTGATCTCAACAAAACTTGTGTCAATCAGAGTGGACTTAATTTACTGGGTTGTAATGTATAGGATCATGGATCGAGAAATGAAGAGCTAGCGTGGAGGCTCAAAATGTTTTTTTTTTATTTTTTATTTTATTTTTTTGAAGAATGTGCAAACTTCTGAGATCACCTTATGCCTTGTTTCTTTATTATTATTTTTTGTTTTCTGTCTCTGCTGACATTCACCCTCTCTCTCTTCTTCTTCTTTTTTCCTTCTTCTCCCCCTCCTTCCATCTCTGTCGACATTCAAATCTCTCATCTTCTCCTCCCCTCTCCTCTTTCCCTCTCTCTCTCTCTCTCTCTCTCTCTCTCTGCTAAAGCTCTATTTGGGAAAACAAGGGGAAAAAAAACATCAAACCCAGATCTGAATAAGAAAAAGCTAAAACAAGCCCTATATAGGAGCTTCCCACAGATAATTAATGTCATCCATCTTCTTATTATCACCTGAAGAACACATACATCATCGGCAAAACATATCAGAAAATAGGCCAAAAAAGATATCGAGAAGAGAAGCAGAGAATCATGCCAGAAATGGATTCTAGAATGGTTATAGACCCAACATCTTATCTTTGTGGTGCATGTGCGTATAAAAGAAACCGGTGCAAAGTTGATTGTCCTTTGGCTCCCTACTTCCGGTATACAAGCAAGTATTAGGGATTATGATGCAATTCACAGATTTTTCGGATACAGGAACTTTTTACGCCTTAATAGAAGGGTATCCAAAGCAGATCGTCAACAAACAATTAACTCCCTTGTGTATGAAGCCACAATCAGGCTTCAAGAGCCCATTTTGGGATGTATTTCTTACATCCTTTTCCTTGAACAACAAATTCAAGAACTGAAGGAATAGGTTTCACAACTTCAAGCTCAGTCAGATGGAGAATTGCCCAAACAGTCTAAAGATCCTAATTCAGATCGTGGGCTCAACTATGCCATGGATGATCTAGTTCTTGACATAGAAATTCTTCAAACTCTTTCAAGTCTGTTGGATCTCATTTCTTCCACCACAAGTTCCCCAGTCTTTAGTCCTACCCACACCCCCTTTGTTCCTCCAATTTGTTCCCACTGGTCTGATCTAATCCAACACTTGCAATCTAGCGAGTTCCAGTTTCCCTTGGGTCAGACAGAAAGACCAGGCGTCCCAGGACTTTCTATGTTCTTCCCAATAATCCATCAAGCAAGAGCACCTATTCCAGCTACTAATCATAGTCTCTTCTTTACCAACCATCACTACTGGATAGACTAAGACGTCCAACAGTTGAAAGTTATTTTTCTTGCACTAATTCTGTACAGTTTCTCTTCAAAAAAAAAAAAAAAAGAAAGTAGAATGAATGTCACATGGTCCAGATTCGAGGTGGTCCCTGTATATCGAGTGTGTGTGGGAATCAAGCCCACGTGTCTTACTACACGTGTCTCTCCACCAGCTTAATGTGGTTTGGACCTCTGGGTACTGTTTTATAGGGCGACTGGGAGGGTAAGCATCCCAGGACAATATTGTCCTCAGAAATAAAACCTGAAATACATTAACCAAGGGTTGTGTGGAACGAACTATAGGACGTATATGGTTGCTGAAAAACGCGTAGGATGTCGTTAGCATTCGACCTCTGGAATGTAGCCTCACATTGGCAAAACTCGGTTAACCTCCCACTTATCTAGATATATGTGTGTGTGTGTGTGTGTGTGTGTGTGTGTGTGTGTGTGTGTTGTAATCTCTCATGCTTCAAAAAAAAAAAAACATAAAAAAATCCTCCTTTATCACCATTTCATTTCTTATGGAATGTGCCCTCACATTAGGCTATCAGTTCAAGAATCAACTGTGGAAATACTATCTCTTGTTCGCAATATAAGTGCACTTTCTCACACGAGGGTTCTGATCCCCCATCACTTTCATGATCCACTTGTGTTTATTATAACCTATCTGAAGCTGCTCAAAGGCTGACATTTGACCTAATTCCAAAAAAAGGCATGCTTGATCATTTCTAGTCCTTTAGTCAAGGCCTAATCCAATATAATGGCAGCACCTGCAAGTCAAAACTACCAGCACAATGATATTATCAAATCCAAGTTGTACCAGCGCATTCCCAACTGTCCAAATCGTCCCGCTGCTTAATCGATAGGCTGTTCCACTTTCTCAAATACATTCTTACTCTTTTTCAAAACAAAACAAAAACCAAAAAGAAAAAGAAAAGGAGAAGAAGAGAGAGAATGTCGGGAGAGAGAGAGAGAGAGCGCAAATAAATACTTATGAATTCTTGACCTCTGATTGGTTGGCCATGTATTCACACAATCCTTGACATTCTCCTTTTATTGATTTTGTGAATAGTTTTTTTTTTTTTTTGGCAATACATACAAGAGCAAAGAAAGAACAAGATAATCCTTACATTTTGCTCAACTCATTGTTCATTAGTAGGGTCACCCCGTCCAACAAATAATCCAAAGCACAGAAGTTGACCAAATTTTCAAGAACAATTTTTTTAGTTTTCATCAAATTTTTCGTTAAAATTGTCAAACCATTCCAACAAAAAGTAAACTGCAACCATAACAGCCATACCAAGAAGAAAGCAAGCTTCCCAAAATATAATCATCTCAGCCAAATCCATATTGTTCTAGAATAGCGAGTATGAAGTAATATCACTTGGGTGGTATATAAATTAAACATGTTGAGAAGCGTGGAGAGTCAAGCACTCCCAAACTTTCTCGTTGGGCGCCCCGCAAGCCTAAAACAATATCAACCCCCTGGTCGTAATCGTAAGGCACAATGGTGTAGGATAGTGGTTATGGTTATGATAAGGAGAGGGAAGGGAGGAAACAGAGAGAAAGAGGTTAGGGTGAGAGAGAGAGGGAGAGAGAGAGAAACCCTATCCCCCCCTCTTTTCTTTTTATGCAGAGATGAGAGGGGGAGATGAAGCACTGTAGTTGATAAGAAGGACAGCAAGAAAGAAGAGGAGAAAAAGAAAAGAGGGGGGGATAGGGTTTTAGAACCCTTCTCTCTCTGTCTCTCTCTCTCTCTCTGCCGACACTATCTCTCTTCTTTTCCTTTTCTTTTTCTTTTTGGTTTTTGTTTTGTTTTGAAAAAGTGTAAGAATGTACTTGAGAAAGTGAAGCAGCCTATTGATTTGGAAGCGGGACGATTTGGTCAGTTGCCAAACCGCTGGTACTGCTTGGATTTGATAATTTCAGTGTGCTGGCAGTTTTAACTTGCAGGTGCTGCCATTGTATTGGGTTAGGCATTGACTGAAGGGCTAGAAATGATCAAGCATGCCTTTTTGGAATTGGCTCACATGTTAGCCTATAAACAACTTCAAATTAGTTATAGCAAACACAAATAGATCATTAAAGTGATGGGGGATCAAAACCCTCGTTTGGGAAAGTGCACTTATATTGCGAACAAGAGATAGTATTTCCACAGTTGATTCTTGAACTGATAGCCCAATGTGAGGACACATTCCATAAGAAATGAAATGGTGCTAAAGGAGGATTTTTTTATTGGTTTTTTTTTTTTTTTGAAGCATGAGAGATTACAACACACACACACACATATATATATATATATATATTTGGATGAGCGGGAGGTTAACCGAGTTTTGCCAATGTGAGGCTACATTCCAAAGGTTGAATACAAACGACATCCTACGCGTTTTTCAGCAACCATATAGGTCCTACATTTGGTTCTACAGAATCCTGGGTTAATGTTCTTTAGATCTTATTTCTGAGGACAATACCGTCCTGGGATGCTTACCCTCCCAATCGCCCTATAAAACAGTACCCAGAGGTCCAAACCATATTAAGCTGGTGGAGGGGCATGCATAGTACGGCATGTGGGCTTGATTCCCACGCACACTCGATATATAGAGACCACCTCGAATCTGGACAATGTAAAGTTCATTCCACTCTTTTATTATTAATTTTTTTTTAACAGAAACTGTATAGAATTAGTGCAAGAAAATAGAACTTTCAACTATTGGTCGTCTTAGTCTATCCAATAGTGCTGGTTGGTAAAGAAAAGACGAGGATTAGTGGTTGGAATAGGAGCTCTTGCTTGATGGATTATTGGGAAGAACATAGAAAGTCTTGGGACGCCTGGTCTTTCTGTCTGACCCAAGGGAAACTGGAACTTGCTAGATTGCAATTGTTGGATTAGATCAAATTGGAGTAACAGAGGGGGTGTGGGTAGGACTAAAGATTGGGGAACTTGTGATGGAAGTAAAGAGATCCAACAGACTTGGAGAAGTTTGGTGATCGTTACTAGATTGCAAGTGCTAGACCAGATCAGACCAGCGAGAATGAGAAGCGATTGTACAAATTGGAGTGACAAGGGGAATATGAGTACGGCTATAGATTTTAAAAGAGATTGGAGAATTTGTGGTGGAAGAAATGATTTCGTACAGACTTGAAGGATTTTGAAGAATTTCTATGTCAAGATCTAGATCATACATGGCATAGCTGAGCCCAAGATCCGAATCCACATCTTTGGACTATTTAGGCAATTCTTCATCTGACTGAGCTTGAAATTGTGAAACATGTTCCTTCAGTTCTTGAACTTGCTGTTCAAGGAAAATGATGTAAGAAATACATCCCAAAATGGGCTCTTGAAGTTCTGGTTGTAGCTTCATACACAAGGGAGTTGATAGTTCGTTGACGATCTACTTCGGATACCCTTCGAATAAAGCATAAAAAGTTCCTGTATCCGAAAAATCTATGAATTGCATCATAATCCCTAATGCTTCCTACATACCGGAAGTAGGGAGCCAAAGGACAATCAACTTTGTACCGGTTTCTTTTATATGCACATGCACCACAACTATGTTGGGTCTATGACCATTCTCGAATCAATTTTTGGCATGATTCTCTGCTTCTTTTCTCGATCTCTTTTATGGCCTGTTTTCTGATATGTTATGCCGATGATGTATGTGTTCCTCAAGTGATAATAATAAGATGGATGACATTGAATATCTATGGGAAGCTTCGGTATAGGGCTTGATTTAGTTTTCTTATTCAGATCTGGGTTAGATGAGGGGATTTTTTTTTCTTTTTTTTTTTTTCTGGTTTCCCAAACAAAGCATAAGCAGAGAGAAGGAAATAAAAAGGAAAAAAAAAGAAAGAGAAAGAGGGTAAATGTCGGCAGAGAGAGAGAGAGAGATGGTGAGAGAGAGAAAAAAAAATCATTCTTTTCATCATTCAATAACTATCAGTGTAGGGCGCGACAACTGGCTAGTCGAAAACCCGGGAGCGATTGCTGACGACTCTGCTGGGAAAGGAGGTAAAAATGTGATGAGTTTTAGTTTTTGAAAGATGGTGTTGAAAAAGTGGTAGGGCTAGTAAAATGTTCAGAGTCACCACCTAACATTATTCGGGTGGTAGGATCCCCACAAGGATGATAGAAAATCATCTTTGATTTTTGAAATTGTTTCGAAAAAAAGTAGGGCCCTTTAAAAGTAATGACTCTAGATTAGCCATGTGAAACCAGAGATTTAGAGACAGATTCGGGGACTCAGTTATGTCGAGGGAAGGTGTTAAGCACCCTCGAACATCTGTGCAAGTACGGTTGCCAATAATGTACAAGAATAGAAAAAAAAGAGTAAAGGCTGGTTATGGCCGCACCCTTAGGGGGTTGCTTACGTATCTCAAGTCGAGAATCAGGTCGTACGTAGTTCTCTCCTTATATGTGTGTGAGTGTGTGCAAGTGAATTGAAAAAGTTGGTCGATCTAGGCCGTAAGAATGAAATAGTGTTTTGAGTAAAGTCGATGTAACTAGGGATTTTAACTTTTATGGTTTAGTCCTAGACTTTAACCTTTGAAAGAAAGTAGTGAGTTTCGAAAGAGTGATTTGAGTGAAAGTCGGCGCAGCTAGGAACTTTAACCTGTATGGTGTAGTTCTAGACTTTAACCTTGAAAAGTGGAGTAGATCGACCGTGCGAGTGATGAGTACTGTGCCCGAATTTCCTTTCGTCAAAGCTATTGATTAACTTGACGGAAAAGGCCCTTTTTAGGGTTATGTGAGTAATGTTTTTTGAATTTTATGTTTTTTATTTTATTTTTATTTTTGTCTTGTTTTTATGCCGGAAGGAAGAGTCGGTTCCCACTTAGAAAAGTGGAAGTGATGTTCGAATTTCCTCTCTATCAAAGTTATTGAACAACTTGATAAGTTGGGAGTATTCGGTAAAGAAAAGAAGAAGAAGAAAAAAAAAAGGAAGATTTTTTTTTTTTGTTTTCTGTTTTTCTTTCAGCTTTTCACAGCTTTGAGATGAGTTTTCCAAAAATGAGCCGGAGGGGTTCCGGTGCTTTTTAATTTATGAAATTTGGTGGAGATCTAGAAAAATGAGTCTAGTTTCCATAGGAGAAAACCGTTTTGCAATAGCATTTACAGATTAAGAGAAATTAGACAAGAAAGCACCCTAACTTAGAAATAGTGACTACTACGTCGACTGAAAGTAAAATATTTTTTAAAAATAGAAAACAAATCCAAAATGATCTGATATTTTTGTAGAGAGATTGAAGTTAATGGAAAAAAATTAAATAAAAAAAAAGGAAGTTGAAGAGGTCCAAAGATAGGACGTGATTCAGCAAATCAGTTGTGATGTTTTGGACAGATTCTGTGCCCTCTGTATTTGTGCTTTGGAAATGGTTGAAAAGATTTTTAGAAATTCCACGAATAATCTGGGAGGGCTATCATTGAGTTAAAGAAACTCTCCAGTTGGTTTCATCTAATTTGAATAAAAAATGAAATTGTGGTGATTTTCTGATCATTACCACAGCAGTGGACTGGGCAAGAGGGAGCTGTTTGTTGGTTTAATGGTTATGTGTTAGGGAGAGAAGAAGAGCATGGCCAAACATAGCTAGAGGGAAAGGGAGTTACTACCAAGAGAGAGAGGGCAGAGAGGGGTAGGTAATGGTAGAGAATGGGTGGTCCATTTATTAGCAAAGAAGATCAGAGAGAATAAAGAAAGAAAAAAATGAGAGAGAAGGAGAGAAAGTCATGAGAGAGGGAATAAAAATAAATAAATAAATAAATAAAACGAGAAAGGGATAGAAAGTCATGAGAAGAGATGGACAAAAGAAGAAAAATAAAAGAAAAGAGAGAAAATAAAATAAAAAGAAGAGACAAGATATGCTGGAGAAGAAAAAAAGGAGAGGAAAAGATAATAAATAAATAAATAAAAGAAAAGAAAGAAAAGAAAGAGATGAAGAAGAAAAAATAAATGAAATCTATGAAGAAGAAGAAGAACATGAAGAAGAAGGATGAAGAAGTTTTTAACTCCCAGAACAAAGGAAAAGGAATTGATTTTCCAGATGGAGTTCAAGAAGAAACAGGTATATTTTCTGTGGAAAAACTTGTATATCAAAAATGGTATGCTAAGATCTCTATTGTCATAGGAGATGATTTTATCCTTGAAAATATTGCCTTGATAGATTCTGGTGCTGATATGAATTGCATTAAAGAAGGATTAGTTCCTTTTAAATATTTTGAAAAAACTTCACAGAATCTAACTGCTGCTAATGGAAGCAAACTTGATATTAAATATAAGATTCTTGAAGCTTTTGTTTGCAATAAAGAAGTATGCATTCCTACTACTTTTATTTTGGTTAAAACCTTAAATCAGCCTATTATATTAGGTAATCCTTTTTTAAATCTGATTAAACCTTTTACAGTCACAAGTAAGGTTTGAGGAGTAAGAAGCATAAAACTTGCTTTCATTTAATATTTGATGAGAACTTTCAACAGTCTTTATTTTATAAGACTTGTTCAAATTAAAAGTTTTCCTGTGATAGAGATTATCTATCGGAACTTTGGGCATTTTCCAATTTTTTAAAGCTTCTTCTAAGCTTTCAATTGAAACTTCATCCATATTTTTAATATTACTAAAATCATACTTTCTTTCAAGAAAGTCTTGTTCATTAAAGGTATAATTACCAAAAACCTTGGCTAATGTCTTCATTGTAATACTGTGAATAATCTTTGTCCTTTGCTACAGTCCAGTCAAGTTCCAGTCCTAACGCCTACCTAGCAACAACGGACCTATTCGACCTATGCAACTGGGGAAAAGATTATGTCCTAACAGAAATACAATGGCTCAACAGGAGTCAACACTTATGGCTCTGATAACAAATACGAGGGCAAGACACTCTTAGCAAGCAAGGATGAACAGTCTATGATTAAGAGATCTTATCTCTGAAATAACACTATTAAGTGAATACTGTAGATGTTCTATAGTATGGATGGTAGTTTCCTGAAGCATGCAATCTAGAAATAGTATCAATATAATAATCTTTAAGATCAATCAGAGTTCTAACTTGTAATCTTATATCAAGTCTATCTCTCATTTAAAAGGCAATAAGCTTTAAGCGTTCATTGTAGTAATCAATTTCTGTCTTTAATTGAACAACTCTGTCTTTTAGAGGTTGGAGTTCAATTTCAGGGATAGCATTAATTGATTCTAGCCTTTCAATAACTTGAATATAACGATTTCTAATAGAAACTTTAAGGAAAACAATATAACGTAAATCACTCTTTAAAATCATACAAACATACAGAAACTTACAGATGAAAGCGAAGCTCTAAAGTTCACACAAGCTTAAGCTATAGGAGCTCTTTGGCTTTCTTCAAACTTAAGCACTCACAAAACTCACACTTATCTTACAAGCAAAATGTAATCTCACACTTATATTACAAACACTCAAATATATACAGAAAGAAAAAGAAAAGGGAGAAGATCATGAAAGAAAGAAGGCTGGAAGAAGGATGCTCCCTGAATGAAGAGGTCTTGAGTTTATATAGAACTCCAAGAGCCTTCTCGAAAGACAGCTGGAAGATTCCTTCTTATCCGAAATGAGCTGGAAATCAACTTTGATAAAGTTGTCGGTCAACTTTTGATAAAGCTGTCGGCCATGGTCAAAAGGTGATTTAATCACATGGAATCTAGCTTTATTAAAGCTGTAACTTTTCTTTTTAAAAGAATGCACTGACGAATACGTTATTAAAGTATTTTGTCTGTAATGAGATCCTTTAATGATTGAATTGGGTTTCAAACCCATAATCATCATTATTTTCTGCATATTCATATGGATCTCCTTGTCCTTCTTGCATTGATGTGTCAGAAGGGGCAATAGTATCATCTTCACTATCTGAATCAAAATTTAATTTTTTAAATAATTCTTCTTTAAATTTTAATTTAAACTCTGAAGGAGTAAGATCAGGGAAGCAAGATTTTAAATCAGACTTAACTTGAGATTTAATCTCAGAAAGATCTGGAGATGAACAAGAGGCATCCTTCTTTGAAGAAACTGAAGGAATGTCAATATCAAGGAGCTTCTCCATTCTGGAGGTAGTTAGGTCTGGATTGTTATATCTAGCCCACCACCATACTTGATATTTCTGGCATAATGTCCACAAATGGGGAGGAGAATTATTTAATGAAAATTCCCATTTTAGGATCCAAGGAATTGAGAATTCTAAAAAGAAGTAGAAAAGGGGAGAGTCACTTCTGCCTGGAAGGTTTTTGTTCTTGTATAACTGGAAGCAACAACTAACTTCAAAAGGAAGAATCTCAATTTCAGGGCCATGTTTAAATATCCATGAATGAAACCAGTTAGGAATATCGAAGTTAAAATTCCTTTTAAACTGAAAGTACCATGTATGCTTATACATTGGGTTTTACAAAAGGAGGACCTTATCCCAAGCCTTTTGATAGTCATAGTAGTTATATGACTTTGCATCATCAGGAAGAGAATTTACTAATTTCCTTTCTTTGTAAAGATCCAAACCCCATTCATAAGAGGAAATGATCTTTAGAATGAACATCTGGGAAAAAGCTGGCTTGCCTGCTGCATACTTATGCTTGATATCAACGGACCCAGATTCAATCAAGATATCTTCATAAAACTTTCTGGAATTACCATTAGATGTCTTTGGGTAATACCAACTTGGGATATCCAGATAATGAGCAGCAACATCACTTGGCAGTTTAACTGCTTCGGAATTGTCATTTAAGACAAGAATAGGCCAAAGTTTAACTTTGTCTGTAGGATCTGAATAATTTATGATCCTTTCTGGGGGAGAATTAAACTGAGTTTTACCTTTTCCCTTATTCTGAGTATTATGGTAGCTTCTATGTGGTCTACCCCCACCTCTGCCTTCAGGGTAATAACCTCTGAAGCTAGGCCTCATGGCTGGTCTGCAGGAATTCACGAGTAAGGAAGTCAGGAAGAGAATTTGAACTTCCTTTAATGAATTCAATTTTGAAATCAAAGGCAGACAGAATTCCTTGCCATCTAGCAAAAATTTGTTTTGAAGCAATATTTTTAACGTCTTTAGTTAAAACATCTTTTGCTGCCCTGCAATCAATTCTTATTAAGAATTCTTGGTTTAAAAGATCACTTTCAAATTTTTTGATACAAAGAACTATAGCCAAAATTTCTTTCTTAATAGTAGAATAGTTCTTTTGTGCTGGCTTCCAAGCACCAGATGTGAATCTGACTAATTGCTCAGAGTTGTTAACTCTTTGCTTTAGTATTCCACCATAGCCAATATCTGAAGCATCTGTCTCAACAATTTTAAAAGCTTTAGGATTAGAAAGGCATAGACAAGGTAAAGCTTTAATTTTTGCCTTTATCCTCTTTACTGCTTCAGTATGAATGTTTGTCCATGGAGGAGGAATCTTTTTCAGTCTGTCATATAAGACTGCTGAATCTTTATAAAGATTTTTATAGTAGTCTGAAATATAATTAAGACTTCCTAAAAATCTCTGTAATTGAGTCTTGTCTTTAATTTCATTTGGAAATTTTTCACCAAAGACAATGGCTCTGTCAATTGGAATAATGGTTCCTTTGTTGATGTTGTGTCCAAGAAATCTAACATTGGTTTGAAATAATTTTATTTTCTTTGCTGACACAACTAAACCATTTTTCTGAATTATTTTGTAAAATAATTCCAAATGTTTCCAATGTTTTTCTATAGATGAAGAGTAAATTAAAACATCATCTATATAAACTATACAAAATTCAGAATAAGCATTAAAAATATCATTCATAATATTTTGATATTCTGAAAGGACATTTTTGAGACCAAAAGGCATAACATTCCACTCATAATGTCCAAAAGGAACATTAAAAGCAGTTTTATACCTATCCTTCTCTGCCACTTGAATTTGCCAATATCCTGACTTCATGTCAAATTTGGAAAATATAGATGCTTGGCAAAGTCGGTTAAGTAAATCTTTTTTATTAGGTATTGGATACCTAATCCATTTAAGAGCTTTGTTAAGAGGCTTGTAGTTAATAACAAGTCTAGGAACCCCTCTTTCAATTTCTGCATTTTTATTGACATAAAAAGCAGAATAACTCCAAGGAGATTTACTTTTCCTTATGAGGTTTTTATTTAATAAATCCTCAATTTCTTTTTTACAGAATTCCATTAATTCTTTATTCATTTGAATAGGGCAAGCTTTAGTAGAAATATCTTTTTCTTCGAAGCCCTGTTCATAAGGTAAGGAGACAATATGTTTTTTCCTATGCCAAAAAGCATTTGGATGATCAGAACAGATATTGTCTTCTAACATTTTTTTAAACTTTTCAATTTTAGTTTTTAAAGTATTATTCTGTAACTGTTCTTGGATTCGTTTATGAACCAATTCTTCTTTTATGAGACAAATTTGTTTTTCTTTAAAAAATATTTTCTCTTTAAGAGAATGAACTTCAGTTTCCATGGGCTGATGTAGAAATCTAAATAAAACTTCTTCACCAAGTATGGAGACTTCCTTTTGGACATTATGAGTGGAATGTTATGCCTTTTGGTCTCAAAAATGCCCCTTCAGAATATCAAAATATTATGAATGATATTTTTAATGCTTATTCTGAATTTTGTATAGTTTATATAGATGATGTTTTAATTTACTCTTCATCTATAGAAAAACATTGGAAACATTTGGAATTATTTTACAAAATAATTCAGAAAAATGGTTTAGTTGTGTCAACAAAGAAAATAAAATTATTTCAAACCAATGTTAGATTTCTTGGACACAACATCAACAAAGGAACCATTATTCCAATTGACAGAGCCATTGTCCTTGGTGAAAAATTTCCAAATGAAATTAAAGACAAGACTCAATTACAGAGATTTTTAGGAAGTCTTAATTATATTTCAGACTACTATAAAAATCTTTATAAAGATTCAGCAGTCTTATATGACAGACTGAAAAAGATTCCTCCTCCATGGACAAACATTCATACTGAAGCAGTAAAGAGGATAAAGGCAAAAATTAAAGCTTTACCTTGTCTATGCCTTTCTAATCCTAAAGCTTTTAAAATTGTTGAGACAGATGCTTCAGATATTGGCTATGGTGGAATACTAAAACAAAGAGTTAATAACTCTGAGCAATTAGTCAGATTCACATCTGGTGCTTGGAAGCCAGCACAAAAGAACTATTCTACTATTAAGAAAGAAATTTTGGCTATAGTTCTTTGTATCAAAAAATTTGAAAGTGATCTTTTAAACCAAGAATTCTTAATAAGAATTGATTGCAGGGCAGCAAAAGATGTTTTAACTAAAGACGTTAAAAATATTGCTTCAAAACAAATTTTTGCTAGATGGCAAGGAATTCTGTCTGCCTTTGATTTCAAAATTGAATTCATTAAAGGAAGTTCAAATTCTCTTCCTGACTTCCTTACTCGTGAATTCCTGCAGACCAGCCATGAGGCCTAGCTTCAGAGGTTATTACCCTGAAGGCAGAGGTGGGGGTAGACCACATAGAAGCTACCATAATACTCAGAATAAGGGAAAAGGTAAAACTCAGTTTAATTCTCCCCCAGAAAGGATCATAAATTATTCAGATCCTACAGACAAAGTTAAACTTTGGCCTATTCTTGTCTTAAATGACAATTCCGAAGCAGTTAAACTGCCAAGTGATGTTGCTGCTCATTATCTGGATATCCCAAGTTGGTATTACCCAAAGACATCTAATGGTAATTCCAGAAAGTTTTATGAAGATATCTTGATTGAATCTGGGTCCGTTGATATTAAGCATAAGTATGCAGCAGGCAAGCCAGCTTTTTCCCAGATGTTCATTCTAAAGATCATTTCCTCTTATGAATGGGGTTTGGATCTTTACAAAGAAAGGAAATTAGTAAATTCTCTTCCTGATGATGCAAAGTCATATAACTACTATGACTATCAAAAGGCTTGGGATAAGGTTCTCCTTTTGCAAAACCCAATGTATAAGCATACATGGTACTTTCAGTTTAAAAGGAATTTTAACTTCGATATTCCTAACTGGTTTCATTCATGGATATTTAAACATGGCCCTGAAATTGAGATTCTTCCTTTTGAAGTTAGTTGTTGCTTCCAGTTATACAAGAACAAAAACCTTCCAGGCAGAAGTGACTCTCCTCTTTTCTACTTCTTTTTAGAATTCTCAATTCCTTGGATCTTAAAATGGGAATTTTCATTAAATAATTCTCCTCCCCATTTGTGGACATTATGCCGGAAATATCAAGTATGGTGGTGGGCTAGATATAACAATCCAGACCTAACTACCTCCAGAATGGAGAAGCTCCTTGATATTGACATTCCTTCAGTTTCTTCAAAGAAGGATGCCTCTTGTTCATCTCCAGATCTTTCTGAGATTAAATCTCAAGTTAAGTCTGATTTAAAATCTTGCTTCCCTGATCTAACTCCTTCAGAGTTTAAATTAAAATTTAAAGAAGAATTATTTAAAAAATTAAATTTTGATTCAGATAGTGAAGATGATACTATTGCCCCTTCTGACACATCAATGCAAGAAGGACAAGGAGATCCATATGAAAATGAATATGCAGAAAATAATGATGATTATGGGTTTGAAACCCAATTCAATCATTAAAGGATCTCATTACAGACAAAATACTTTAATAAAGTATTCGTCAGTGCATTCTTTTAAAAAGAAAAGTTACAGCTTTAATAAAGCTAGATTCCATGTGATTAAATCACCTTTTGACCATGGCCGACAGCTTTATCAAAAGTTGACCGACAACTTTATCAAAGTTGATTTCCAGCTCATTTCGGATAAGAAGGAATCTTCCAGCTGTCTTTCGAGAAGGCTCTTGGAGTTCTATATAAACTCAAGACCTCTTCATTCAGGGATCATCCTTCTTCCAGCCTTCTTTCTTTCATGATCTTCTCCCTTTCTTTTTCTTTCTGTATATATTTGAGTGTTTGTAATATAAGTGTGAGATTACATTTTGCTTGTAAGATAAGTGTGAGTTTTGTGAGTGTTTAAGTTTGAAGAAAGCCAAAGAGCTCCTATAGCTGAAGCTTGTGTGAACTTTAGAGCTTCGCTTTCATCTGTAAGTTTCTGTATGTTTGTATGATTTTAAAGAGTGATTTACGTTATATTGTTTTCCTTAAAGTTTCTATTAGAAATCGTTATATTCAAGTTATTGAAAGGCTAGAATCAATTAATGCTATCCCTGAAATTGAACTCCAACCTCTAAAAGACAGAGTTGTTCAATTAAAGACAGAAATTGATTACTACAATGAACGCTTAAAGCTTATTGCCTTTTAAATGAGAGATAGACTTGATATAAGATTACAAGTTAGAACTCTGATTGATCTTAAAGATTATTATATTGATACTATTTCTAGATTGCATGCTTCAGGAAACTACCATCCATACTATAGAACATCTACAGTATTCACTTAATAGTGTTATTTCAGAGATAAGATCTCTTAATCATAGACTGTTCATCCTTGCTTGCTAAGAGTGTCTTGCCCTCGTATTTGGTATCAGAGATAAAAAGAAGAGACAAGATATGCTGGAGAAGAAAAAAAGGAGAGGAAAATATAATAAATAAATAAATAAAAGAAAAGAAAGAAAAGAAAGAGAGGTAGATGACAAGAGAGTTAAAAAAACAAAAAGAAAGAAAGCACCTGCACATCATGTGCTGGTGTCCCAATAAACTTTTACATTTTGTCCCAATAAATTTTGATTTGCAATATCTCTTTTATCTGATGGCTGATTGGGTGATTCAAAAAGTGGGAGGCTCGTGTCGACGCATACTTTATTCTGAAATGATTGGGTTGGGCAAAAATGGGATGTGGTCACACCAAAACTCTCTTACTTGCCACTTAATGCGACTTTGAAAACTTTAAGGACCTGTTTGTGTGTCCACGAATTTGAATGAGATCATTTACAATTCATAAGACATTTCAAAGTATAAATCTATTATCTTGAATAAGGTCTTGGTAGAATGAGAGTGATGCTAGAAGTAATGCTTAAACACATCAATTATATAATCTAAAAAAAAAACTAAGAATGACCATGTGTGAAGAAACATTTCATTTTTTAAATTGCTTTACAAATCGTAAATGATCCCATTCCAATCCATGGTTATTTGAGGAAACGGGCCCTAAAAGAATGACAATACAGAAAAGTTGCATATTTTCACAACAATTAAGTAAATTTCTTCAATTGCATGAGTTCCAAAAAGATCCTCAATTAAGGACGGAGGGGTTAAACGAAGAAAAGAAACTCATTTATCTTTCTGGCAACTGCATCGCAATACAGTTGCCAAACAGGCACATTGTAGGCACCATAAAGAATTAAAGATGTAACAAAAGAAATAAGTGAACAAACCTGAGCAGTGGTCTTCCCTCTGGCTTTGGCAATCTCTTCAAGCACATCACACTGGAGAACTCTATTGTCCCATTTAGTGCCAATTGCACCCAAAGGAGAGTAAGCAGTGATATGAATACCCTTCTCCTCGCAGAACTCCCTCAGTTGCTTCTGCTGCCATAGTGGGCTCATCTCCACCTTATTATAACAATGGACAAAAGCCATCAGTTAAAAAAAGATGATGCTAATGCCAAAGCAGAAAGTGTCGCTAAAAGCGACACTTAGGTAACTGTCGCTAAAACTTTTAGCCATGCTTTCTGCTTTGGCATTAGTACTTTCTGCTTTGGCATTAACATTAGCCTAAAATATTGTGCATATCCATTTGTAAATCACAGATATATATATACACATCTATGCATACATTAAAACTTATAAAGAAAATACTATCTTATAAGACAAGGTCGTAATGAGAAATTATTCAATGGGACAGTCACACCACGCGCGACATCATTATGACATGGCATGATACCCAATCATTTGACACCACATGGCCTCTATTTTAAGTTGCTTACTTTAAATAACATGTCATGTCTTGACTACTTGCTATGTGTTCCCTATTCTTTAGAGGCTATATGACCTCATATTATTGGAGCGTCATACCACGTTGGCATGATAACGTGGTGTTATGGTCTCACTGAATAACTTCTCGTACCAAGGCAATATTCTACATACTCATATAAATGGAGATTAAAAGTTTATGCCACTTTATTAAAATGTGGGGTAGCAGAGTAACTTCACGAAAGACGTACAAGAAATTAAAAGGGAGCTTCTAAATGCATCGACAGAATTTCTTTCTACACTGACAAAATTTCTTTCTACACCCAATATCCTGCATTGAGAAAGAGTACATTCAATGTCGTAAGGGGTTGAACAAAGAAGCTTTGTGGGAGCAATCAGACGCTCCCTTTTTTTTTATTCTTGTCTTTTAAAATGAACCAATAAAGGGCCCTTTAGTAACGTCGCTGTTTTCAATTTTCATTTTTGGCCCCATTTTGTTGCAGTTAAAAAAAAAAGGGGGAAATGATTACCTAACGCATTTTGGTTTTTGTTGCGGTTCAAAAAAAAAATATATATATATATATATACATATTATAAATAAATAAAAAATTACCAAACACATTTTTCATCTTTCCTTTTTCAGAAAAATAAAAAGTGAAAAATGAAAACTACAACGTTAGGAAGCAAACCGACATGACTCACTTGATTGACGGCCGGAGGGATTGTGGCAGTTGAGAGGACCTCCTTAAGCTTCTTGATAGAGAAATTGCTGACACCAATGGCCTTAGTGAGGCCTAGTTTCTGACACTCTTCCATGCCTTCCCACACTGACTCCATATCTAAGGGCAATATGCACTCTATTGGGACTGGGATTTGACTTACATTTTGGCTTATCTTAACTGGCCCATGAATCAGATACAGATCAACATAGTCCAACTGCAGATTCCTACGTATAAACCAATCATAAAAATGATAAGTATAACGGATTTAGTTATCTAATTTTATTTTTTTTATAGGATAAATTACAGATACACTCTTTGTAGTTAGCTTGTCTTTCAGTTTGCCCTATATAGTTTCGATCGTGTCACTAATATCCTTTGTGGTTTGAACTAATGTGCAACCATTTAGTAACGGTTGCATGTTAGTTCAAACACAGAGGGTAGGTATTAAAGACAAGTTTAAAACTTAGGGGGCAAACTGAAAAAATCGCAAACCATGGGGGGTGTATATGTTTTTACTCAGGCTTTGTTTGGTTCGCGGATTTAGAGAAGGTAAAGAAAGAGAAAAAGAAAACAAGAAGGAAAACTATTTCCTTTATATTTTTCGGGTGTTTCTATATGTTTAAATGACATAAGAAATTAAAATTTTCAAACTATAGTGGCAAGTTAATAAAAGAGGAATGATAGTGACTACCAAATTTAAAATTCGTATTTATTTTTCACCCTATTCTCTTTTTCTTCCACTTTCTTCTCTGTTTTCCTTTTAAACTAAACAAAGGAAGCAGTCTTAATATTTTCTTTTCTTTTCTCTCACTACCAAACAAAGCCTTATCCACGGTTTTTTTTTTTTTTTTTTCAAGGTTTCTCTTGCAATATTATTCAAGTCACTGGGTTTATTAGTGATGTTGATGTTGATGTGGGTCTAATATCTATTGACACAGACGCCATTTGTTAGTGTATTGTACAAAAACCTTTTCTAAGGGAAACCACCAATTAACAATAGATCATTAATTCCAAATATTAGACTACCTCCTCAATTGGTATTATTTTAAAAAATAAATGATTTTGATTGCTAAATTTAAAACAAAGGGCCCTAACAGAAATTTTTTGAGGAAAAATGTAGACTTTTAAATCTGTATCACCATATTTACCATCGTCTAATCTTCAATTGGTCTTATTTTAAAAATCAAGGACCTTATTTGTTGCCTTAAAAAATACATCTTCTAAAATAAGATTGTAAGAGCTATCAAAACTAAAAATAAAAATAAGAAAATGTGGGTAGCAAAGTGTTCCCAAGTCATATCTCTATTTTCGCATATGGTTGTAACTATATTGTGGATTATTTCACTATGTTTTATATTCAAATTATGAATACTTCTATGCTACGTCCTAGTTTATGAAAAATTCCTGTGGTCTAGTATCATACACTCTCAACTATCAAAAATATTTGTCAACCACTTACATGCCAAGTGTTATAAAAATTTGAAAAATGTTCGATTCCATTATGGCCCCATGTTACAGTGATTATTTCATGTGGCCATCACACTGTGTACTTAGGACTATATGGAATATACAGAATACTCAAATCATGGTTAAAGTCACACGAGTTAGACCGTCATAAGAGATAATTTCTCCATGTTGCAAAAGCATTTGGCATGTAAGGGATGCCGAATATTTTTTGAACATTTGGGAGTGTACGACACATTTCTAAATCACTAGGATGTATCACAGAAGATCCCTCTGTTTGTATGTGCATATGTCAGGACAACGTATGTTACGTATCACCACATGAAGTTAATAAGACAGCATTATGCAATTTTAGATGTCCAAGAGAAATCGTTACCACTTCATTAACATGAGTGCAATTTATAAAGTGCCTTCGTTTAAAGGGAAGGGCATGGTTAATTTTGTCCAAAACACTTAAAGTGTCTTCATTTTAACGAGGATATAGACATTTTTGTCTATAACATTATGCATGCTTTTAGGTTTATAGTAGCTCACCGTCTATCTTAAAGTTGAGCTACTACAAAATTGAGCCTTTTTTAGTCCATAAAATTTTCAATTTTCTCAATTCCAATTCGGGCATGTTTAGATATCCTCGGATGGATGGACAAATGGATTAATCCAGCCCACGGGATAATTAATGAGTAATACTTGAGGCACAACCAAAGCCACAACTATTTTTGCACAACCTCCATTTTGTGTCTATCTCTCTCCTAGTGGGCACTGTGGGGTCACTGGCACTGTGGGACCCATCAAGAGAGAGATAGACACAAAATGAAGGTTGTGCAAAAAAGTTTGTGGCTTTGGTTGTGCCCCAAGTATTACTCATAATTAATGGCCAAATTTATGACTATTTAATTGAAATGGATTAATTTTTAATAGTTCAAACTTGACCAATTATTTCAAACTAATAGTCCAATCCCCTCCTCTCCCCTTTAACCCCACATTTCGTCGTGAAAAATGGTTTTGAGCGACACAAATATTCGATCAAAAACAAAAGGGTTAATTACACTCACCTCCCCTATGTTTTATTTTAATTATACGGACTTCTCTCGAATTTTGAGAAATTACACAGACCTCCCTTATGCCCAATATTTTTTTACACTGGAAAGTGTTATAGCATACTAATTTTAAGGGAGATCCGTGTAATTTTCTAAAATATGAAGAAGAAAAAAATCCGTATAAATTAATGCAAAACAAGGGAGGTGAATGCAATTAACCAAAAATTTATTATAAAAAAAAAAAAAAAAAGGCTCATCGAGGGCTATATTGAAAAAAGTGAAAAAACAACGTCTATATTGAAATCGGCGGGTGAAATGTGTAATTTACAGCTAAACATACATACATATACATACATGTGTGCATATATATATATATATATATAGATGAGGATTAAGGTAGGAATTACATACTTGAGGCTCATGTTGATGGCCGGAACAACAAGATCACGCTCAGCATAACTACTAAATAGCTTTGTAGTAATAAAAAGCTCATCTCGAGATCTGATAAGACCCACTTTAAGAGCTTCAACAATTGCCTCCCCAAGAGGCTGCTCCGACCCATACATAAAGGCAGTGTCAAAGTGGCGATAGCCAGCTCTTATGGCTTCAACAAAGGCTAGCTTTGCAGTCTCTGAATCCGCCGGTGGGTCTGAGTATGTGCCCATTCCGATCACCGGTATGCTCTGGCCTGTTGACCCCAAACTAATATTTGGAATATTGTTGGTTGCCATTTTTGGAACCTTTTTTGTTTTTTGGTTTCTGATCAGATTTGGAAGATTTTAATTTCAATTCCACCAATCTCCCTGGGTTTTAATGATGTTGGGGTTAATTAGGATTCGGTCGACTTCTTGTTTTGTATTTACGCGTTAGTCTTTACTTTTTTGTAAATTTAAGAAAAGGGTAAATTATAGTGATCTTTCTTGGGGTTGAGCTAGGGTGGTTAAAAAAATTGAAAAATTGAAAATTAACTGAAACCAAACTGACTAAATACCGATTGGCCGGTTTTTCTAAGTAGTGTAGAAATTAAAACCAATCGACATCACCTAAAATTGACCTATCAAAACCGATTGGTCGGTTTTAAAATCACTAAAAAACTGACCGCAATCACCTTGTTGAGCAACACTTTAACCCTAGGTCAGCTAACGTTATAATGTACACTTATTGAAGTTAATTACAAATATTTGCTCTGTCCTTAAATTAGTGTTCACGCACCTTTCATTTTTTGGATGTCCCAAAATAAATGTATGTCCACTTTTGAATGTCAACTACAAATTATACATAAACTTCTTATGATACCCTTAAAAAGTAACATTCATGTATAGTCAAAAGAAATGAGTAGGAAAGTCAAATACTCATCACATCTAAAGGTAAAATAGGAAAGTGTCTATGTAATAAGCCAATAGAATGAATATTGTACATTTTTCTTAACAAAAATGATAAGGATACACACCAAACGATACACCAGATTTAAATACATGTATCCTGTGATGTGTAAGTGATGCACAGAAAAGTGTGAAAAATTCAAATAGCACATGGTACATGCATTTAAAACACAATGTGTCGTTTGGTGTGTATCCCTATCATTGTTGTTTTCTTAATCGATGAGCAAACTTGTAATATAGTAGAACAGTGAACACTAGAGAATATATTGTTAGGTTGGAGTAATTATGCAAATCATAGAAAGATTATTATATTTTGACCTTACCTGAACGAAGGTAAGTAATAAATCGATTAAAAAATAAAACAACTTTAAAAGTAAAAGGAGTTGCACCTAATACAAAAATTGGTATTGTGTGAGTTGCACCTAATGTCGTAGGCCCATAAGGATATGTTGCACACTTTATGCGAGTTGCACTTGCTTCAGGTGCAATTTGCACAACGTTGGAAGCAAGTTTACATAATATGTGAATCAACTAAGCACTGTTAGATGCAATTCAAAAAACACTAGTTTTACTTCTTCTTATGACATGCACTAGACGAATATCCCCCTCTTTTTGAAAAAATAAAAATCAAAAGTTGATTTTTTTTTCCCCTTCATTTTTGCTGATGTGTCTTTAATTATTCACTTTAAATTGTTTTTTCAATTTATAAAAAAAGTATCGGCTAACTTGTAAATATGATACAAAAAATTTATTAAACCTAAAAAACTCTTTATGTGATATATTTATGCTTTTTTTTTGGGATAATTAACTTTCAGTCTATTTTGTGTATAAAATTTAAAAGTCAATCTATTATTTTTTCTAAATTAAAACAATATCAACTCTGTTTTAAAATTTAAAAGTTATCAAACTTTATATCACGTTGTAGAATAACTCTTTATAACGTTAGGAGCAGCTCTGTGTAAAGTTTGGGAGCAATTCTTTTCAAAGTCGAGTGCAACTCTTCACAACGTTAGAAACAAGTCTTCACAATATTGGGAGCAATCGTCATAACATTTTGGTGTAAGTTCACTGCGTTGAAAATATAAAACAGACTAAAACACAAAATAACCACTCAAAAGTTTTTTTTTTTTTTTGTTAATATTGTTGATGACTTTTTAATTTTTTTTAAGTTATTATTGATTTTTTTTTAATCTTAAAAAGGTAATAAATTAATTTCTAAATTTCATACAAAAAATTTGATTAAAATGTAATTATCCTTTTTTTGTTTAGTGATCCATCTTTTGAGAAAAAGCTCGACTTTACTGATTGAATGTTTTGAAATTTTGGTTTAATTTGACCATAGTCTAACGGTGGCCAGTGGACATTTTAGACCATCGGATGACAACGACAAACTCGATGTTGACCGTTGACGAAGGCCTAGGCATAGTTTGGCCTTATTTTGGTGTTTTTTCTTTTTTAAAATACAATTTTATGTTAATGTATTTGGTAATTAATTTGAACTTTGTAAAAATTGAACTTAGAATTTTTTTGGGGAGCTTTTAAAAGTTTTAGAATGAAACTTTTAAAAACTCAAGATTGCTTTTTGGTTTCATGATATCTTTTTAAAGAGTAATGTGTCACTTGTTTAAAATTATCAAACAACTTAGCAATAAATTTCATAAGCTCCTTTTAAAAAATCACGTGGGGGCCAAACTAAGCTTTAATTTGGTCTCTACGTGGCTTTTTAAAAGTAGTTTATAAAATTTATTATTAAATTGTTGATAATTTTGTACAAGTGACACATTACTCTTTTAAAAAAAATATCATGAAATCAAAAGGCAACCATATATGAGCTTTTAAAAGCTCTCCCAAAAAAGTCCTTAGTTCAATTTTGCAAAGCTCATAAATTAGTTACTAAATAAATTAACATGAAATTGTGCTTTAAAAATTGTGCTTTAAAAACAGAGAAGCACCCAAATGGGGGCCAAACAAAACCTTAGTCTTTGTTTGGTTTTTGGATTAGAGAGAAGAAAAAAAAAGGAATTGCTATCCGCACTCCATGAATAAACCAATGTACTCTATAGAATGCATTGACAGCATAGTATTACTGGGTGTGTTAGTAGTACCGTGAAGTACTAATGTTCAATTTGAAAGTGGAAATAGCAATTCCCAAAAAATATACTGAGAAGGTTGTAAGTCATTTTTCTTCATTTTCTATTTTATTGTTATAATGCTTTTTAATTTTATAGAAATTTAGTGAAAAAATTTGAACTTTAGATTAATTAATTAAGTTTAAAGGACAATCTTTTATTATTATTATTATTATTTTAAATTTTGGTCAAATTCAATGATTAGCGAAACTTAATCGAATCAAGTTCCTATATTTTAAAAGTTATGTGAAATTTTACATAAAAAATTTAGGCATGATTTTGTTGGAAAAAATTACATTGATACAATTGGAAAACAGAAACAGATTCTGGATTACAAACTGAAAAATAGAACTTGAATAGAAACAGAATTACAATATGTAAACAGAAAGCAATAACTGGAAAAACTACAACAAATAAGATCAAACCGAAGCCTGTGATATTTCACAGTTTCCTTAAAACAGATTCGCCGCCTCACCGGATGTGCTTGAGGAAATCGTCGGCGTCTGTCTCCCAGGATACAGCAGCAATAACCAGCAGTAGACAAACACGGTGTTCGACTGCTCCGGCGAACCAACTATGTTCTGTGTCTCTCTCAGGAAGGAATATTGGAAGGAAGGAAATAACTCTTGTTTTTCTGACTCTTAAATTTCTGAGGAGAAAGCTCAGATTATATAGTATTAAAGGGAGAGAGGATTCATTAGATGTACATTATGTATTTGTAGATTCATCCATGTATATCCATTATGAATCTATAGATTCATCCATGTATATACATGATTCATCTATGAATGTGTATTATCCATGAATGAAAATAAATGCAATTCATCTATAAATGTGCATTATCCATGAATGAGAATAAATGCAATTATTAATTCATTCATGTATGAACATTTTCCATGCATGTACACATGAATGAGAATAAATGCATCTATACATTCATTCATGTATGTACATTTTTCATGCATGTACATTATCTATATGTATTCAATGGATTAATTTCTCATTCACTCCACAATAATTTTGGATATGTAAATATCCAAAGTTCATCTCCTCATGGAGGAGAACACAAATCCACAAGGATCACATTCAAACTCTAAATGGGTCCCACATTTATTTGACCTCAAACATGGCCAAAATTAATTTTCATCCAACATATTTCATATAAATTGTTTGATTTTTTTTACAACATATTGACTTTCATTAAAAATCAATAAATAAATAAATAAATTATTGGGCCTAGCACTAAAAATGCATATTTTAGAGGATTTTTGACTAAACTAGTAAAAGTCCCTTAATTTCTTTAATTTTTGGTGTTGTCTAAACATGAATGAAAAATGATTCACCATTTCCTGAAATTAAACATGAACGAAAATATAAGTGAAAATACAAGTAAATTAGTTTTCGTCTTGTTTCTGTCATTTTTATTTTTTATCAATAACTTTATGAACCAAAAATAGCTTAAGGGCCAGTCAGAAAGTCCCTTCCAGCTCGGTTTCCATGCAATCCACAACTCTGTGATCCATTGTATGTCATCATTAATGGTGTGGTGACACAATCAGTATACCACTCTAATGGATTTTCTTTATCCCATTTTACACTTTCTGTCCCAAATTAGGAGTTATTTTTTCCGAATTTCAACTGTAAAGACCCTTGTTGATTGTTGTGAAAAGTTCCAAGTTTTCATAAGTACCGTTCGTTTAAGTTTAAAATTTAATTGTTATATCTCATACAAAGTGGAAGAGTTTTATATAATAAAGAGTATACTTAGAAAGTGTGCAGTCAATTAGTACATAACTTTTTAGATAAAGTTTATAAAATGGGACATTCCAAAGAGGAATAGACTGAATTTCAAAGCCCTATATGATGATATATGTTGAGCTAGAAAAATTGTTGTAGTAGTAGTTTTGGAGTTTTTTAAGGTGGTTGGGAGGCTAAAAATCGAGTCATGTCTAAGATGACCCTCGATCAAGTAATCCATTTATCTCAGAGCTCTCGAAGGATGACTTGAGCTCAATGCTTGGAGCTTCAAGCACCCAAATCCGATCTGGCTTCAATCCAAGCTGCTCTATAAAATGTTTCTTTTGCCCCTCCAGAGACTTATGGCTGAATGCATTAATCTTACCAATTATGATTATATTGTCATCTTTATCTTCAACTAATTTACATGATTCATTCTAAGAAAGTTTTTGATTTTTCAATAAGCAAATCTTATTTGTTTCTGTTTTTAATTAAGTTGGAGACAGTGTCTCGTGTACCGGGACATGGGTTGGAGGTTGATGAAACTCTATACTCCTTAGCCTCTATATCAAAGAACTCTCACTTTATCATATTTTCATCTTTATCTACATCTTTCATATTCTCTCTCTCTCTCTATACATATTGGTAGACTCTCCCTGTATTTAAAGTGCATATACTGTAAAATTTTATTTTACCTTCGTGCCAAACGCACCATACATGACTATGGTTACTTCTCACATAGAAGCACTAACACTTTAGAAGGAGCTCCGTACCCGTGTCCGACACGTACTGGGCACCGACATTCGCTTGACACACCTCGACACCTATTGGATGTGGCAAATATGTGTTTTTGTTTCTGTTATGCAATTTTTAGAAGTGGACACATTACCGACACAAGGCGGGACAGTTGGGACATGGAGGAAAACTCTTTCTTGACCAAAAAGCTGCCTTTTTTTAGAGTTTTTTTTTTTTTTTTTTTTTAACATGTTCAAAACCTAAACGGAGTTGATTTTGCTAAGTATTACATTAGTCTCTCAAGACCCTCTTTATCCGATCTCATCTCTCTCCCTCTTCTTTGGCCGTCTCCCTCTCTTCATTTTGTTAATATTAAACAATAACGTTCGAAAAATGTGAAGTAAACATCATGTAGATAATATTTGAATAACATTTTTAAAAAATATAAGAAATGAACTAGAATTAAACTAATGCTTTTTATTGAAAAAAAAAATTTATGTATCCCCGCCGTATCATGTCATCGTTTTTTAGGATTTTTCATGTCGATATACTAATGTCCATGCCAGTGGTCCATACTTCATAGCTTCTCACTTTTAGATAGAAGATCTTAAGAGGTAGAGAATAATCAGGTCATTGATAGCTTCTTGGAGGCCCAATAGCAAGTGCTACTTAAGATGAAGGCCCAGTTTCATATTTGATCACATGATTTAAATGGCTTGGGAAAATAGAGATGATCGATGGACCCAAATTGGACTAACTTACACTCCATCTACATCATTTTATGTGTCTCTTTTAGAAAGTTCAACCTTTTAAGGAAAGAGTGACACATAAAATGGGACAGAGAGAGTAACTACTTTGTAGCAAAACGGATGCAGGCCCTCTCAGACAATTTCACATCAAATGCAGTTTTTTGTTACATAAATTAATGGGTAGATATCACCTACCTCCTTTGAGATTTGACCTTAAAATACATACATCTCCTCACATTTTAGGAATCCCGAATTTCACTTACCTCCTTTATTTTGAATTTTAGGGTTAGATTCCCTTGAGTTTGCTAACAATTTATTAAAGAGAGGGGGGAATCTGATGCAAAAAAAAATAATAATAATAAGAGATATAAGTAAGATTTTTTGGAAAAGTGAAGAGAGGTATGTGTTTTAAGGCCAAATCTCAGGTAAAGTAGGTAATATTTATCCTAAATTAATTGAACCTCTTTTAGACAGCACATGCAGTAAAATTCCTCAAATGCCTTGGAACAATTGTCAAAGTTCTTCTCACTTGACCAATTTGTCAAATATTTTTTTTTTTTTTTTTTTTTTAAATTAGAGACTAAAGGGTAATTCAGGTAAAAGTTTAGAGATGGGAAGTATAATTTATCATTCTAAAATATACCTCAAATGCACCTGTGCAAATATCATGTGCGTCACATCACCAATTTTCGTCAAATTTTCTAACAAAATAGTGACAAAAGATTAACATTGCAACGTATTTGAAAATTTGAGGATTAAACAATTTGAATTGAAACATCGGAGACCAAAATGCAAATCAGTGTTAAGTTCAAAATGCAAATCACATTTTATTTTGATACATATAATCTTAACAAAAAGATCAGCCAGTGACCACTCACCTTTCCGTCTATAGACCCACTTATGATCTGGTATTCATGTGAACCCTTAAAAAAAACCTTAGCATACAAAGCACACAGAAGGAAAGCATAGACTTTTGTGCTAAGTGAAGCAAATTAATCATAAATTTTTCATGCTTTGTTTGGATGAGTGGGGTATGGAACTATATTAATGTGGAAAGGCCATCATTGAGGCTTTCACAATCTATAGTGTGTCCCTACCTCACCAGTCACCACTGTAGTATATGCTTTTTCAAAGCTTTGGCTTAACATTAAACACTAACTAGTTGGGTAAATTAAATTCACCCCTTTGACGTTTGGTGTTATAATAGTTATCCCATTAGTTCGCCAAAATTTCACTCTTTATCTTCTTTGAGATTTATTACTTCATTACACATGCAATTTACACTTAGCCTTATTTTCCTAGACAATGTTAGAAAATATTTAACAATTTGATTATGTCAGCAATATTTTTTTAAATGCCAATAAAGCAATTCACAAAATCCTAAACCTCATATAATTTATTTTTAATTTATATTTATTTGTATTTTAGTAACATTTCATATATATAAAAAAAATAGATAGTTACACTCTACTTTTAAGATCCACTAAATTCTACTTTTAGTGCAAAAAATATATAAATAAAAGATCCATCACATAAAGTTTAAGATTTTATGACGGAAAATTTTGGTTTTACGATACAAAAGGTGGATTCATCACATTGTTTATTTGTTTATTTATAATTTCCACCATTTTTAGAAAAATGGGACTACATTAAATGTAATGAAATTAAAAACATCAAACGAGGTTAGTGACATTGTTTTCGAACTAATGGAGCTAACTGATTGCCAAATCTCAAAGGAAGTCAATATAATTTACTCTTAACTATTTCTTTTAATTGTTTACTATTTCTTTTAATTGTTTCAAAAATGAAAAGAAAAGTTATAAAAAAAAAAAAAAGGAAAAAGAAAGATAACATCTTCCATTTGGTCAACCACGGAGATTGTGTTCTTTGCTTGGTTTGCCACGTACTTTAGATTCTAATACGCACTACTGGTAATAGAACTTTGACCACTTTTGTCTTCGAATTTCACTTTAAATAAAGACAAAGAAATAATTTAGGGGTAAATTACAATAGCACCCCCTGAACTATGACCGTTTTTCACTAACACTCCTTAAACTTTAAAACTGAACAGACTCACCCCTGAACTATCCAAAAATGAACAACCTCACCCCCTAAAGAAGGGGTTTTAATGCTAATAAAGGATAGTTTAAGAGGCTCAGTTTTAAAGTGTAGAGTGTTAGTGAAAAAGTCAGTGTTAGATAGTAAAGCCCTCACTAAACTGATAAGATTAAGATTTAATTAAAATGAGTTTAACTGTTGAATAAAAAAAATTGAGTTTCATTGTTAATTACTTATCTAAAATCCTTCAATTATTTCTTCTTCTTTTTATTTATTTATTTATTTTTTTACCAATTCCTTCAATTATTTAATAGCATAAAACATGTCCACTGACATCAATTTAGCATCTTAAAAGAGATCATTTGAAAATGGCAGTTATGAATAAATGAAATGTATACAAATATATATATATATATATATATATATAATTTGCTTGATCAACTATACCTCCATTTGCACAAAAAAACAAAAAAACAAAAAAAGAAATATACAATTTGGTCCCTAAATATGGCCATTAATAACAATTGATCCTGACTTGATTTGGTGTATAGAAATTAATCCTTAATTTGTAATAGAAATCAATAATTAGTCCCTATTCCTAAATGGTTAGTATAAATTCGGACCATTATACCCTTGACATACATATATATATATATACAGTTATATATATATATATACAGATATGGGAAACATGTTTTTAGAAAATAATGGATAATGGAATTAATATCCCAAAAATCAAGGGATTTCGATTATTAACAGTGTAATGTGAGAATTGCTCACTTTTTTTTTTCTTTGTATATTCCGAAAACTTCCAAAATTGTGTGATATGCAGTTTTGGGAAACGTATTTTTAGGAGATCATGTATAAGAGAATTAATATCCCTAAAATTAGGGATTTTCGATTTAACAGAATAATGTGAGAATTTCTCACTTTTTTGTGCAAAATTTCTCACTAACTTCATTTACATAACATATGATCTATTAATTCCAGTCTATGCAAGTGAGAAATTTCTGACTAATTTAATCTACATACGATGTGTAAAAGCATAATCGTAGTAAATCAAATTTTCTATAACAAAATATAAGAAGCATAAATCAAACTGCAAGAAACTTCTCACTAGTTTTTATTGATTTTCAATATGCTTTTGAACAATTTCTCACTGAATTAATATCCCTAAAATCAAGGGATTTCGGATTTAACAGAGTAAGTGATAATTTCTCTCTCTCTCTCTCTCTCTCTCTCTCTCTCTCTCTCTCTCTCTCTCTCTCTCTCTCTCTCTCTCTCTGTGTGTTTATACTGCTTTGTATATTCACAAAACTTCCAAAATTGTGTTATATGCAGATTTGGAAAACGTATTTTTAGGAGATCATGGATAATAGAATTATTATCCCTATAATCAAGAGATTTTCGGTTTAACAAAGTGATGTGGGAATTTCTCATTTTTTTGTGAGAAATTTCTCACTAATTTCATTTACATAACACATTATATATTGATTACAGTCTATACAAGTGAAAAAATTCTCACTAATTTAATCTACAGACAATGAGGAAGTAATTTCTTATAGCTTATATAAGTGAGAAATTTCTAACTAATTTCATTACATAACAAATGAGCAATTTATTACAACCTATAAAAGTGAGAAATTTCTCACTAACTTCATGTACATAACAAGTGAGAAATTTCTTACAGCCTATATAATAAGGAGATTCTCATCAATACTATATGTATGTATACAAACGGTCCGGATCTTAAGCGGACCTTAAAAACCGGACCTAAAGAAATTTCAAAAGTGAGAAATTTCAAAAAATGATAAATTCATACATTTTTGTGAGAATTTTTCACTTTTTACATAGTTCGGACTGTGTATACAAATTCATGGAAGTGAGTAAATCGATGGCACAACCATCGATGAATGCATCAAATCCATGAGCCATTTCGGAGTGATTGTCTTCTGTATCGTCTCGCGATCGGTTGATTTTGTTGATGATGGGTTGCAAATTTGAAACCTTTCTTTTCACTCGCATTTTCGAGAACAAAGATGAAATCGAATTTTTGCGCCTAAAACGATTTAATTCCTGTGAGATATTTTGATTTTTTTTTCTCACGAACTAGTGAGTAATTTGTCCACAGAGTGGTCACCGGCGGAGAGGGGTGGCCGTAGATGGTGGTGCATGGTTGGTTTAGGTGAAGGGAGGTAGAGAGGGGAGGAGGAGGAAGGTGGTGGGTGGTCGCCGATGGCGGTGATGGGGCTACAACCCTCTCTCTCTATTCTTTCTCCTTCTCTGTCTTCATCTTTCTCTTTCTAGCAGATTTTCTCTCTCTCTCTCTCTCTCTTTTTCTTTCTCTCTCTCTATATATATAGACAGTCCGGCTCTTAAGTTACCTTAAAAAACAGACTGTGTAAAAAGTGAGAATTTCTCACAAAAAAGTGGGAAGCGTGTTAAAAATGAGAAATTCCCTTATTTGAATTTGAAATCCAGATTTTATGTGGATATATATATATATATACGGGGGCAGTTTTGTCCTTAAAATACTATAGGGACCTATTTCTAGATTCATTTAAAAAAGGGGCATATTTCTAGTTAGATGCATATATTAGGACTATATATTAAATTACCCAAAAGGGGGGGGGGGGGGGGGGGGGTGCTGCAAAGTATTCCTTATAATTATCACAATTAATGAAGCAATTAGCACTCTCAGCATATTTTTCCGTCATCATCTGACCAACACAAGAAGGAATAGTTTAGGGGTCCAAATGCAATATTCTGTCAATATTGACGATTGTGGGAAACATTTAGCAGGAATAATGCTTTACTTCTCAAACTTGAATTCCAAATTTAATTCTCAAATGCTTTAACAGTAATATTATTAGATGCTATGACAATTATAAGTGGACCATATATACTGTATGTGGTACAAATGACAATGTATTTGGGAATGAAATTTACAATACAAATTTGGGAAGCATAATATTACTCTTTATTTTTATTTTTTTGGAACAAAAGTGCAAAAAGGGGTGTAAGCGAAATACAATTTATCTTCTTTAACATCATATATAGTAAGATTATCATAAAACTTAAAAAGGACGAAAGTGACTCACTAAAAAGCATTGATTTTAAAACCACTAAAAAGCCAAAAAAAAACTGACCACCCCTATGTAGTATATGAGAGTGAGTTATTTGAATGAGACGACCCACACCTCAAAACCCACAAATACTCACTCTTGTTGACTCAAATGTACCATATTTACATGTCTATGTGCTTAGTATTGTCAAGGTACGTAAAAATTCTCTAACTTAGTATTATACAAAAGGCTTGCACGCCAAGGGAACCATCTTTCATCATTGAAAAAGAATGATTGATGCTTGGTCATATACATCCTTAAAGAAATGTGTGTGTATGAGAGAGAGAGAGAGAGATGTGAATTGGGATTGGAGATGAAAGATAATTCTGGTTTTTGGTGGGGGTCATTCACCAATCATTTTAGATTCGGTTAAAATCTGTTTAGTGGGAAGTGATATGGAAGTTCTCTAGGCGTGCCACAGACGACATTTTTGGTCACCACTTCTACTTCAAAATCACAAATTAGTTTTTTTTTTTTTTGCCTCAAAAGTCTCACCCCATTATCCCCTAAATATTCCCCCAAACAAAAAGAAATATGTAAAGCAAACCATCAAATTTTATGTGATGTTAATCAACTTAGCTTGTCCGAGTTGGTCAAGACTCTCCTCCTCTATCCTAGACTAAGTTGAGGGTTCAAAACCTTTAAAGAGATTGTTGCAAGTTTTTTAGATTTAGGACAAATGTACGTCGTGGGACACTGAGTTTATATACTTTAACCTGAGTTTGAATCCTATGACTAATTTGCCTTCTTAATGTAAAAAGAGCGCTTGTTGCAAAGTCAATACACGTGTCTGAGATTTGTCTCTATGTCGTACTCCAAATAAACAGCAATATGTATTAATCCCCATGTCGCGAATAAAATGCTAAGGGAGTTTGACCTTATTTTTTTAAAAAAAATAAAAATCTATTTATATATTATTGGGTCTATTATTTAACAGCTTAAACTTTTGACTGCTTGTAACTTAACATGTGACTAGTCTATTATTTCCTTTGCCTTTGTTACTTTGAAATCTTTTCATTGATGGTTGAAAATTTCACAAATTGTTGCAAAAATGTGAAATCAGCAAAGATGATTAACAAACAGTTGATCAAGGTTAAGTTCTTGGTGAAAGAATCTAAGGGTCCCATAGTTAATCTTCTATAATATTATAATACAAGGGCGTGGCAAGTACATGATCGTCTCGGGATTCTTTTTACTTTTTTCTATATTCTTTTTTATTTTTAACCACAAGATCTTATCCTTAGCAAGTGATAAGTCTAACATTTTTCTTCAAATTCTAAAGCAAATTTTATGCTTTGGAAAAATATCAATCATTCTAGTGATAACGACAGTTTTTTTTTAATTATTATTATTATTATTATTATTATTATTATTATTATTATTTTTTTTTTTTTTTTTTTTTTTTTAGCATTTTTAAAAGTGTGGGCTATTACTCTTACTAAAGGCAGGAAAAGAACAGCTTTGCATATACGAAATGCATCTACTTTGTGAGTAAATATTTAATTACGAGAACACTTTTGCTCACCCAAAAAATGAATCATCAATGCTCACTCAAATATCTCATTTGCCAATGTAGTGAGAACTGCATTGACAAATGGGATGCTTGGATGAGCATTGATGAACCATTTTATGTTTAATCATGGGTCCCACTGTATTGGCCAATGGGATGCTTGAGTGAGCATTAGTGAACCATTTTTTGGGTGAGCAAAAAGTACTTTCATTTAATTATACAACGACGATATTATGGGTATTACCATACTAATTCACACGGGTATAGTGTTTCTATGAACACATTTTTTGCTTAATTACATTTAGGACTAATGTGTGCTTGAACAATGATCTCTTATAGATTTGTAATATACCACATCAACAAAATGATCGTTGTAATGATTATTTTCTCCTGCATTATTGAATAGAACTTCTAACATTTTAAACTCTTATTCAAGTTATATATTACAAACTTACGCAAAAATCCTTAAAAATAACTGTCAAGAGTTTAAAGTTCAATTTGATTTTTAGTTACTTTGTCCATGAAAGAATTTTTTTTTTTCACTTAATATTCATGCACGGAGATATACTAATAAACTTCAATTGTTTTCACCATATGAACATCATATATAATACAACCTAAATTACTGGGTCTGACTCAATCACGGGTTTTATGGACTGTTTTGAATTATATATTTATGGACCTAGTACAAGACTTCAAAAAATTAAGAAATCACAGTGGTGGTCACATGATCTGATTAATACAGAGCCTAGGATTAATATGAGGAAAGTAGAAAGAAAAAGAAAATATTGTGATAAATAAATTAAAACTTACGAATTTTATGAGTCACTCTCCTCTCTAGATTTTTCTTGTTTTTCAATAATATTTTGAAGAAATTTAATTTTTATGTTGTTATTTACGCATAAAAGACAAAAAAAATAAAATAAAAATAAAAAAATAAAAAGAAGAAAAGAAAAAAGCACAGACAAACTAGTCTTCCTTCATGTTTTCCTTCCTGTTTTTTTTTTTTTTTTCCCTTCAATAAATCCGCAAACCAAACAAGTTAAAGGGTGTCCAATCGGAGAAATTTTTACATTTGACCGTCATACCATGTGACAACTATTATAATAAGTAACGATCACATGTGTGTGACGGACACTCGAGATAATTTCTCGTCAAATGTTAAAACATAGGTCAAAAATCCTCTAGTCTAACACAAGGACAATTTAGATTTGCGGCTAGATTTTGAGGAATGTGTTTTGAGACCACTCATGAACACGGTAGTGTTTTTCCTGCATAAATGATTATTAAATGGGCCACTATATTTGATCACAAATAATGAATCGAATAATATCTTGAATAAACCACCTTTCCAGCGGTCAAAATATAATCCACCATAATCATAAGAAGAGGTCTTCACCATGGAGTGACTATTCATTCTTAGTGCTCTTTTAGAATCTGTTTGGGAAGGTTAAAAATTGGACCAGATACAATCCAGTTCTCATTTTTTATTTGGTTTTTATGAGAATTAATATAATATTGATTTAATAAAGAATCAATTTTAAAAGAGTTATAAAATAGGGCACAGACTAATCATATGCAAAAAAAAAATTTGACAATCATCAAACACTTAATTTTGTAAAACCAGTTCATTTATAAACTACTGGATCAATTCCTTGCATTTCAAACAGTGTCTTAGGCATGGAAAAAATAAGGGTTTGAAGAGTGTTGAGTGATGATCGTCACCTTCTCATGGGAGTCCCACTTACATTGACAAAGCTTTTTATGTGGAATCACTTTCCTTCCTAGGCTATGGCGATAATACCCAAAAATTAAGAAAATATCATTAACCATATGATTGATTGATGTGAACCCATTATACTTTCTCCACGCTAACCTTGGGGCTTGAGTATTAGTATTCATAACTTTATTCTTTCTTTTACTAAAAATCATTCAAGTAAAGGGTTAAGAATAATTTGGTAACTGCCGAGCGGACCGTGGTCCAATTGGCATAGTCTTTCTCTTTTTAGTGAAGAGGGAGAGGGTTCAAATTTCTTGTAGAGGATTCTAGTTGATTGCCCTAGGGGTGTTCATCGGTCGGTTTTTTTTTTTTCGCTCGATTTTTCTTTGTTTAAAAATCGACCGAATGGCTCGATTCGGTAGGGTTTTTAGGGTGTGTCGATCCATCGGTTCGGTTTTCTACTTGGACTATACTTTTGAAAGCCAATTGAGTGAGCTCGGTTTGCTTGGTTCGGTCGACCGGTTTTAGGGTCGGTTTTTGGTGAATAGCCCTAGCTTTGCCCTCCTCCCAGCTATTCTTCTGTCGGAATGAGTGGCTCTTGTTTATAAGCTTTGTTGTGGGGCTTTGGAGTTGGGTTGGGATTGGGGGTATGCGTGTGTGTATGTATCTAGTCCAGATCCATGTAAGTATATATATATATATATAAAGAATAATTTGGTAACTTGTTTTTCTCCATAATTTCATTTTCATCCCCTATTATCGATTAGGTCACTCAATATTCTTGTTTTTTCCTATTGATTTCAATTGTGGACAAATGTTAACCTAAATGGCCCACGACTAGGGGTGAAAGCAAAATCGAACAAACCGAACCACTGAACCGAACCGATCGGTTCGGTTGATTTTCATTAGGTAGGTACAGTGTAAAATCGAAAATCGAACCGAAAATTAAGCCTAAAGCCGAAAAAATCGATACGAACTAAACAGATCGGTCGGTAGAAAACCCCCCCAAAACCGATCAAACCGAACCGATTTCACCCCTACCCACGACAAACTTTTTTTAAGCCTAAAAGAAATCAAGTTGATCAGTCCACGATATTCCAATTAAGTTAATTAGAAAATAAAAAATATATATATATATATATATGTTAAGAAATGTTAGATTAATGTAAAATTATTCAATGGTAGTTGGAGCATGAAATTAAAAGTCGACATAAATTTAATTTGAAAATAAGTGTAAATTTTAAAACTTAAACACAAATGTCAATAAAGTAGATTAATAGTTTTAAATCTTTCTTCAGCATCTTCAAATTCGAAGATATGAAGATATGTCTATATATATATATATATATATATACTCCGTACTAGATATTGCCCGTGCCTGAGGGCACTACTGGTAGCGTTTAAAATGGTTTGATTCGGTTCGGTTCAGTGCGATTTTTAGTCAAACCGATCGGTTTTGGTTCGGCCTAGTTCGGTTCGATTTAGTGTAAATGTTTGGTTCGGTTCGATTTTTCCACTGCATGAAAAATTTGAAAATCGAATGAACAGATCAGTTTTGTTACACCCCTAACTACTGGGGGAAAAAAAAAGAAAAAGGATTTATAAAATGAGGACTATAAACTTTTGATAACTCTAAAATTATAAATTAAAAAAAAATTCAACATACAAATTCGACAAAGTCAACTTTGTTATTTCGATGTTAGCTCCTGTGAACATGCATTACCAAAAACTTCTAAAATGCCTGCATTCACTCAGTGTTTAACTCCATGTGCCATCAGCACTTAATACAATTTCACGTGTATTTTAACAACAAAGAGAGAAGGATACGATACACTTATCCGGTAATACTACAACTGGTAAATTCAATAGAAATGCATCATAGGCTCACATTTGGTACAACTGTCATCATCAATTAGATATTACCCATGCCCAAAGGCACTATCCATTGATTTTAATACATGTGTTTGGTTGTTAGCTATTCATATTTTGTTGTCACTTAATACATCATTCATCCAATATAGATGGTCTTATATTAGATACAAAAATTCATACCTTTCTCTATATAATAAAAACCAACCATACTTTTTATTATTGTAACTTAATGTTTGAGCAACAAAGAAAGAATAACATAATCCATCTTTAAAATTCTCAAATATTACAAACAAAAAAGTTTTGCATGCTAAAATTATGAAATATGACAATAAGATTCATCATTGATACGAATATAAATAACATAAAAAGAGAGTTATGATTTTCATTTAATGGATGATCCTTTACGATCTTCGGGCGTCCAACCATACATTTTCCTCATCTTCCTACGGAACGAAGTTGTATCCAATACAATACACCTTCCTATGTGAGGAATATACACAACAAGCTGATTATGTATTCAACAAAGAAATTAGTACTAAAAATGTGTACAACTATTATTAAAATTAATTTATATAGATAGGTTTAACTTACCTCACTATTTCCTTTCCATCTGAAAAGCCTCGGTTTGTTTATCCACTCGCAGTCCCTACACATCTTGTTCCAAACCTACAAATATTTAAATGTAAGTAAACTGAATATTTTTTCAAGAGTTCGTAATTTATTAACGTTAGAATAATTTACCTTCATACTAAAGAAAAACACTATAACAAAACCTCTAGGTAAACGATGTTTGTCGTAGTATCTACTCCATCTTCTGGTACGTAGAAGAACAATTACATGATTAGAATTTGTACATCGGGATAGTGCAATATATAGTTGTCCATGGCCAAATACCGGTGTGTGCAAGTCTACCCCAACATACTTCACAGATTGTCCTTGAGATTTATTGATCATCATAGCATATGCCAATCGGATTGGAAACTGCCGTCTTGTCATTGTAAAAGGTAGTTCTGAAGATGGCGAAGTTAATTATATTCTTGGAATGAAGACCAAATCTCCAAATTTATCTCCATTCAGAATTCGAGCTTGAATTACATGCGATTTATACCCTACAACCATCAGTCGTGTTCCATTACAAAGTCCATCCTTTGGGGCAATGTTTCTTAGCAACATTATTGGGCATCTTACTTTCAAGTCCAACTTAAAGGGTGGTAGTCTAGTAGGATCCAACGAATTTAAGTACTCATTAGGATATCGGGTTGTAATGGTACGATCAACTTCATCATCTTCAGACAATTTGTCAGCAGCGAGATACGAAACTACCTCCCCAGGAAAAAGATCCAGTGCTGCTGTATTGATAGCACTAACGTCGTCATTCTGTGCAGAAAGAATTGTGTGTTCAGTTAGAAATGTTGGGGTCACCGTACTCACGACCTTCAACTCTGGATAAACCATGGATAATTGTTCATTTAGGTTCTGACATTTGCGTATTGTTGATGGAAGTTGTATGACTTCTTCTGGATTGGACCCAATCTAATGAAAATTACAATGTTGTTTAAATCATTCATATGATAAATTAATGTGTCATAAATGAATATCATAAAAAAAAATTGGGGGTAGAAAAATTACCTCGATCAAGAACTTTGCAAAATTAGTGTTTGCATGGTTTGTGCTATTGAGATGCACGTTCACGTTCAAAGTCAATATGTGTATATTCTGCCAGAGATTAGACCGTCTTAGTGATGCAGCCACAATCTGCTCACGAAGCCCTCTTGGTATAACTGGTAAGATTTGTCAGAAGTCTCCACCAAGCATAACAGTGATTCCCTCAAATGACATCCCATTCTCACAAATATCTTGCAGTGTCCGATCAACTGCTTCAACGCAATATCTATGTTGCGTTGGAACTTCATCCTAGATTATTAGTTTTGTTTCTCTAAACAAATCTGCTTGAGCCAATTGCTTTGAAAACCCACAAATTGAGTTTTCTAGCACATCCAATGGAATGCTAAACGTAGAATGTGCAGTGCGACCTCCCACCAATAGCAGAAAAGCAATACCCGATGAAGCCACCGTAATAATATGGCCAAGACTACAACATTTAGCTACAACCGTGTTATACAAAAATGTATTCCCTGTTCCAACACCCCCATTCAAAAAGAAAGTAGTTCCTTTATTTTCGAATATTGAAGAAGTGATTGCATTATAAGCGCTACGTTGTACAGTATTAAGGTGAGCCACATTAACTTCTGTATCCGTTTGTAGCGTATCACTCCGGAGTTATCGATGTTCCCATATCAATCGGTTTCCAACTACAGTATTCCAATTTGTCACCGGTTGTGGCATGAACGGGAAGTCAATTAAACTTTGGTCTGATTCTTGTAATTGATTTAGAAGGTATAAACCATAATCTTCAATTTGAGCATCGATTGGATCAGGAATGCAAAACAATGTACAAAGCTTGTGTCCAAGATCATCCCAAATAGATACTGAAAACACAACTCATGTAGTTGTAATGGATGGCATTGCGTTAGAATAACACAGAATAATCTTCTCAACTGGTACCTAGTATTCATAACTGCGGCGTCCTGAAGACATTGTATCCATTCCTCATCATCTTTTAAAATTCCTCTAGCAACACATGCTAACTTGAATGTGACATACAAAACACCATTGACCGTACGTAAGCACTCAAATGAAGTTGGTCCTCTGACAACAGTTAGCAACAACCGTAGATAAAATCTCTCTCCAGAATTAGGGCTAGCAAAGTACATTCGACCAATGGCATAGCCTCTTTGTTTTGGCGTCCATATACATTCTTTCTCATGCCAAACAAAGTATTACAGAAATTCTTGGTAAGTGTAGATGGGTGTACTTACATTTGCAGCACAATACGCAAAAAAAGGCAGTTAATTTTGACGATTGATGCTCAGCTCTGGAAATGATCGAATCCATTGACTCAGCAGGATTAAAAATAACACAGTGATTTCCAGGTAAATGGACATCCAAACGTGCAACTGTCCGAACCTCTTCATGCAAAGGATTACCAAATATTCGTCAGGCAGCTTCTGGCGGTCCAATATACCTCGCATCTAAATATTGTTGGATCTCATCTGCACCACCCAATACCATTGTTGTACGATCACGTCCTTTGTAAATGTACTTGTGGATATATTTCACACATCTCATTCCCGCACAAACTTCCACATTAATATGACAAATAAACATTTTAGAGTGATATGCATTGAATGGTACAACTAAGGCTGCACAAAAAACCCGCTACCCGAACCGACCCGAACCGATTGGGTCAGGTCTGAAATGAAATGGGTCGGGTCCAGTCAGAAGATAAATATTTAGGTCCGGTTCGGGTCGGGTCTGGGTCGGTTCGGATCTGGTCTGGTCCGGTCCGGTTAATAGACAAACTATTTTTGCTAATTAATTGTTTATTTTGGTGACAAAGTACTCATTTTTCTTTTCATTATATCCATGAGTATATAAAACATAACCACCTTATTAATTTCAACTTTTATAGGTTGCACATCATTATATCCATGAATATATAAAACATTATATCCACTTTCTAATGGTGGGAATTATTTTTTATGACTCTCCACCCTCATCAATCTTTTTAATGGATATATTATACATAGAAGAATAGGTATCCACTACTGAATATAAATATAAATAATAAAAAAATAAAATATAAGGGAAAAAATATTTTTTAAAAAAAAAAGTTGGGTTGTGGCCCAGACCCGACCCGACCCGACCCGAGCCAAAGTTACTGGGTTGGGTCTGGGTCTCAAAACATGGAACCATTCATAATCGGGTCGGTTCAGGTTCTGTAGAGACCCGACCCATGTGCAGCCCTAGGTACAACATCTCGATTATCGACATCATGTCCATTCACATCATGTGTCCGCCCATCATTGCGACGACGATAGATAGGATATCCATCTTGGTCCATAGTTGTTACTTTTGAAAAGGCTCGAGGGTATTTCTTAGTGCATCTACCATTTTCCATACATGGTGCTCAGGGTCTTCAAAAAACACATGGTCCGTGTATCATACAACGTTTGACAATATCAAAAAGTACAGGATCGTCATCTGGATTGGGAAATTCAGCACATACTGCTTTGTCTACTTGAGCACATGTTTTAATCTTGTTAGGACCCTGAAGAAATAGTACAACGTCCGTATAAGGTAACCCACGCTTTTGAAATTCAATTGTAAAAGCATGTACAACTTTGTCATCGAACACTTTCTTTCTTTCAATCTCTTTCATCAATCTGTCTCTCTTCAACTCAAAAAAACGGGCTACTAAATCTGGACGATTGTAGACACCCCATTTTGTCGGCTATCAGATTTAGGAGACCTATAGCTTTTTGGTTCACAATGATAAAAAAAGACTCAAAAATGACTCTTGGAAGTTAGTCCTATCTCTCAAAATGCTCAGAATGACCAAAATACCCCTGAAAGTCCAAAAACTCCCAAATTTGGACCGAGAGTTCTGGAAACATGCTACGTCATAAAAAAGTACTAAAAATGAGTTTTGAAGCAAAATCAGATGAAATCGTCAGCTCCTAGAGACCCCCGGAAGTCCCGAAAGTTCCCCGAAAGTCCTCGTTGACCAGTTTGACCTAAGTTTGACCGAAATCATTCGAATTCTCTAGAAAGTTCCGAGATCATTCTAGATCATGTGAAAAGTACTAAAATGAGTTTTAAAATAAAATCGGACGAAAACGTCAGCTCCCGGGAGCTCCCGATTTGACCTAAAAATGGACTTTGTAACCGGAGTGCCGTGTCATTTTTCAAATATTTTTCATGGATACTAGAGGTCAATAGCTTTCCAATGGTATATCGTACATAATTTCTGGATTTAAAACGAATTTATTATGAATTTTCGAAGGTAAAAAAGACGATCAAATCGGCTTTTATCGCAAATACAGCAAAACTTTTCAAATTGACCTGACACCAAACTATTTTTTTTATGAAAATTAGACTCCATTACCTTTCCAATGGTATATCACAAGCTCAATTTGGAGTTTGTATGCATTTTCTGTGAATTTCGGACGAAATAGGGCCTTTTTGTGAATACCGGAACCTCTGGAGGCCTAAATACAAATTTATGGGCATCTGAGGAGCAGTGTCGCGGCGGCACTGGGCCACTGCCGTGGCGGCACATGGCCAGTGCCACGGCGGCACTCAACCCCCGCAGAATCCATTTTTGTAATTTATTTTGGGGTTCCAAATTGAATAATTAAAAGCCAAAACGATGTAGTTTTATGTTCACAGATGTTTGGGACCAATGAGAGCACTTTCTAAATCCCAAAAACACCCCAAATTAGCCTCTTTAAACCCCCCTTTGCTCTTCATTTTGGGGAGGGGGGGCAAGTGCAAAGTTCATAGAAGTTGTACAGAGAAAGAGAGATAAAGATAGGTTTAGAAGAAGGAAATGGGGCTTCTCTCACTGATTTTCTATAAGAAAGTGAGTTTAAATCCTGTTTTCTTCCATTGCCCCTCTTATATTTCACATTCAAATCCTCCCCAACCACCATTCTTAAGCAATCTTGAGTTAGGAAGCTACTTCCATGTCCAAATGTCAATATCTATGAGTGAAACACCAAGCTACAAGTCCAAAATCACATTGATTATCATCTATTGATTGTTATTATTTGCTTATTTATATAAATGTTCATCTCTTTTTACCTTAATTCTTTTTTATTTTTCTTTGATTACTTACATGTTTATCATCATCTAGATGACATGTTGTTTGAGGAGAGTGAATCCTTGTGGATAGTAGCTCTTGACCTCAAAGACATGTTTAATGGATGATGATTCTAACTTCAATACATTCATATGTATTCTTGAAGTCATATTCTCAAATAAAACTATGTTTGTACAAGTAATATTGGGAGTTCTTGATATGAGTTTGATGATGATATTTCAAGTGGTTTTAATCCCTTTTTTGTGCTGGAAATGTGCTTTCAAAACCCATATTTCAAAACCCCTTTAAAACCCCCAACATTTGGATTTCAAGAAATAAGCTTTGTTTTACCAAAAATCTTCAAAACATTGAATGATCTGAGTTCAAAGATTTCGCTAGAACTCAACACTCAATGTATGGATGCAAGACCACTTGGAAAGTCTTCCTAACTCATTAGAGAACACCCATGATTTTTTGTTTGGTTTGGAAACACATGGAAGGGTTCCATTTTGACCCAAACATTCCTTCCAGACATTCTGTTTTTGCTGTCACAGAACCTTGGTTGACTTTCAAATTATTTTCCAGAAAACTTTTCCAAAAGGGGTGATCCCAACTTATTTTTACCTTGAACTTCAGTGTCTTAGGGAACTTTCTATATAATACGGGTCTAGATGTTTTGTTTTCATTTTCTAAGATTTTTTAACATTTCAGTCGACAGTACGGACTCTATTTCTGAGTAACCTCTATTATTTATATGATTTCTCTCAATCTGTAATAGTTATTGAGGATTGGCTTTTTGATTTGTGTTATAGACCCAATAAATATGATCTCCATAAAAAATCATGCATTGAAAACATTTCTAACCATACTTTTCAATTTTCACAAGATTAAGTCACTATTCTGTTCATTATTCACAGCAAGTATACTTTTACTTCCATCCTTTGATTTGATGCTTATATGTACTTCAAATTAATCCATATCCTAGGAAGTGGTCCATACCATATTTTTACATATCCCATGATGATTTCCCCCATGCATTCATTCATCTTCTAGACTTCTAAGTCACTTTAGAAAACTCATGTGCACAAACACACTACAACCTTGGCACATTCTAAGGCCATGCATTGCATCCATGCGAGATTTGGGGTTTTTGTGAATCCTAATCTAAGAAGATTGTAAGGAAAAAATTTGATTACACATCCATGCTTCCCTCGATCTAATCTTCCTTTCTCATCCGTCCCGGGGATTGAGAGGTCTTCTTTCCTCCAAGATTAACATGCATCATTCTAGCTTGCTAAGCATATTTTTTTATCTCTTTGTTTATTTGTTTCAAGAACAATTCATGTCCCCTTTAGATTAGGAAAACTTGATTACTTGATATACGATTAGACGATTTTTCCTAGGTTTGTTTTGTGTGATCTTTCACATTGCATTGTGTGATACTTGGCTTAGATCTTATGAATGATATCTTATTTTTAGATCTTCTATTTCAAAATTCTTGTGTGATGTAATATACTATCATAGTATTAATTGTTGAACCAAACATAGTATAAGATGATTATTCGGATGCTAATTGAGGCTCGTCGAGAGACGGGGCGAATTGAGGGTGTTTTAGTCGCGACAAAGGCTCCTTCTCTCTCGTACCAAAACCCCAAGCCAAGTTCTTTGGTTATGAAGGGTGTCGGTGCCCTTTGCCTGTTTGGGTGAGTCAAAATTAGATTTCTTGGTTCCTTAAAGACCAAGTGGCGACTTTGTATCTATTTTCAACATACCATTTTCAAGTCAATTTCAAAACAAAGGAAAATCAATTTCGAAACCCAGCCGGAAATAGAAACGGGGGGTGGGCTTACGAAAGGCCGCGTGTCCACAATCTGACGACTCTGCTGGGAATTTTTATTTTGAAAACAAAATAATACAGAGGTTTGACTCATAAAAAGCATCCTTAAAATCATCTTTTTACTGTGTTTGGTTCACCGCATTGCACTTCTGCATTTCCCCTCCAACTGTGTCTGAAACGCGGCGCTAACATTGTTCAGGTCTTGTTGTGCCAAGGCACAAGTCACCGTTGATAATGTACCTTCCAAGGTATATCAAAAAGAGTAACAACTTCTTTACTGTCTCCCTGACGGTATATTGGAACTCTCGTCAACGGACCCTCTTTGACTAAACCCAGCCTTTGCATATAGATTCCTACAGAACCTTTTATAGGACTGTTCGTTTATCTTTTCAAGATAGGACAATGTGATATAACTGCCGTATGCCCTGATGGGATTACCTGCGCGGTGTAGACGCTTATGTGGCATAGAACAAAACATCCTTTTTATGATCCCCAAGGCAATCACTCACATGTGATTACATTGAGTTGACTTGCTTAGGCACCATGATAAGGATGTCTGCTCCATGATCACAAAGATATACACCGCAAATCTTGTTGAAAACTTGCTAGATAATATGATCACCATCATCACATGCTCCTGTCATATACACATGTTTCTCCCAGAAACTCTACCACAACTCATCCGGATATCCTAGTTTCTCTCAGAAACTTTGTCTAGATTTCCCAAAAATTCCCAGATATAACATGTTTCTCCCAGAAACTCTGTCCAGATATCCCAGATATAACCTGTTTTTCCTAGAAACTCTGTCCAGATATCCTAGATATAACCAGTTTTCCCCGAAAACTCTGTCCAAACTTCCTAAAATGACTTGGAAACCATTGGTATCCCCTGGTGATCATACTGGAAGGCAAAGTTTAGCACACTCTGTATGACTAGGACCTTACTTGCTTAACTATTTTCTATTAGAAGTAGGGGCATCATGTAGATTAGGGCTTGCATCCGCATGCTTGTTTCATCAGTCTGCATACACTATGATAGTCGGTCTGTACACAAGTTAGTCCTTACTTGTCAAAGTCTAACATACAGTCCTTTCACATCTATATGTCAGTAAAAGTTCTAAGCACCTAGGATCTGCGTTGTGGGTCAAAGGATCAGGGAGCTGCCTTATTCAAATCACTTCGTCGAAAGTTTGCTTTATGGATCCAGAAGGTTTGGAAGCAAGAATGACTGAAATGATCAACCAACAGTCTGACCGGTTGGCCCAAGTTTTAGCCTTCATGGAAGAATTGAAACAGCAGCAGCCACAATATCCACCTGGGTTTCCACCACCACCGGGATTCATGCCGCCGCAGCCGCCACCACAAGGGTTTGTGCCACCTCCCGTCGGTATACATGAGAATAATGTAGATGATGACTAGTTCAATGGGGCCCCACCGCCTGCGCTTAGCAAGAAAATTCAAGAAAAATTGGATAAAGTCGACAAGCTTGAGAACATACTGAGAAAGAGCAAAGGGGTCGACGATTACATGCTAAATCTAGAAGGATTTTTTGAGCCCAACAAATTAAAGCTACCTGAGAACTTTAAGATGCCTGAAATTGATTGTTTTGATGGAACTGGGAATCCGAAGAGCCACGTAAAGTTTTGCATGAGTGTTTTCCAATCAATGGGATGCACCCATGAGCACATTGCAATGTTGTTCCCTCGAACCCTCGCCAAGGCTGCTCTATCTAGGTTTCTGACCTTGGAGGTTTCTAAGATGCGGATTTGGGAAGATATAGTCCAGGTCTTCGTTGATCATTACTCCTACAACCAAGAGCTCGATGTCACCATTTGGGATCTGGAGACTCCCCGGCAGAACTTCAATGAGTCCTTCACTGCGTTCTTGAGCAGATGGAGGAACAAAGTGGCCCAAATGACCCACCGACCAGTCGAAAAGGAACAAGTCTAGATGTTGATCAAGAATCTACAACCGCTGTACCATGAGAAACTATTCTACCAGTCCATCTCAAGATTTGAAGAACTGTTTGAGATTTGGACTAGAATTGAGGATGCAATCAGGGAAGATCAAGAGTGAAGAATCACAAAGCCAGTCCAAGAGGCCCGACTACTCCCGAAATCCTTCGGATGTCAACGCCCTTAGTAACCAACCCATGGCCTATTCTCCTCAACCATACCAGCTCACAAACCAAACCAGCTCGCCTAGCCACCCTTATCAAAATAGGGTACCCCGTGAATTTTCTAAGCTAGATATCTCCCCGTCCGTAACCTTAGGCCGCCTGCTAAAAAGGGACACCTCTAACTCTTTCAGCCTCGTGCCGATCCCCCATCACCTAACTGTGACCTATCCAAACGATGTGCCTACCACCAAGGCCCAGGCCATGACACCGACCAGTGCATACATCTCTGCCATGATATCCAAGACCTTATTGACTGAAGAATCATTGAGCCACTACCCATTCAACCCCATGTCACCTAAGCCCCTGACCAGTCCTTTCAAATGATCCCCTTCGCTGAGGCCAATGATTGTTAAAGCTATGTCGTGAGTTGATAGTGTTTGGAACTTCTACTAAAAATAATGATAAGAATAAGCGAGTCACTGTGACACTCCATTTGAGACCAGGTCAAGGAAAATTGAGTCTGTCCTATGTTTTAAATCTATTTCAAGTTTAGTCTTGTGGTCAAATCTGTCTGTCATCAAGTTATTGTGAGTCTGTATCATGTAATGTAATCCTTCTTTTATGATGGAATGAAATCTCATTTTGCCTAATCTGATGTGTTTTGCCATAAATGCATGAATCATTGAACTGAAATGTCACTTTTTAAATTACCATAGATATTACTCTACTAATAAATTTTTGCATCAAACAATTTGTGGCATGAATAACCGAGCCTAGTTAACTAGATAACCTGGCTCTGATACCACTAAATCCTGTCACGCCCCGACATAGATTAAATATGGAAAGTATTTCATTTCCTTTATGGACCCGTAGGTCGCGACAGTTTGAAGGATCGATTCCGTCCCAAATGTCAAACAACATAAAACCATAAATCAGAGTAGAGCAATCAAGGCTTGTAAAACTTTTCTAACTTAGTACATATTACAACATGGGAATTATCTAAGGCATATTCCACCTGAAAACAAAATAATACCTATCTATTACAGTCATCCTTATTACAATAACAGTTTATAACTTAAAAACATATAATCATAACTTCTTCTTCAGGTGGTCATTCTCAGTTCGCATAGTCATATTGTTCAGCCCGATCATAACCTGAAAAGCCTAGACACGAATGTCCAGGACGCATCAACACCGTCAACTTCAAGAAACTGGTGAGTACTAAAAACATATGCTCGAATGTAATACATACTCATTTATTATTTTCCATTTTTTAATTTCATAAATTAACAGGTTAACCATAGAAATGAAATCGATTTATAGAATAGTAAGGAAAATTTAAAAAAATCTTCAATTCATAAGACATGTGACCGTGTATGAGACCAATGCAAACATTCTCCTCTTGCCAACTCTTATCTCTCGACCCACAACACACAACTCTCTCACTCCAGTATCTTTGAAACACTAAGATGACCACACTTTAGCACAGGGGTACCAGGGAGTGTCCAGTTTGCCTCACTTTAGTACGGGGTACTAGGGAGTGTCCAGTGCCTCACACTTTAGTACCTAATCCGCCTCACAAATATCGGAGAAACCTCACACAGTATCCATACTCGGGTACTAGGGAGTGTCCATAGGCCACACTTTAGCACTACCATGGGTGCCAGGAAATGTCCAGTTCGGCATCACACACTTTACCGCTACCATGGGCGCCAGGGAGTGTCCAGTTTTGTCACCGTCGCATTTCAAAGATACTCTAGTGGCAATCTCAAAACATCACACTTTAGTTCACCACTACCAGGGAGTGTCCACACACAATCTCAACCACATAATCTTTTCCACACCGACCATTACTCACAATGCATGTACAACTGACTCCACATGTATGCCATATGATCTTATACAGAAAAGAAAACAACTGGAAACAAGAACAACGCATGTACGACAATAGATAAGTTATAATCCTTCGCTTTTATATTTCAAACATAACCAATAGGATTCTGATTTAGTGAAATTCCCAAACAGAACCTTAACAGCCTTTAAAAGTTGGTCCGAACAGTCCCTTAACAGAAAATAGACAAAACTGAAAAATGCTAGGCCCAATTTTTGGAATTTCTTATAAAACTTTTCTAACTATCAAAAAACACGAAGATCGCGCGCACGGGCCGCTCGCGCGAGGGGTTGCTCGCGCAAGCCGCTCGCGCGATCGTGCACGCGAGTTCATGCAGTGGCTTCATCTTCTTCGCTAAAACTCCCATGTTTTTAGTTTAAGGGGGTCTTTTGACCCATTTTGCAAAACAGCAGCAAACATGGCATGTAATATATAGATTTCTTTGTTTTCTCGCTAGGATTAAGAATCTACTATCAATTTAACATAAATCAATCTGTAGTTCTCGAATTTTATGAAAAACCAAAAGGTATCAAAACTTCATTTCTAATATACTTTTTCATGTGAATGAATTAGACTCTAAAACTTTAAACATATCATCTATGAACCATAATCTTTCATAATTATCTAAAGACAGATTTTGGTGAAGTTTAAAAAATCCATATTTTTAAGCTTTGAAATTCAAACGTAAAATTATTAATGGTGATATAAGACTCAAGCTATACCAATAGAAATTAAGACATGAATTACATTCAAGGTGAGTTCTAAATACTCACTGTGATAAAGATAAAGTGTGTGTTGAGAAAGAATTCAAGAAATAAGAAATCCAATAACAAGCTTGGCTATAGTGGGAAGCTTTCTCTCACTAGAAAATTCTGAAATTGAACTCTCAAGCTCTCTCTTTTCTCTCTGAATTGTATATCGTAGAATGTGTAATGGAGAGGGAGGTGTGAGTTATATAAAACTCAATGCTTGGAGGCCAAGTTGTGAAATGTGAATCTCACTCTACAAACTAAATTTGATTAACAATTTACATAATATTTGAAATACATAGCTCATATACACAGAAATTATACATACGTATATATACGCCAACACAATCTGAAGAGGTAAGTTTAGGTGTGTAGGGGTCATATTGATGTGTTTGGGAAATCAACTTATGGACACAACATTAAAACACACACTAAAGTCATAGGCAAACAAGGCACAAGCAACATGTCTAAGAATCACTTATAATGTTTGGCAAAATAGCTTATGGCACTAAGTTCAAGCTCATCAATAAAGCATTGTCAAACATTCCTACCCAATCATTGCTTGTAATTAATGAAATAAAGTGAGTGCCATGTCTGCTTTACGTCCAATTCCAAATCTGTGGGAGCCCAACGCGGCGTGGACAGTTTTGAACATGAACTGATATTTTCAGGGGGCGGTTATCTCCACAAAATACATGAAATTCATTTTAACGTAGGAATTACTATTCCAGTTTTATAAAAATACTGTTTGAGTCAAGAGTAAATATATTCACCGTTTTGAAAATACAGATTTGAAATCCAACGCAGGTATTACTAAATTTATAAAATTGCAATTCGACCCCAAAAAGGATTTCGATAAAGAAATAAAATCAGTAATAAGAATCAAAACATGAGAATTGAAATTAAAATGAAACCAGCAATACAGTTTAAATATGAAAATACAAATGAAATAATTAAATGAAAATGCAGGTTGTTACACTTAGCTCAACAGTAGCAAATTCTTCACCAAGATTACGCGGAGGAAGCATGGAGTGTTAGTGCACTTGCATTGGTGGTATATGACAATTTACCACGCTATCTTCCATAGGTAGTGGAGTTCTTCCACAAACAGAACTGTAAACCTGATTAGTTGTTTTTGGAAGTGTTATGCACGTAGACGATGGCACAAAAGAATTTGCAACAGTTGGTCGTTTAGCAGGATTTGGAGGTATTTTATGCGAAACAGACTCTGATGGAATCACTTTACGTCGTCGACGACTCGGTGTCGTAGAGGGAAAACTGATTGGTTGGGCTATCTGACGTGTAGAGCACCTTTCATTATGTTCTCATTCTCATCGAGTGCGTTGGGCTAATGAAACTTTCGATACAGAAATATAATTGGGTTCAGGTAGTTCTTACAAAACAGACTCTTTGTGTCGATGACACCTCGTTCTAGGTAATGGATGTGTAGTGTACCCTTCATTTCGTTCCCGTTCTCGTTCTCTTTCTCGTCGAGCGCGTTGGGCTAACAAAAATTGTGGTAGAGAATTATCATTGGGTTCAATTGGAGGTAATTCTTGCAAAATAGAATCTTTGCGTTGACGACGGCTCAGAGTCAAAGAAGGAGAATCAGTTGGTCAGGTTAATTGACGTGTAGAGCACGATTCATTCCGTTCTCATTCTCGTCGAGCACGTTGAGCTAACAAAGCTTTTGATATATAATTATCATTGGGTGCCTAAAAAATATCTCGTAGAGATCAATTTCATCTATAATCTTGAAGTACTAGAAAAACTATTTGCAATTTGTAGTGAATAAGAGCATTTTGTCAATTTTGAAGTACCAAGAATGCTATAGCCTTTAAGTATTTTATGCTGGCAATGCATTCATGATTTGAATAAAATATTTGTATCTTTGAAATGTAAATAAAACTTATTTTGTAAATAAGTGTTCACTTTTTTTTCTTTTGAAGTATTATATAATTATCATATTGTGATTGAAATTTATTTTAAAAGAATGTTCAATTTATTTTTTTTCTTTTGAGTTATTATTAATGTTGGTTGTTTGAATTTAGTATATTTAGAGAATGAATGTTCAATTTTGTTTATTTTAAACTTTTAAAGTATTAGATGATGAATATTGTCATTTAAATATCAATAAGTTTTATTAATGTCATATTGTCATTTAAATATAAATAAGTTTTATCACTGCCATATTGTCATTATGTGTCACACCCGTACCAAAATTTCATAAGTTTTATCATGCATAATTGAATTTGTGAGTTTATCAATGTTATTTGATAATTGGTTTGAGGTTGACTGTGAGTCAACGGTAGGGTGTCAGTAAGGACACGGGTAATTGGTAATCCAGATTTCATTGGCATGAGTAAATGACATTTATGTGATTTAAATGTTATTTGACTTATCTGGTATTTTATGAATAGTGAATTATACCTGTGTAGTATAATTTTCTGGTAATTTTGATATTGTTATATATTGTTTAGAGAATTGTGTTGAGAATGTGAGTATCACGTTATATAAAAGGTAGGTTGTGTAGAGATTTCACAGAATTTAGTTTTTGGACGTAATTTTGGATCCAAACAAGACTTAATAAAAAATTCTTGTAATTGGTGGCTTTTACTCGCAAAGTTATAAAATAGACGTGTGGAAAGTTTCAGGAGTTCATTAGGTGTTTGAGAAACTCGCGGAGAAGTAAACGCGATTCTCGAAGAGTTCGTCTATAAATAGTAGTGGATGAAGTTGTCATTACTTACAAACTTCATATAATATCTTGAGAGAAGAGAGAGAAAAGGGAGATTGATCTTACAGGCTTTGTAACAACGATCGGCGACCTTTTCGTCCGTATGAATTTCATCAAAATTCGTATTTGAACTCCCCAAGGTAAGGGCTACGTTTTGATAGTCTTTAGGCCACGTTTGGCTAAGTTTTTATAAATTTTTAAATCTAGGAATTTGGGAAAAACGCGTGTAAACTTGTAGGTTTCGCGTAGGATCAAAGATTTGGCATTTACTCGGGCTTCTAGTCGTTCCCTCAAAGTTATACGACGATAGCTCAAGGTATAAATTTCTAGCCTATGTTATATAGGTGAAATACATGTTTTATATTTTGACGACGAAATTGTGATCCTGGCAAAATTCATGTGTTAATCTTAGGCCCGTTAATTATGCACGCGCTTAAATGTGAAAAGCATGTCTAAATTTACGCGAGCATGTTGAATTGCCTATGTGGGTCAAAGGGGGGTCTTATACAAATTCATGCCGGAGTAAGCTTCTCGATGTTTGAGAATTCTAGTAGCGACGACTATTGTGCATGGTTTAAGGCTTGGACTTGCTAGGGCATTTAGGGACGTAATGTTTGTAGGCTTGGACTAGCCATTGACGTCGCGGTTTAAGACTTGGACTTGCCACTATCGGATGAAGGCGTATTTATCTCCCTAGCGACTAGTGATGTGATTTATGAAGTTAAAGCATGTTTTGTCATATATGCAAATGTTAAAAATTGTGCACTCAGCATATAGCTGAGCAGTGGAGATTTACTCCATTGCAGGTGAAAATAAGAAAGGGAAAAAGAAGCGTGAGGAGTGAGGCCGAAGAACACCGGGGACTCTCTTGTACATGTTTTTGTTTTCTTTTCCAAGACTTGTAATAGTGAACTTTCCGAATAACTAGAACTATGTAATTAACTTGGAAGGTGTTGTATGGTGTTAATGATGTTGTAATATGTCTTAAAACTTGTTTTAATTATGTTGTAATGAATCCGAACTCATGAATTCGTGTTTTGAATGCTTGACCTATCGATTTTGAAGTCTAAAGGAAAAATGGATAGAGTTTTGTGAATTGCACCAAACGAGCCCTAGCTTGTTTCGCTTTTGTTTCTGTTCATGGATTAGTAAGTCTAAACTTTGGTTTTGATAACATGTTGTAGCTTGTGAAGTTTATAATAAGGTAAACTTGTTTAGAAGAATGAAAGGAGTAAGGTTGGGTGATGCCTTAGGCAAAATTCTGCAGCTTGTGCAGGATTCTGCTAAAGGGTCATTCGACCGGTCGAATGACCGGTTGAATGGGGTCGTTCGACCGGTCAAAATGCCCCCTGCTAGAATCCTTTTTCTATACCTTCCAGAAATATTTTAAAATTTTTGTTTGGTTATTAGGGTACCTTTGGGACCCCTTTTAACATCTCTTCCGATTAGAAATAAAATTACGTTTTCAATTTTATACGGATTTTACAATTTGAAGGGTAATGTTTCCTAAAGTTTTAATATTCAAGGTTGTTTTAAATGTTCTTTTTCGTTGCGTACGCTTGTAGAATGGACTGGATAAGCCTTGATGACGTGCCACGTGTCCTATTTCCGCACGTTAGCGGGATGGGTTGTGACATTATGTTAAAATATAAATAAAGCAAATTTTATAACCAAAAGCAAATACTTAAACAAATGTTGAAGTTTTTTTTTTGTTTTTCTTTTCAAGTATTATTTGATATTTAATTGTCATTTTGATTGTTCGAAACATAAATAAAGCAATTTTGTAAATGATTGTTCAACTTATTATTTTAATTTGACTGTGTGTATATGTTGTATGTTAGAAATAATTTTAAAAAGGATTTATTGTTAACTAATGTTCAGCTTACTAATTTTTGTTTTCTTTTGAAGTATTGTCATTCTTTGCTGTTTATATCTATATGTTCAACTTATACAGTAAACAACTTAAAAATTGAAATGACAATAATCATATATTTAAATCTGTATATAATATACTATCAGCATAAATAGTAATAGTGAAAACTATAAATTAACTCTAAAGAAATCATACAACATTTACCTGATTTTCCTTCTCTTTTCCTTTTACAGAAGAGCTTGCCTTTTCTTTTCCTTTTGCATTTTTCTTTAAAAAATTTGCGTATAAATAAGTGAGATTGACAATAAAGGACAATAAGTATAAACAAAAACCCCAAAGATGAAAATGAAATAACAAATGGTGGGCTTACCGAAAGAATGAGTTCAGCATATCCATCTCTCTCAGCACGAAAAGTGATGTCCACGTTTTTAGTCCGAAGAAAATCAACCTAATATTTAATTGAATACATATAAATCATAACTAATTGAGCATAACAATTTTTTATAAAATAACTATTAACTTATAGTTTCCTCTAGTTCTTTCTCCAACTATAATAGGTGTAATAAAAAAAATCAATAAATTATGTAATTATAAATTTCTCTTATGTTTTATGCTAAGAGATTATTATACAAATAAAGTAAACTTACTACAGATTCTTAAGCCTTAAAAATTGTATATTTTGCCATTGACTAGCTGTAGTAACCCGTGTTTTCATGTTTAAATTGACGATTTAGACTTCGTGTGCGATTTTAGCGAAAATTGGTCACAGGGGTATTTTGGTCATTTTTTCAATTTTATAAGTCATGAACTAAAAATATATTTTTTTTGGGAAAAGTTGCGTGAGATTAAATGATTTGGTATTCATGTTGGAAGTTAAGATTTTTCGAGTCATATTTAAAATTAAATCTAATATTTTCTCTTTTAATTTTAACGGTAGCAGAATTTTGTTTTCAGATTTTTGTTAGGAAAACGAAGGAAATTTAAGATTCTGCCCGCGTGGTCCCAAGCAAAACTCGATTCTGCACACTTTTCGTCTAATGCAATTTTCTCAGATTCTGCACCGTTTGGGCAAAAAACGAGGATTACAGTAGCAGTTTTAGTGTATCAGAAATTAAATCTAATATTTTCTCTTTTAATAATTAGATTGTTAGGCCATTATGTTTGGTTATTTATAATATTAGTGGAGTTATATGTGCATTAGTGTATGTTTACATCATCTTGCATATTCCTTATAAACTACCAATTAATTAGAAGTTAGTGGATTGTTAGGCCAATGTCTCTAAGTGGAGTTATAGGTGCATTAGTGTATGTTTACATCATCTTGCATATTCCTTATGAACTACCCATTAATTAGAAGTTAGTGGATTGTTAGGCCAATGTCTCTAAGTGGAGTTATAGGTGCATTACTGTATGTTTACATCATCTTGCATATTCCTTATGAACTACCCATTAATTAGAAGTTAGTGGATTGTTAGGCCAATGTCTCTAAGTGGAGTTATAGGTGCATTAGTGTATGTTTACATCATCTTGCATATTCCTTATAAACTATCCATTAATTAGAAGTTAGTGGTTAATAAGTGGATTGTTAGGCCATTGTCTCCAAGTGGAAGCTTGGCTATTTATACACTCACATACTCTCTCAAACACACACATTCTACACTTCTAGCATAGAGAGCTTGAGAGAGTCACATAGAGAGAGATTTATATATATACACAATTATAGATATACATACACCTCGAGTTAGAAGAAGAAGAAGAAGAAGAAGAAGAGAAGTGTTTGGGAGTTGCTCAACATCATTTATAGGTACCGGGTTGTGTACAATATGCTTTCTAAATTCTCCGGAGTATTTCTTTGTTATCTCTACTTGTACTCTTTTTGCAGTTATGTTGTGTTTTCATTTGGAATCAATGAGTATGTGTTTATTGCTAAGTGCTATGGGACTAAAGGGTCATGAGCAAGGAGCACCTACCAACAGTCCAACAGGCCTCAGGGACCGACGTACTGGAGACGGGTGAGGTGAGGTGAGGTGTCTCTTGCTATGTGATCAAGAGGAACCTGGTATGATGCTATTGGTATTAGCGTTTGGGTAGTGTGAGCAGTTGGGTTGTGAGACTGGTCAATTGATTTGATGTCATTCTATGTATTTGATTGTCATTATCCTTTTGAGCCTTTATTATTCATGTCATATTGTATACTTCCCGGTATGGTTTTTAGATGCAGGCAGTGCCGGAAACCGAAGCCTAGAAGGGAGATAAGGTTAAGGATGATATAGGAGATCCGTGGAGAATATGGACCTGCTGAGAGTTTTAAAGAAATTTTGTATTTTTATTTTAAAGAATCAAGTGTGATTTATTTAATTTTTCAATGGAAATACGCTTATTTTTGCGGGGCGTCACACTAGCTGTAACAAAATTGAACAAAATGCCACCAAGGAAAAAAGAAGAAGAATCAGAATATTAATTAACTACGAAAAAGAAAGTATAAACCTTACACATTTTCCTCATTCATTAGCATGAATAGTAACAGATTAAATTACAAAAAAGAAAGAATAAACAAACACTTAATAAATTACAAAAAAAAACTCATCATTACTCATTAAATGATTTAGAAATTTCATTACAATAACATTCTCATTTAATAAAAGTTAAAATAATTACAAAATTATCCACGAAAATTAATTAAAACAACTAAAAGTAGAAAATATCTAAGAAAAAAACTAAATAAAAACTAATTTTTTTATTTATCTTCACGACCTTCGTTCATCGCCAATGTCTTTTCCATGTCAGCCACAACTTTTGAACATAAGAAATTGAACTCCTCATCCTCCAACATTTCTCTTAGAGATTTCAAGTCCTTAAAATCATTTTGTAAATTTCTGTATAATGTTTTCTTAGGCCACTCATCTGGAAATGTGTTGACTATCGCGTACACCAAAATCGCTTCATGGAGATGAAATCCTCTTCTCTGAAGTTCATTGCATATATTTCCCTTTTTCAATATATGATCTTTAATTCTTACACCCGAAGCCATTTGTGTTGTCTCAAAGTCTATCCATAATGGGTGGATATTGCGCTCAACTTCCTCTAACAGTTCAAGAAAGTCTAATGCATCATCCGGTTGGTGTCTATTTAATATATCTTCAACCACATTGTTCCAACATGATGGTAGCGAATCAACTGTTATTTGCATTATATCTCTTTCTGACAAACATTTACATGTGTTCCTCAATTGGCCACATAATGCAACTACATTTGTACCAAACACCCATATGGGAGTGTCTTCTTCAAAAGTCATATTTTCAAGTTCATTCATAATATTTTATGAAGAAGACAAACACTAACGCGTGCCATTATAGGGGGTCTAATATCCATCTGCATAAATATGGATGTATCATTTACGATTAAAAAATTAGAAAAAAAAAACAATAAATTAGAAATTCTACTAAGTGGTGTAATTAGGAAGATATCTAATTACAACTGTCATTATTTTATTAGATATTCATACTCTAGGGTACTTGGTTAATTTCGTATGTTTATATAGTATATCCAATATTTTGGGCATAGACATAATCTTTAAATTGTGATGGAGTGCATGTGTTAAGTTCCCTAGAGTATTAAAAAAGAATATCCGTTAAGCACATTTAATTAAAAGTACAATGCTATCTATGATTAAAAGTATATGTATCAAAGTACTTACAGGAACATATGGATATACTTGTATTTGCAGACACAAAATTTGACAAAAAATTGTGAGTTAATAACATTAATTAATGAGACGACAATAGTATGTACGTCCGTAGGAAGAACTCATTATACCATCCACATACCATATGTATGAAAAAACAAAGATTTTTTATTTTTTTTTTACTTACGCTATGCTTTCCAAGTTCTTTTAACATTTGTTCAATATGATGGGACAGTGATCAGTACCACTGGTACCATATACAATTCCCAAACAATTAGAATCATAGCTTTGGTTGGGAATCATAGCTTTACTCTTTACTGTGTATTTGTACAATTCTGAATTCTATGATTCCAAATTTGAATTCCAAACTTCATTCTCAAGTGGTTTAACTATTACCACATGCTTTGGTAGCCTTCGGTGGTACCCCATATCAATCAATGTGTGTGGTACAACTGAGAAAGCATTTGAAATCAAATTTGGTACTCAAATTTGGAAAACATAGCATTACTTTTTTCTAGTTTACCATCTACAACTAAAGTCGATGAAAAATACTAAAAATCAACTACACAACAATGAAGTTGGAAATATTAACACCCTCAAACCAACCACAATAAGAGAGAAATACTACAGAGCAATGAAACAAATTATATTAGTTTCCACACACTGCCATCCACATCCATATAGCTTATCAAGATCCTGCAAATTCAAAGTTTTAGAGATAAAGGAATGTAATAGTGACATAGAAGTGAAGTACTTCTTGATGTGAGCAGCATAGCATCTGAGTTGCAGACAACTAACCCCAGTTGGGACAACATTTAGGATTTCACATTTAGGAAATATGAGAAGCAGAGGAAAAAATAAATACCATAGTAGGAGTCCTCGGAGGAGTAGCGCTAAAACTTCTTCATTCAACAATGACATTCGAAGATTTCTTCTAATGCAATAACAAAATGGGAAAATTAAAGCAAAGTACATTTTTTATTTCCAGAACTGATGCAAAAACAAAACAAAAGACAGAGAATCTTCTCCTTTTTTTTTAATATCCATAACTATCGATAAAAAAAAATGGAAAATTTAAGAGCATAAAAGGTTTTTTTTTATATTTAAATATTACGTTTTTTAAATTTTTTCTTCATAATGCAAAAACAAAGAGAGAGAGAGAGAGAGAGAGAGAGAGAGAGAGAGAAATGTGGATGTAGTATGGTCTCAAGAGTTCGAAAGAAATTTTTTTCGACTGTCGCCCAAACAGTCTCTCATGAAATTTAGGCCTAAATCCCCATAACCAAACAGCCCCTAAACTATCACTAAACCTGCCCTAATCAACCCCTAAATAGCCCCCAAATCATCATAGGAATATATGTAGACCATGTTGCATATGGTAAGAGTAATGGTGGTACGAAATGTGTTTTTCAGAACTGATGCAAAAAAAAAAAAAAGCAGATGTGTTAGTTTCGACTGTCGCCCAAACAGTTTCTCATGAAATTCAGGTCTAAATCCCCATAACCAAACAGCCCAAATTTAGGAGTCCTCGGAGGAGTAGCGGTAAAACCTCTTGATTCAACAATGAAAAATTAAAGCAGTGTACAATTTTTTTTTTCATAACTGATGCAAAAACAAAACAAAAGACAGAGAAGCTTCTTTTTTTTTTTTTTAATATTCATAACTAACCATAAAACCAAAATGGAAAATTTAAGCACAGAAAAGTTTTTTTTTTAAACTACAGCTTTTTAAAAAAAAAATTTCTTCATAATGCAAAAACAAAGAGAGAGAGAGAGAGAGAGAGAGAGAGAGAGAGAGAGAGAGAGTTTTTTTAATTTTTTTTTCTTCATAATGCAAAAACAGAGAGAGAGAGAGAGAGAGAGAGAGAGAGAGAGAGAGAGAGAGAGAGAGAGAGAGAGAGAGAGAGAGGGATGTAGTATGGCATCAAGAGTGTTCGAAAGAAATTTTTTTCGACAGTCGCCCAAACTGTCTCTCATGAAATTTAGGCCTAAATCCCCATAACCAAACATCCCCTAAACTATCACTAAACCGGCCCTAATCAACCCCTAAAATTGGGCGAAATATTCTGGAAAGAAAATACCCCAAACCCCAAATAGATTGTCGGCATGCTATTTGAGAATTTATGGTAAGAGTAATGGTGGTATAAAATGTTTTTTTTTTTCAAAAAAAAAAAAATGTGTTTTTTTTCCGCCTGTCGCCCAAACAGTCTCTCATGAAATTTAGGCCTAAATCCCAACAACCAAACAGCCCCTAAAAATATGTAAATCCAAAAAAAAAACAAAGTGAAATGAAGTTTAAAATTTCATGTGTGTGTGATTAGATAGAAAACTTTTATAAAACTATGCAATTTCACGTGAATTTTTGCCTCTGTTTATGCAAGTTGTTAAAAGACTATGAAATATTAGAATTCTACTTAGGCTCACCTGTCTCTTAAGACCTTTATCAAACTCAAACTCTTACAAAAGGGAATGTTAATAAACATCTTCAACGAATTAGATACACTAACAAACATCTTCAACCAAGTAGGAGGAAGAAGATTACTAACACACACAACAATAATTGAAAATCACAATTAAAAACACATAAGGAAAAAAAAAGATTTCTAACACGCACAACAATAATTGGAATGTTACTAATACGTCGAATGTTACATAAGAGAAGAAGAATGTTACACATGAAAAAGTAGGAGGAAGAAGATAGTGGGAAAAATAGGAAGTTACTACAGAAAATAAAATAGGGAACTTGGACATACCTGTTAAATAATGTAGTTAATAAACTTGAGAGAGATAACGTGAGAGAGATAGAGAGAAAGAGAGAGAGACAGATAATTTGTTGTCTGCGTAAGAAAATGGAGTGTGCAGCGATGGATGCAGTGCAAGTGGCCAGGGGCAGCGGTGGTGGACAGTGAGGCAGTGAGTATAGAGACTCAGAGAGAGGTGCATAGAAAGTGAGAAAGACGTGCTTACGTGAGTTGTGAGTGATATAGAGAGGGAATGTTATATAGAATTGAAATGAAGTTAATTAGGAAAGTTGGAAAGAAGTGAGGAAAGTATAAATATAGAATTGTTTGACTAAAATATAAAATCGTGGTAAAATATAAACTTATGACAGATTGATATATATCCAACTATCCAACATATTACCAACGTCTTTCCAACAATTTAGAAAATCATCCTAAAATTAGGGGCATAAAATTGTGGAAAAATTATTGAATTTAAAATTAGTGAAGATTAAACTTCTTGTCAGATTGATAATGAGTTCATTTAGGAAATGTTTGAGGACAATTATGGGGAAAGAGAAATGAAAATCTGCAAAAATAATATTTAAGTTTTCATGCACAATTATGGGGGAATTGAATAAATAAAAAAATTTAGTCAATGAGATTTTAACTTTAAAGGAAAACCCCAAAATTTTGTTACCATTAAAATATGAAACATAATAAGATTATTAAAATTAATACCCATCATACATGAACATAAGGAACGGAACAATCATGCACAAAAAATTTCAGTATCTTAGGGAATATATCCTTGATAAGGAAGGACATATGTAGTGTCCATCATAGGAAGGACATAAGTAGTGCCCATCATACATATTTTTTTTGAAATTTTTATGTATGCTGATGAACAAATTAGTAAAATCTGAACATAACTAAAGGCACCATCACACTGTGTGTACATAATCAAAAGGAAAATCAATTAAATTTGGTATTCACACATACATACACAATCACGGTTCTATAATAAGGCTCATATCCAAACAGTTGGGTGAAGTATTAAATTAGATGAAAATGAATAATTGTAAAATAAGGGATACGAAATTTAAGGGATACGAAATTTGAATCAATGCAAATTTAGATGAAGACAAAACTAAACTATGAATGAAATGATGAACAAAACTAAACTATGAATAAACTAAAAATGAAGTTATGAACGCAACTAAAAAGAAAGGAAAATCAAGCAAGAAACGAACAAATGGGCAGACAGAGAAAATGAAAAAGAAAAAGAATAGAACAAATGGGTTAAAAAATAGAAAAAGAAAAAGAAAGGAAATTAAAAAGAAAAAAAAAAAAGAATGATCTGGAAATAAAACATGGTTAGATCTAGACAAAAAACCTATCAAACCCCCCAAAAATAAAAAAATGCTTTGTTTTTTTTTAAAACTTGCAAAAAAAATGACTAAAATATGCTTTCGGGACAAATTGGAAATAGAACATGGTTTGATCTAGACGAAAAACCTATCAACCCCTCACCCCCCCCCCCCCCCCCCCCCCCCCCCCCCCCCCCCCCCCAAAAAAAAAAAAAGCTTTATTTTTTTTATAACTTGCAAAAAAAAATGACTGAAAAATGCTTTCAGAACAAATGCTTTCTAAAAATTATAAACAAATGCTTACCAAAAAATTCTGAAAGGTTTTTTTTTTCCTTGGAAGTCTACTTCTTTTTCAGAAAAAGTGGAAAGAGAAATAAAAAATCAGACCAAAATTTTTTTTTTCCTTAAAAGTCTACTTCTTTTAAAAAAAAAAAGTGGAAAGAGAAATAAAAAATCAGACCTGAGTTTTTTTTTTTTTTACCGATCTGCTTTTTCTTTTTTTCGATCTTCGTTTTTTCGATTTTTTCTATCTTCATTTTTTTTTTCCTAATCATCTTCTTTTTCAGAGAGAGACGTGGGGGTGGGTTGGGATGGCGTGGGGTGGGGTGGAGGAAAAGAGTGAGGGTGGATTAGGAGAGGGAGAAGATCCGGAGGTTGAGTCGAGAGGAGAGGCGAGAGAGGGAGAAGAAAAGGAAGAAGTGGGTGGAGGTGGTTCGGTGGTGAACTAGAGAGAGAGAGGTGGCGTGGGACGTGGGTAGAGATAGGGTTTGTGAGGGTATAAAAAATTGGTACACGCCATTAATCCCAATCATCATCCCAATCCCAGTCACCATCCCAGTCATACAAACCACAGTCCTTGTTGTCCTAGTAGGACAAAGTTATACAATATAATTTATATATTCATATAGTAATGCTATGTTTCTCAAATTTTTATCCCAAAAGTACATCTCAAATGATGTGGCAGTGGGATCAGGTAAACAACTTTTAATTAAAATTTAATTGGTCCCACTGTATTAGACTTGACCCCACAATCACATCATTTAAGAAGTACTTTTACAATAAAAAATTAGAAAACATAGTAGTACTCATATTCCTATTTTCGAATTTGAAGATACTAAGATGGGTTATGCACAATTAGCTATCACATAAAGGGGCCTAAACCGTACCAAATGAAAGTAGTAGGGTACCATTTTATTTTTATAGTGAGGGCACTTATGTAATTTTTTTAAAAAAAAATTTCAAAATTATTTTAGTATTCTTATTTTAATGAGGCGACATTCAATTTTTGTCCATTTAAAACACTAATATATGCAGTAGGTTTAGTGTCTCCTGTACATAAAAGTGACATCGTATAAGAAGTCATCAACATTTAAGTAAGAAAATAATTTTTCACGTGGAAGCTAAAAATATTTGCGGAAAGCAAATGAGTATAACTCATTTAGCCCCGTCGAGTTGGGTTTTAGGCCCTTCCATTGTATTAGTCGAGTGTTCATCCCTCACCCTTTTTCCTTATAATAAAAAATATATGTCATACCCCAACTCGCCACGTGTAAATTAGGACCATGTAACAAAGGATTATCCACACTAAAACATCAATTATTAACGTGACTTTAGGAAATACCAAACAGATTAGTAATAAACAATAACACTTGAAAACTGGCGAATCCAATCGACTGATCGGGGTCTTGGTCGACTGGAGACGCAAGATACAGAGAGCTCATTTCTGAGAAGTGGCTGTCCGGTCGACTGAGTAGGTCCATTCGACTGAATTTTTAGAGGTCCGGTCGACTAAACATTGGACCCGGTCAACTGGACATGCAATTTACAGAGACTTCAACCTGTGGAAGATGTGGTCCAGTCGACTGAACACCTGACCCAGTCGACTGTTGTACACCAGCAGAGTATTCTGCAGCACTTCAACAAGCAAACCAAAGCAAAAATTGGAGATACAACTTAAACCAAAACATTTTCAATCCACAATGTAACATCACCAAACATTCCCAAAGTCCCAACATGGGTCTTAAGTCTCCACCTACATAATTTACAAGATTATAAGTTCTAAAACTACAAGTTCTATCTCCCCAAATGCAATATATACATGCTTCTAAAATCCCAAAACACACAAGTTATGGTAAGTTTTGGAAATCTTAATAGTTACAACCCATTGAAAACTAATTATCAATAATTCTCAGCAACTCCCAGCCCTTTCCCGCGTACTCTTCGTCGTCTCTCTGGAAATTGGTCCGAACCTGCGATGGTTGTGATTTACCACAACAGAAACAGAAACGGTTTTCTTAAGCATTACGCTTAGTGAATTAACTAACGTGCTTTAATGACATGGCATGTATAATGCAATAATTTTTAAGCACATAAGCATACGTAATCGCAGAATAATTGGGTTAATTGTTCACTCAGACCCGATGGCCTTTCCCATGGTCCCGCAGTCACTTCTATTCTTTGGACTACCGTTCCAAAACGGTTTCTTCCCAGATTCCACCACAATGAACAATTACTCCCAACTATTCATTGACCACTTAGCACCTATAAGCACGCAATCATATAAGCATGCTGATTCCTCACATAATTAACATTGCAATGACCAATTCTAGCATAAAATAAGCTTCTAATTTTAGAATTAATGATCTCTAATTAGCAATTGAAGCAGATGACATGAACCACATCAAAGCTCTTGATTAGGAAACTCACCTTAGCTGAGTTCTACCCAAATTAAGCTAAGAAAATACTGAATTTTATCAAATCTTATCTCAATTCTCTCTCTGGAGCAACTCCTACACGAATTCGGTAAATCGTGCATCACTAATTAAAATGGGTCTCCAAAATTCGATGATGAATACTGAATTGAAAGATATATAAATGATCGTCTCACCTTCATGAGTCCGAATATGGCTTCAGTTCGTGAATTGGACAAACGACGGCGATGGCACAACGGAATTACGGCAAACAACGACTCTTTCTTCTCTTCTCTCTTGCCGAGCTCTCGCTCTCTCTCTCTCTCTCTCCAACTGATTTCTTTTGTTTATTTTGAATTTGATGAGTCATAGGACTCTTGTCATCACAAGATGCCACCTAACCGTGTTTTTCCACTATTTACACTTACATCCCCAATTATTTATAAGTTCAATTATGAGATCCTCCCAAACATTCCATTAACTACCCAATTATCTAAATGGGTGTTTGTCTAAGTCTTGTATGGTTCCACATGTGGTCCCAAATATTTTACGAAGTTGGTAACGTACCTACTAATTATGAACTTTTTCATTTATACCCTTTTATGGATTTTCCAAACTAATACCAAATGCTAATACATATAACACCATATTATTTGAAAGCATTTTAAACACATACTCACTTGATCATATCAAATGCATCTAAACATTTAAAATACAAATTATATCATCCGACCCTTCACTAGGTCCCACTTCATACATGTCCCTCCTCACTGGGGACTTTTCAATTGTGTTCTTCACTGAACATTTTTCTATGAGCGAGTCCAAAGCCTCCCCTTAATCCATAATATGCACTAATTATATTAATTAATGCATATTTAAATAATGATTAATCCTTTTTCCCGGATACGGGTGTTACAATATACATTACTAATGGAAGGAAATTTTAACCCCAAAATCAAATAACAAACTTATCCTTAAAGGAGGTGGGTGGGAGAAATTATTCCATGTGACCTCACACTGTGCGGCGGCCACTCTAATCTCTTCATTAATTACTATAAGACTCACATAGGATACACAGAATACTTAAACTGCAATGAAAGTCATACTCTCATGAGACTCACAAAATACTTAAATCAAAGTGAAAGTCAGTACGACTGTTACAATCACACAATACTCAAGGGGCGGCGTTGGAGAAAAGAAGATCATATAGGGTTCAAAATCTAATAGAAATCCAAAAATGAATGTTTTGAGAATTAAGGTAGATGCATGACATACCAACAACTAAAAATAAAAAATATTAAAAAGACCTGGAAGGAACAAGCTAGATGCAGGAAGTCTTATGGGCCTGTTTGGTAATATGATTTTGCTATTCAACTATTAAAATAAATAAATTGTGATAAAAGGTTTTTTCTAATGTAGCGGTTGGCCGACTGCAATTTTTGCAATGTGACTCATTTTTTGTGATCAAATCATAAAAACTGGTTTGCTAAAAAGTTTTTGTTTAGCTTTTGGAATTCAGTAATCACTGATTGGCTTGAAATTTGTTGCCAAATGGAACCTTGCCTTCTAAGTATGCTGGGTTTGGAAGGGATTAATCACCCATTCTATATCATCCAATTATGAGGATGGTTGGAGAGTGTTTGGATGTCTTTTGAAGCTAAGTGACAACAGCTTGTCATGCTTCTGCGACTCAACCACAAAAAATTACTTTTGACCAAATCGATGAATATTTGTAAACAGTCATACAGGAACCCATATTCAAGGTCCTTCTGAATAAAGGAAAGTTCTATTGTATGACTAAGTGGTTTTGGTCAAATCACACATCCAACAAACATACAATCTTTTGAAAAGCAGTGTTTTTTTAAGGGTACAAAGTTTAATATTTTTTAAAAATCATAATGGCTTTCAAATGTAACAAATTTGGCACTAGATTATAATCTTTGGCACCACTAGATGCACAATGTTATAATTTATAATTAATTTTTTTTTTGGTTGGGAATGTACTATACATGATACAACTAAAATCACTTCGTCATTTGGTAGTCTTTTTCCTGAACAAATTGATGGCTTTGTTTGGTTGTTGGATTTAGTATGGAATGAAAAGATAGGAAAATGTTTTCCTTTGTTTGGTTACCAAGGAAAATAGTGTGGAAAATAAGGTGGAAATGAGAAAATAGACTGATACTTCCAAACTTGGCTCTACTCTGTGACCGAGCAGTTATACTCAGCAACCGGCACCTATCCTGATTTCCTGAGCGGTTGAAGACTCTCTCAGGCCTCCTGATCCTATGGTACAGGGCTCTGCCAGAGGGGAAGACCAACCCCTAGGTCGGGATAGCATCGTCCAATCAAATAGTCCAGAACAGGTCAGCAGTCCTGCCCCGAGCGGTACATGCAATGTCGACGGGCCCCGACCAACAGGTCAGTAGTACAATACAGGCTCGGTTCATACAGGCGGAGTCTAGCCAGGCCCGCGAGACACGCCCCAGAATATTCCAGGCAGTTTCCTACTCAAGTTAGAAGACTAATAAAAAGTGCAAATTGTTTCATAATCCAATTAGGAAACCTCCTTGATTGATGCCAGTCAATCCTAAGTCAGATTGTATTACTTAATCTGTCCAATTTCCTTGTACGAGTAGGTCTCTTGCATCTATAAAAGAGACCAATCACCCCCATAGAAGGGGATCAACTCTTAGTCTATATAGCACCTCTATAGTAGTCATCATCACGCCCGCCCGACCTACGGTAGCTCCAAACTATTGTTTGTTCACCACAGGTCCCCGACTTTTTACAGTATACTGAACGTGCTCAGACGCACACGTGGATGTAGGTTCCTTCATTAACAGGGCCGAACCACATAAAAAAACCAATCTCTCCCACTCACTCTCTCCTTAAACTGCTTTAATTTATCATACCAATTTTTGGCATCATCAGTTTGGTGCCGTTTGTGGGAATCGACAAATTTCTAAAAAATAAGTCTCTTAGCTGATAATCATGCCGCTGAAGAAGAGCAAGAAGGCTGCTCACCAAACTAGTTAGGCGGACCTGCCAGCCCCAACACCGACAGCAGTCGTCCTCTCCCCAGAGCAAATTACCGCAGTTCTTACATAGCTCTTAGAAGGCCAACGCCGAATCCAGCAGCAGATCGAAGCCGTGCTAGCCCAACGGAGCAATCCACCACCAACTGAGTCACAATCCGGGAGTGCAGAACGTGGCCGGGAGCCCATTTGGACCCGACAGTGTGCCCGGAGGAACCCGAACCGTGTTAGAGGTGTAGGAGAAATCAACGAAAGGTGTACTGTCCAAACAGAGAGGCAGGAGCAGATGACCTGGGGATTGGTCCAGGACCGCTCGGTCAAGAGCCGAAGTGATCCTAGGTACACGATCAACCAGAGTCATAGCCGAGCTCGATCCCAAGAGACAGCACACCACGAGGAAGAAGCCTCTTCCACCGACCTGACCTACCACGCCGATATAGGTCGGGAGGATGTGGAAGACAACATCGAAGATTTGGAAAGGCAGATCAACGGAGTGGCCGAGAAGTTGGGCCAGAGTGCTACTTATGACCATGTCAATACCGAGACAGAGTCACCATTCTCCAGCCAAATCACGAAGTTTGCCCTCCCGTGCAAATTTAAACAACCTCATCTAGATTCTTATAAACGGCTCGGGAAGCCCTATTGACCACGTCCGGACCTATAAGGCTCGGATGTCCTGGGCCACCAGCGCCGACGAACTGTACTGCCTTGCCTTCTCCAGCACTTTAAAAGGCCTGGCCGCTCAATGGTTCTACTCCTTGAAGCCCCGATCAATCAGTAGTTTCAAGCAACTCAGCAAGCAGTTCATCAACCAGTTCATCGGCATGCACGAACGGCTGAAGCTTGATATACAGCTACTGACAGTCAGGTAAAGGAATAATGAGTCGCTCAAGGAATTCACCGACCAGTTTAATTAACAGAAGCTCGGGATTGATAATCTTGATGAAACCGTCGATATTACAGCCTTCTGCTCTGGAGTTCAACACACCAAGTGCACCATGTTGTTTCACAGAAACTGGCCGGAAACCTTGGATGAGCTCTCAGAGAGGGTTGGAAAATACATTGACACCGAAGAATTTTTAAAGACCAAAAACCCAGGGCACATAAGCGACAAACCTTCGAGTAAGCGAAAGCGAGAACAGCTCGGGAAAAACAATGTAAATGAGCCTAGTAGTTCTGACAGTTCTTCCAGTTCACAACGGTCTGGGTCTGGAAGCCCTGACTCGACCTCCAGTTCACAACGGTCTAGGTCTGGCAGCCCCGACCCGACCTCCATTTCACAGCGATCTGAGTCTGGCAGCCCCGACCCGACCCAGTTCACAGCGGTCTGAGTCCAGCACCCCCGACCTGACGTCCAATTTACAGCAGTCAGGATTCAGTGACCCCGACCTTGCCTCTAGCTTAGAGTAATCAGGAGCCCGGTGTCCTTGACTCGACCTCCTATCTCCAACAGTAGATGAGTCCAACTACAGTGGTACGTTTTCCCGATTATACCATGAAGCTCCACAAACTATCAGAGAACTCTTGAAAAGTCCTCGAGATCACACCCGAGGCACCATAAAAAAACCTCGAGATCATACCCGAGGCCCCAAAAGACCTCTGGATTACACCCGAGGCACCACCGAAAGACCTCTGGATCACACCCAAGGCATCAAAAGACCCTGGAACTACCAACGTTCTAGGTCAGCCGCCTACAGTAATTGTTCCTGTAACGCCTACCTCAACGAAAGCTTGGGGGGCAAGAGGGAATAAAAACTACAGGAGGTCACACCGGGTATTTACAGGCCTTGAGGCTAACTAAGTCGAACTCTTAGACAACCCGGGCGCCTACAATACTCAGAGGCACCAGCTTCACTTATGTCCAAATCGACGATAGAGGAAATCATCTTAGGTTGGCCCACGATAGAGGAGTGAAAGAAATCCCTAAAATTTTTGGGTCTCCACTTAGGTCCAAATCGATGATAGAGGAAATCCTCTTAGGTTGGCCCACGATAGAGGAGCAAAAAGACCCTAGAGGAGCATATTACTTTAGGTCGGCTCTACCAACATGGTCAAGCTCTTCTCCCAACAGTCTTGACGAAGGCTGTCAGGGCAAAAGATAACCATCTTGGGGAGTTAACATAAAAGACCCTAAAGCAACACGCTTAAGGTTGGATTTTCCAACATGGTCAAATTCTTTTACCCACAACCTTGTTGAAGGTTTACAGGTAGAAGACAACTATCTTGGGAGCTAACTCAAATAAAGACTCTGAATTAGGCTGAGTTTCAACTCTTAGCCAATTCCTAAGCAATTCAAAAGACTCAGAAGTTCTAAGACAACTTTTTTGAGCACCAAGACAATAGTAAACGGCTTCAGATAGATTTCCAACTTACCTCGATATAGCATCAAGCCAACCTTCGAAATGGGGGGCAACTGATACGCCCAAACTTGGCTCTACTCTGTGACCAAGTGGTTATACTATGAGACTGGCACCTATCTTGATTTCCCGAGCAGTAAAAGACTCTCCCGGGCCTTCTGATCCTATAGCACAGGGCTCTGCCAGAGGGGAATACCATCACCAACCCCTAGGTCGGGATAGCATCGTCCAGTCAAACAGTCCCGAACATGTCAGCAGTCCTGCCCCGAGTGGTACATGCAGTGTCGACAGGCCCCGACCAACAGGTCGGGAGTACAATACGGGCTCAGTTCGTATATGCACAGTCCAGCCAAGCCCGCGAGACAGGCCCCAGAATATTTCAGGCAGTTTCCTACTCAAGTTAGAAGACTAATGGAAAGTGCAAATTGTTTCCTAATCCAATTAGGAAACCAACCCCCCCCCCCAACCCTCCCCTTTTTTTTGATCACCAATAGAAGTCAATTTTATTGAGGATTGTCAAAATACATCAAACTCCACGAAGCGTTGGATTTTAGAGAGGACCTCCTCCATCCATACCTGGAAACATTTACAACTCAACGCTAACTTAGCTAGCTTACGGGCTACCTGATTTCCTTCTCTAAAACATATGCACACACGGTGGACATTCCAGAGCACAAAGTAACTCTCTGGCAACATCAATAATATTACCAAACTAATGGAAAGTGCAAATTATTTCCTAATCCAATTAGGAAACCCCCTTGATTGATGCCAATCAATCCTAAATCAGATTGTATTACTTAATCTGTCCAATTTCTTTGTACTAGTAGGTCTCTTGCATCTATAAAAGAGACCATTAACCCCCATAGAAGGGGATCAGTTCTTAGTCTATATAGCATCTCTATAGCAGTCATCATCACACCCTGTCGACCTACAGTAGCTCCAAACTGTTGTTGGTTCACCACAGGTTCCCGACTTTTTACAGTATAGTGAACGTGCTCAGACACACACGTGGACGTAGGTTTCTCCATTAACAGGGCCGAACCACATACAAAAAACCAGTCTCTCACTGTCTCTCTCTCTCCTTAAACTGGTTTAATTCATCATACCAATTTTTGGCATCATCATAGACTATACAGTGGGACCTAGAATAAAATCTTTGAATTTTAAAAGTCACCTTACTTCTTTTTTTCTTAGGTGACAGTAGTATTTTAAAATTCTTTAACTTTTAATGATAAATTTAAATATGGAGGAAAGTACAAGGGAAAACATGAGTGAAATAGTTTTCATTCTTGTTTTCCTTTCATTTTCTCTTCCTGCACTAAAATCATGAACCAAATAGAGCCTTATGCTATGTTTGTATAAGGGAAGATGAGGAGGGAAGAGATGGAGGAGGTTTGCTGGGATGGAAGAGTGCATCTTTTCCCTTTGGGCCCATAAATTTCAGTTTGTCAAAAAGTGAAGGATTAAAAAAGAGAAAAGCCTTTATCTATCTTTTGATATTTTTACAATTCAATAAAAACAAAATTTAACTAATGCAAGGGAATACAATAGTAAAATATGTAATATTCTTTTTCCTTTCTTATTTTCTGCTTATGTAACTAAACACAAGGAGGGCAGACTCCCTTTTCTTTCTCTATGAATACCTCTATCCAGTGGCAATCCAGAACTTTAATTTAGTAGGGGCAAAGTTTTTACAGGATTGATTTTTTTTTTTTTTGGGGTCAAAATTGTATAATTTTATGTGATTTTTTCTATAAGTTTTGTGTATATACAGGGGGTTGAAAATTTTGTATGTTTTTTTATCATCTCACGGAAAATGAGCAAGAGGAGGTTTTTTTTTCGCTAAACAGGGGCAAGAAGAGGTTAATTGTGGATATGAGGTCTTTGAGTCTTTCGAGGGCTTCTGTGAAACTTCAAACTTCATCTGCGTAGGAACATTTATTTATTTATTTAGAAATGCCTTTGTGGGACACTAGGGGACTCTAGGTGGTCTTTGTTTTGCCTTTTGGTATTGTATTATATATGACATATACATATATACACATAAGATATAATACTATAAAGTTAAGAGTGGGAACAAGTTGTCAGTTAGAGCCGTGTCAAAGTTCTTCAAAGTTCTAAATTTACAAAAGAGTAAACTTCCCAACTTTCTATTTCAAAAGTGCTTACCAAATGACCTAACAGTGGGGCGATGTAAACAACTTCCAATCAAAATTCAATTTGTCTCACTGCATTTGACCTGACCCCGCTGCCACATTATTTGGGAAATACTTTTGGGTTAGAAATTTGGGAAGCATATCATTACTCTTTACAAAAAGTCTCCGAATTAACAGAAAATCTTAATAAAAATTCATATTTTTTAAAACTATCATATTTAACCTGTTTTTTTTTTTTCCGAAAGTTCAGTGGGGGCAGTTGCCCCCGTTCGCCCCCACTATGGGTCCGCCCCCCGTCCGCCCCGGCTTCTATCACTCATCCCTTCGCTTCTTTCCACTATTAATCACTTCCACTAAACAGTGGTTAAGGATCCTCGGTCGCAATGTGGGTGGCTGCTAGGTTGATAGGCAACACCCACGTGGCACTGGCATGACCAAAATATTTATTTATTTTATTAAATTTTTTTTTGAAAAATCAATTTATTTTTTTTTTATTTAGTCTTACCAGTACCACATAAGTGCCGCCCAAAACTGCCGACCATCCGCGCTCCTAAACGTTACCTTAGATTGTTCAAAAACTGAGAACAAGAAAGCCTACGCATCAAAGGGTCCACGATAACCAGGACGTGCTGACTTTAAAACCATATAGAATCTCTTTGAGATTTACTTAACCAAAATAGTGGGACCATAAGGTCCATAACCAGCTGAAAAAGGTTGAATTTTTTATATTAAGATTAGAGAGTATTTTTGTTCACTTAAAAATATCATTTATTATTCACTCATATTTTTACTCGGTAATATGTGTCTTATTTGAATAATTATGTTATTAATGCAAGAACAAAATAATACAGTAATAGAATAGAACTCAAATCATTAGGGGTGGATTCAGTATTTTTGGTCAAGGGGGGCCTAACTTATACAGGGGGCTGCCCCTGAAGTGAATTTTTTTAGGTCTACTTATACACAATTATATGTAAAACTATAAAATTAGTTTAACACCCCTAGTTTGGGGTAAATCATGTAATTTTAGGAGGCATATTTCTAAAACATGTAATATATTACATATAAATCTAAAATTTTCAAAGGTCCCAGGGGTCTGTGTCTAAAACCTATAAAATATTGTAAGTAAATCTAAAATTTTTAAAATTTCAAGAGGGTCCTGTGTGAATTTTAGGAGGGACTATTTTTAAAATTTGTAAAATATTATATATAATTATGTAATTTTCAAAAGTTTAGGGGGGCCTGTGCCACCCCTGACTTAAACGTCGGTCTGCCAGTGCATATCTGCCGTTAAATACTTGCGTCAATAATGAATGACCATTTTTTATGCTCTCTTAGAGCATCTACAGTGGGTGGTTTTATACCATAAACTTGAGGAAACTTTGCATTGTACACTTGTGGTGTAGGCTAAACATTAAACTTATGGGACAAAACTTAGTGAAACTTAAGTTTGTTGTTTGCTTAAGTTTCATTTTTGTACAAGACATACGGCACAAGGTGTGTCGTGAGAGCCCAAACGGCACACACAAAGCCATGTGCCACTAAACAATCTCCCACACGGCACACACTGTGCCGTCCAATTCCCAAACGGCACAGTGTGAGCCGTTTGGGGATTTTGGCTTTTTTTTTGGTGTATAAATGTTACATTTTGTATAAAATGATACCGTTTTGTTTCAAACGATTTTGAGAGTGCCGTTTAAGAGGTATACTAGTACAAGTGCATACAACTTGTGCAACAAACTTAAGCTAAATTTTGTTTAAATTTGTTGTACCGACTGCAGATGCTCTTTTAACATTAAAGATGTTAGTATCAGCCAATCAGTCAGGGAAGGGTTGATAAGTGGAGATAAGTGAGAGAATTAATTGAATTCAACACAGCTTGTTCAGCAAGAAAAAGTAAAAAGTAAAGGGACCAAATGGGGGCATCATCACCTCCAATGCCACTAACCACACACTTCATTGATGTTGTTCCTTTGTGGGGCCTATCTATAGACTACTTTTCATTTTCAACTCTGTATTTTAATTAGCAGTAGGCTACTGTACAACCTATGAAGCAATTTTTTTTTGTTAAACTACACTCCTACTACTCCATATTAAGGATTCTTCAAATTTCAGCACCTTGGCCCATCATGTCCAGGGTGGCTCAATTGAAGCCCTAAGGTGAAAAACTAAAACGAGGTATATTACTAGTATATGTTAGTATTAAGAGATATTTACCAGAAAAAATCTCTAATTCCCATAAAAGCCCCAGTAAAATTCTTATACAATTAAAGGTTTTTTTTAGTTATAGTCTTTCTTTGGTGCAAATCCCTTAAAACAAGTTTTCATAAATATTTAGCGACTAATTTACCCTTAGATGAGGAAATATCCAAAATAGAATAGGATATATCATCAGTTTTCAAAGTTTAAATTTTGAATTACTTACATCATTAATTACAAGTACAAACAATTGATCACTATTATGTCAATGAAGTTCAAACTTTGAGTTGATTTAAGGAGTTATATCCCTTAAATTACTCATTTGTTATGGAGGTTCAAATTTTGAATTTATTGTATAACCAACTGAAAGCACCAACAATGGATTTGAACCAATTTTGAATCAATAATACTACAGACACAACACATTGCATAATAATGTTTTAAATATTTGTACTATGTGCTGTATAAGTGGTGCATAAACATTCAAACAGTACAGAATATAAGGCATTTAAAATTATGTTGTACTTTATGTTGTGCAATGTGTTATCTGTAACATTACTCATTTTGAATTCTTTTTTCGACAAGCAATTTGACGGTAGCTAGGAACCAATTTGGAAAAGTCTTCGAGTAGAGATTCAAGTCCCTACTCACGCGTAAATTGTGTGAAAAGTCCCTCATTTTCTTAGCTTTTGTCCAATTACATTTTGCTAAAGCCTAAGTCTATTGTAACACCTACATCTGCAGACTCAAAGGATCATAACCCAGTAATTAGTTAGACTGTTTCTCTAACTAATTGTGTTGAGCTGAGAGATGTAAATATGTATTGATGCACATGATTGATCAAGGGATTGAAATGAGTTCTTAGTTTTTCCTCTGTTCTCTCTTTTCTATCAACTTCTATACATCTTTTTTTTTGGATCTTTTTGGTGTTGTTTCCTCTCACGGATGTGGCTCCCAGAAACAAAAAATAATTATTTTTTGTTTCGCTACGTATAAGCAGTGAAAACTTATGATTAATTAGTTAGATATTTCTGTACAAATCTAGCAAAATAATAACAAATGAAAAGAAAAATAAATTAAATGGGATTCATAACAAAATAATTTATTATTGGGAAATACAGAATATGAGAAACATGTGATCATCACCCCATGTAACTGCTACTATGATCTCTTCATTTTTGTAAGACCTATCGAATATTAAAATCGCAATGGCCGTCTCACACAAAAGATAATTTCTCCCAAAATGTGATCATAGTCATCTATATTAACATAGAAAGAGAAGAGGAAAGGGTCCAAAGGGAGTACCAAAAAAAGAATTTAAAAAAATTTCTCACCACCACTAATTACAGTAAAACCTATTAAGTTTTTTTACCCAAAATAATTTCACATACTTAAATGTCACATATTTTAAGAAAATTCAAATAAAATAATAAAAATTAGTAAGAAGTCCCTCATTTTAGACATATTAATTCTAAAGGACAATCTATTTTTTTTATTTTGGTCAAAACTCCATAACTAGTGAAAATTAATCGGATCAAATCCCTAAGTTTTAAAAATTATGTGAAATTTTCACATAACTAGTTCAACTTATTACAAAGTTATGTGAAATTTCACATAACTTTTTTAATGTGGACTTTTCACTAAAATAAAAAACAGGCTGGACCTAATACTTAAAAAGTATTTTTTTTAAAAGATTTTTGACTAAAATTCCCATAAAATAATTGCTATACTCACTCCTACTTTCTCCATTTCTCTTTCTCAACAACTTTTTGTGACGGTCACTGTGTTCTCTTCATTACTATCGAACCCACAGAATACACAAATAATTTTGAAAATCACACGAGTGTGACGATCATTCCAGATACAATAATGCTAGATATACACACTTTTCTGTGCATCACTTACACAACATATGATATGCATTTAAAACTGGGTGTCAAAAAGTGTGTACGCCTAACATTACTCTTCCGGATAATTTCTCCTCTTGCACTCACATCCTCTAGTACCATGTTAAAGCAATCAACATTAAACCATCCATGATCTTGATAAACTTAATTTAACAATAACAGAAGGGTTAACAATCTATTTGAGCTAGTAGGTACTGTTACAGACACCTACCTACACTGCATAACATTTTCACATGTCAAATGTGGGAACATTCTCACGCTCACTGACAACACTGACCCTTGGATCAAACACACTCCAAATTCTTTCTTCTGTTTTTTTTTTCTATAAAAGCGCCGATCTTAGATAGACCTTGTCTGTGGGCCCTACTCCTTTTGACCAAAAGTCAAATCTTTTCTCTCTCCATGTATGTACACAGCCCCATAGTACTCAAATCTCAGTACACAAACCGTATTTAGCAGCTTAAGTACGTGAAACATACCCACCAAGTTGGGAAAGTATCTTGTGTGACCGTCACGCACTGTGATTTAAGTATTACGTGGGTTTCATGTGAGTCCTACTTCAATAAAGAGATCACAATGACCATCACACGATATGATGGTCACAACGAATAATTTCTTGTATTTAGCAGCTTCAGTACATGAATGCTATGCTTCACAAATTTGAATCACAGTTGATTTAATAGTTATAATTGTATGTTGTGATAGTCCAATAATATCATATACCATTGTATGTAATACAATGAAGATTTGAGAAATGTAGCATTGCTGTAAGTACATAAATATACCCACTAACCTCAATCCAATTCCTTCCTTTTTCTTATTCCTTCCCACGTTCCGTCTTTTCCCATTTATTATAAAACACACCAAAGAGAAAAAGCAACTTCTTTTCCTAAAGAGCACCACCCCCTCCTGCTTTGCACCAAAGAAATTCTCATCATACTCAGCACTCTCTCTCTCTCTCTCTCTCTCTCTCTCTCTCTCTCTCTCTCTCTCTCTCCTGCACCTTGTTTCTCCAATGGAGAGAAACCCAATTCAGCTTCTCCTTCATCTTCCTCTTACACTGATCTTCATGGTGTTTGTTTCAATCTCTACAGCCGAACAGAACGGTTTTTCGTCGATTAAAACAGATGCAAATGCTCTTATTCAGTTCAAGAAGATGCTAGAGAAGGACACCAATGGAGTCCTCTCAGGTTGGCAGCTTAACAAGAATCCATGTACTTGGTATGGAGTAACATGTACTCTTGGAAGAGCAACTCAACTTGATCTTAGCCAGAGCAGTCTAGTTGGCACCATCTCTCTCTCTCCACTCTCCTCTCTTGATATGTTAACTATCTTAAATCTGTCTGGGAATTTGTTTACGGTAAATTCCACTTCTTTACTTCAGCTTCCATATAGATTGGAACGACTCGAATTGTCTTTTACCGGACTTTCAGGTCCTGTACCGGATAGTCTTTTCACAAAGTGTCCAAATCTTGTTCACGTCGATCTTTCTTGGAACAATTTAACCGGTTTTCTACCCGAAAATCTTCTCTTGAACTCTGATAATCTTCAGTTACTAGACCTCTCTTTTAACAACCTCACCGGGTCAATTTCGGGTATGAAAATTAACTCCTGCAATTCCTTGTTGCACCTTGATTTGTCAGACAATCATATCACGGGTTCGATTCCTATCTCCATTTCCAACTGCACGAATCTCAAAGATCTGATTTTGTCAAATAACTTATTCTCGGGGGACATCTCACAATCTTTCGGTAATCTCAAGAACTTGCAAAAGTTGGATCTTACTCAGAATCATATCACGGGTTATATACCTTCAGAGCTGGGAAATTCGTGTGGGTCGCTTTTAGAACTCAGGCTTTCAAATAACAACATTACGGGTTCAATTCCAATCTCATTTTCTTCGTGTTCTTGGCTACAGGTTCTAGATTTGGCAAACAATAATTTAACGAGTCCATTTCCTGATTCTATCCTTCAGAATCTAGGGTCATTAGACAGTCTGTTATTGAGCAATAACAAGATTTCCGGTTCATTTCCCGCTTCAATTTCCTATTGCAAGAAACTTCGGATAGTGGATTTTAGCTCGAACCAACTTTCGGGGATCATTCCACCGGATATATGTCCAGGCGCAGAGTCACTTGAAGAGCTGAGACTCCCGGATAATCTCCTTTCAGGACAAATACCCGCAAAGTTATCGCAATGTTCGATGCTGAAAACAATAGATTTCAGCATAAACTACCTTAACGGCTCTATTCCGGCTGAACTAGGAAAGCTGGAGAATCTCGAGAAGCTCGTGGCTTGGTACAATGGGTTGGAAGGGAAAATACCGGCAGAGTTGGGAAAATGCAAGAAACTGAAGGATCTTATTCTCAACAATAACAATCTGAGCGGTGAAATCCCAACTGAATTGTTCAATGGAAACAATCTCGAATGGATATCACTTACAAGTAACAGTCTCACAGGTGAAATCCCACGAGAATTTGGCCTTTTGACAAGATTGGCCGTTCTTCAACTCGCAAACAATAGCTTGAGTGGTCAAATACCGAGAGAGCTAGCGAATTGCACCAGCTTGGTTTGGTTAGATTTGAATAGCAACAAACTCACCGGGGAAATCCCACCTCGGCTTGGAAGGCAAATAGGATCGAAAGCCTTGACTGGAATTCTTTCGGGCAACACTTTGGTTTTCGTACGGAATGTTGGAAATTCATGTAAAGGAGTTGGAGGTTTACTAGAATTTGCTGGGATCCGTCCAGAAAGGCTATTACAAGTCCCAACTTTGAAGAGTTGCGATTTCACGAGATTGTACTCTGGTGCAGTCCTTAGTCTCTTCACACAGTATGAGACTCTCGAATATCTCGACCTCTCGTACAATGAGCTCCAAGGGAAAATCCCAGATGAATTTGGAGATATGGTGGCTTTACAAGTTCTTGTACTAGCCCACAACCAGCTCTCTGGAGAGATTCCCTCTTCACTAGGCCAGCTCAAGAACTTGGGTGTATTTGATGCATCACATAATAGATTGCAGGGGCATATTCCAGATTCATTTTCAAATCTGTCTTTCTTGGTACAGATCGATCTCTCAAACAACGAATTAACAGGGCAAATTCCAACAAGGGGTCAACTTAGTACACTTCCAGCAACCCAATACGAGAACAACCCAGGTCTTTGTGGGGTCCCATTGCCCGAATGCCAGAGTGGAAACAGCCAACCAATAGCAAATACAGGTGGAAACGGAGCGAAAGGAGGCCACAGAGTTCAAGCTCCATCGTGGGCTAATAGCATAATCTTGGGTGTTCTCATTTCAATAGCTTCTATATGTATTTTGATTGTGTGGGCGATCGCAATGCGTGCAAGGAGGAGGGAGGCAGAGGAAGTCAAGATGCTCAGTAGCCTTCAAGCAGCCCATGCTGCCACAACATGGAAAATCGACAAGGAAAAGGAGCCACTAAGCATTAACGTGGCGACTTTTCAAATGCAACTGAAGAAACTCAAGTTTTCGCAACTAATAGAGGCGACCAATGGCTTCTCAGCAGAAAGCCTCATTGGGTGTGGCGGGTTCGGGGAAGTGTTCAAGGCAACGTTGAAAGATGGGTCAAGTGTTGCAATCAAAAAGCTCATAAGACTGAGCTGCCAAGGCGATCGGGAGTTCATGGCCGAGATGGAAACTCTCGGGAAAATCAAGCATAGGAACCTCGTGCCTCTATTCGGTTACTGCAAAATCGGCGAAGAGAGGCTTCTCGTGTATGAGTTCATGGAGTTCGGAAGCCTCGAGGAAATGCTACACGGAAAAGCAAAGACACGAGAGAGACGAATTCTCGCGTGGGAGGAAAGGAAAAAGATTGCAAGAGGTGCGGCCAAAGGACTCTGCTTTCTTCACCACAACTGCATTCCTCACATCATCCACCGAGACATGAAGTCAAGCAATGTGCTTTTAGACCATGATATGGAAGCACGAGTCTCTGACTTTGGCATGGCGAGGCTTATAAGCGCACTTGACACACATTTGAGTGTGAGCACACTTGCCGGTACACCCGGGTATGTCCCACCCGAGTACTACCAAAGCTTCCGGTGCACCGCAAAAGGAGACGTCTATTCTTTCGGTGTTGTCCTATTGGAACTCTTAACGGGAAAACGTCCAACCGATAAAGACGATTTCGGGGACACCAACTTGGTGGGGTGGGTGAAAATGAAGGTGAGAGAAGGAAAAGGAATGGAAGTGATAGATTCTGAGTTGCTTTCGGTGACTAAAGGAAATGATGAGGCGGAGGCAGAGGAAGTGAAAGAGATGGTGAGGTATCTACAGATTACACTACAGTGTGTTGAAGACTTCCCGTCGAAGAGGCCTAATATGTTACAGGTTGTGGCAATGTTGAGAGAGCTTGTGCAAGAGAATGGCAATGGAAGCAACAGTGGTTGAGTCATTGTATTGTTTGTTGAATGTGATCAATGTAAGAAAACGCGGGTTTGTAATATTTATTGTTTATTAAGATGTTAAGAGTTTCTTGTATTTGATTGCTATAATTATTATGTACTCAAACTGAAATGAGATAAATCTTTGAGCCTCAAAACAAAGATGTTAGCAATGCAAGTCAGACACCATTAATCAGAAGCAAATTCAATCGGGCAAACTTCAATAGACATTTCATCAAACATGTGGTGTGCAATGCAATAGTTCTAAATCCTAATCATTCCAACACCTAAACAGTAAACACTGTGAATATAGTAAATAGCAAACAGCATTTGTTTATTAGTAAATATTAGAACACACTCAAATACACAATTTTTGGGACACAATATCTGTCTTGTCATATCACTTAACCCCACAGTGACACTCTTGGATTGTGTCCAAAAATTGTGTCTTTTTATAGCTAGAGTTATTTTCATATGGAGGGATGGGAACTTACAATGACCTCAAACACCGTTTTTCTCCTTTTAATTTTTTCCAAACTTCCTCCGCTTTAACCCATTCTTGATTCAAGCAGGCAAGCGACTCAGAATTTTAGAAATTGATATCTGCTTAAAAAAAGGATCATCTATAGTAATCCCAAAGTGTTTGGGATGTATCATTCATCCGAATTTGGTGGTAATATATTATCAACAATGCTAGGAGTACAAATATTTTACACAAACATATTCTATCTTTCTTCTGGGTGATACGTCTGGATAATCTCAGTAGACCCCACAGTTAGAGGTCTCAATCGGGTCGGGCCAATCTCGGTCAAAGCGGACCCAACCGGACTTTTGGGCTGGGCTGGGCTGAGCCGGGCTTCGGGCTAGGGGGCAAGCTTAAGTCATTTTTAGTGTAAAAAAATGTCGATCTTTCGGGCCGGCCGGTCAGGCAGGCTAGCGGGCCGGGCCGGGCCAGGCCGTGGACGGGAGTGAGAGTGTCTGCCCCGGACCGGAGATGGTGGCTCGAGCTTATCGGTCCGGTCCGGGCCGGGCTTTTAGTTTGAAAAAGTCGGTCGGGCTCGGGCCAACCCAACCCGTTTGACACATCTACCCACAGTACCTCTCAGAAAAGAGATAAAGTGTGTTTAGTAAGAGGATTCTAATGAAAAAATTAAGTAAAATATTCTTTTCAACATTGTAAATTTAGTAATTAAGATTTTCAGGACTTAAATTCCAGTTTTATTAAATGGGACTTAATTTCTATCACTCATACTCTATTCTTGCTTGTGTTGCATCTATGTCATATGCATTATCATTTAATACAAAGTGAATAAAATTCTCTCATTTTATAAAACAAGTTCTTAGCAAAATTCCTCTTCATGCTATTCCAACTAAAATTATGCTCATCAAAAAGTATTAACCATATATTACTCTTCTCCAGAACCTAAGAAGGAAAAAGGCATTAGTTTTCCTTCAACATAATGAATAAAAGAAATATGAACATAGTGCTTATTTTCAGATTGATCATATCAGAATTTGTGAATTCAAAAAAAAAAAAAATCATAACTTTTGGAATAGAGAAACTCGCTCTGATTCCGAAACTTCATAATTTCAAAATTCCATTTGGATTCCAAACTTTTGGAACATTTTTTTGGAAAGATTTGGAAATCGGATTTCTTTTTTCAAAATTGTAACTATTTTAAAATGAGTAATCTTGAATTTTAGTTACAAACAACATAAAACCTTCCATGTCATAAGTTTAGAAGAAAAAAAAAATTAGTATAGGGACATAATTAATTTATTTAGAATTTTCGGATTGGAAGTTGTTCAAAAAATTTTAGAAATTAAAATTTTAAAAATTTCCAGCACCATTTCGATTTGAATGCAATTGTCTTTTCTTTTCTTCTTTGTTTTTTTTTTATGTTTTTTTTTTAAGATTTATTGAATTTTGCAATTCGAAACTAATTTTACAATTCCATTTTCAAATTAGTTTCAGAATTTCGTTCCAACTTGTACTCATATGATCACATAATTAACTAGAAATGGAACACAGACAAATTGTGAGATGTTTTTTTAAAAGAATTGAGACATAAATTAAAGCATACAATTTGAAAGATATTTTATAATCTAAACAAATTAATGTTGGATGTTTGAAGTGGTTCTTCTAGATTTTATTTCTTTTAAAAAAGATATGAAAATCTATTTGTACGAGTCAAGTATTTAGCCAGTTTAATCCTTCAATTTGTTAATATCTACTTTCATGTGCATCAACCATGTGCAAAGCACGTGAAGTAAGACTAGTATATATATATATATATATATATATATTTGCACACCTAAGTGAGGTTGCTAACCAATCAGAGAGTATAAGTTAGGGCTGGCCATGGGCCGGGCTCGGGCCGGGCTTGCACTAGACACTAAGGGTACTTATCCTTGCCCAAGCCCAGCCCGGCCCGCATTGGGCCTCAACATGGCTGCCCAAGCCCATCCCAAGATATGATCTCAATGCCCAGGCCCAGCCGAGCCCGGCCCTGCAAGGCAAAAATTTTGTATACAATGCCCACTGACCAACAACAAATGCAACACCATCACATCATTATTACTCAGCACATCATGAAGGATTACCTCATCAAAAGAAAAGCTAAAACATCCACAAAATGCAATGTAGTAGTTAATGGCATGCATTGGTAGCCTACCAGAAAGAGATCTCAACTATGGAGAGAGAGAGAGAGAGAGAGAGAGAGAGAGAGAGAGAGAGAGCAGAATGTGTATATAGATATATATTCTATTACTACCCTGGGTCGGGTCGGGCCTAAGCGGGCCTTATTTGTCATGCCCAAGCCCAGTCCGAAAAATTGGCTGGGCTTCAAACACTAGCCAGGCCCAGCTCTACGGGCCAACTTCTTAGCCCAAGCCCTATAAAATTAGGGCCGGGCTGGGCGGGCCAACGGGCCGATGGCCACCCCTAGTATAAGTTGTTTGTTTTTTTTTTTTTGGCAAAAACAGTATGTAAATTAAAATGAACTAACTTACTAATTTATAAATTTGGTGTCACACTAATTTACAATCTAATACTTTATAATAAAAATATTGACAACTTGCGATCCAGCACTCCCTTAGGCTCTGTTTGGTTCATGTATATTGTGAGGAAAAGAAAAATAAGAAGAAAAACTAGTTCTCTCGTGTTTTCCTATATGCTGAAATAATTTTTAAAATTAAGTATATGGATAAAGAAAGGGAAATGACTCACAACATTCAAAATGTTAATTTATTTATCAAACTTATTATCTTTTTTTTCCCTATTTTCCTCACCGTTTTCCTTATTAACCAAAGGAAAATATTTTTCTCTATGTTTTCCTTTCGTTTACCTTACTAAATCCAAGAATCAAACAAAACCTTAGGGCACGCTTGGTAGGCAAGAATGAGCCATGGAACGGAATGGTAATTCCTGAGTTCATTCCATTCTCGTATTTGCTACATACATGGAATGGGAATTCCTATTGGAATGATCATTTCTACTTAAGCAGGAACGGGCATTGCTTGCCAAAATCTAAGAAATGCCCCTTCCATTCCCAGGAAAAAAAAGGCACTAAGACTTGGATTGTGGAACTCATATAGACGATTCTGGAAGCCGGTCTATTTGACGTGAAGAATTGCACGCATCTCCGACGTTTATGAAACTCGTGACACATGCACATCCTTTTATTGGGTATTCTAGACAAATCATATTTAAACTTGTAAATAATGTTTACACACATGCGTACGGGTTGGGTATAGGACGTACCTAGAGGAATTAACTCGACTGATCGATTGACGGCGTTGTTACGAACCCGGCAAGAACCTAACGAACTGTTGCGATTGGACTGCCTCTGTATACATTTTTAGGCTTTAAACTGGTCGTGAGAATGCCTACTAGAGACACCCCCTTTGTATCCACGCGCTAAGTCCCAAGCTACGTATGTGATTGAAGCTAGAAAGAGAAAACGAACCATGAGATAGCCGCAGGTTAGTGCGAGAGCGAGAAAGAGAGAGAGAGAGAGAGAGAGAGAGAGAGAGAGAGAGATTAAGTTGTCTTTTACCTCTTATGTATATATCACATATATATATACATATCCCCTTTGGCTTAGGGTTTCACTTAGTTTCCAATACTAATCCTAATAGGAATACTTGGAGGTTAAGTGAAGCCTATTGGACCCCGGGTCCATGATTATATGTGGGTGATCCAATAGCCCACAAATAATTCTAACATCTCTCACTCACCCACATAGGGCTTGCGTAAAACAAATCCCTTTGGTTCCAAATTCATATTCTCTTCATACGGGAAATAGAACGTGCGACCTCAAGAAAATAAATGTGCAACGACAGGAGCTGAGATGCTAAGTTAATCACATAACTAACAAAACGCATCACTCAGAGACTTCTCGTGTATTTATCCAGACAGATTCAACCACACCGGATCTAGCCCTCTTCATCCCTTAGAAAACCAGTGCTACACCCCATCTATGTAATATACCCATGACACTCAGTACGTGTACGATTGTCGCTGGCCAGCTAATGAATCACAAAACATGGTGTGTTTCGAAGAGTCTTCCCTGCCTACTAATGCCAATCCAACTCACTTAACCGCTTTCCTAGACGTGCCCCATGGGACGGTATTTGTCTCTTCGTTCCAGGATGGTACGCTAAAGTAGCGTCATCAAGTATCCTCTTCGTAGCATAGTCTCAGGTCATAAGGTAACTGGTAGGCCTGGCAAAACAAGCCCGTTCCTGTAAGCCCGTCCGAATCAGCCCGTGTTTTTTCATTTTCGTGTTCAAAGAAATTTTGATGCGGGCTGACTTCGGGTTTGCCATAATTTGCTTCTGGTTATGCGCGGGTCCTTGGAGAGTATTTCCCTCAAATCTTCTCTCTTTTTCTCTCTCTTACACAACCCAATTGCCTCATGAATTCTCTTCTCTATCTCCTTCAATTCACTGTCTGAATCAGACTGTGAAGCCACCATTACCAACCCATGATGAACTTCCACACGAAAAGGGTCCTTGGAGAGTATTTCGCTAAACCCTAACTTCGCCAATTCGAGCTCTCCGCTGTAACAGTACATGTTGGCCTTCAACAATGGCCACTCGACGTCGTTGGGTTCACGTATGATCAATTGCTCGAGAATATTTATAGCTTCTTGGATTTTGCGGCTTTTGATCTTGATTTCCATTAGGTTTTTAAGGGCTTCGATGTCGTCGGGGTTAAAAATGAGGCGCTCTTCGAGGTTTCTCTCTTCGTCTTCGCTGGAAATGGCTTCATCGGCGATGGGTGGCGGCAAAATTGGAGCGGCGATGATGGGTTTGAGTTTGAATCTCAACAAGAAGAGGGCGGAGGCAGCAATAGCAGCGATGAGGGTAGTTCTGAGGAGAGAGAGAGAGAGAGGAAAGGGGTTTTTTGGTTGGAATGGTTGGGTTTTTGGGGTTGTTGGGTTTTGAATTGGGTGGTCAGAGAAGGGTGATGAAGATGATGAAGCTCTGATTGACGATGAAAATGGTGATGGTGGTGGGGTTTTGAAGGAGAGAGAAGAGATCGGGTTTGAGAGAGAAGAGCGGTGTTGGAGAGAGAGTAGAAGTGGTTTTTGGTGGTAGTTTACTTTAGCTACAACCTCCATGGTTCACTGTGTGTGTGTGTGAGAGAGAGAGAGAGATACAAATAACTGTAAAACCTTGAGGTTAATGGTGGGTATGAGAATAACATGGAAGGTGAGAGAAAGCTCTAAACCCTGAAGAAACTATGGGCTTAATTTATTGGGCTTTGACATAGATATGTAAATAAAAAAATTTCAAAAAAATTTGTAAATAAAAAAAAAGGGGGGGTCAAGGTTCATAAGCCGAGCCGACCCGACCCGATAGTAACCCGACCCGACCCGATTACAAACAAGCCCGACCCTGGCCCGGACCAAACTCGACCCGAACCCGCCCAAGCCCGCCCATTTGCCAGGCCTAGTAACTGGTGTAGAATCCCCGTTATAGGGAGACTACGTGGTTCACACAACAATGAAATAGGGATTAATCCATTGCTCCACAAACGATCGCAAAAGAGCACATACAGTATGATATGTATGCTATGTCGTTCTTCCATATAAATGGGCATGTCACTTTGTGGTAAAAGTAACGCCATACGAATTTTAGTCTAAACGTCTAACTTGACATTTCCAGCACAGTTCGTTTGTTTGAAAACTCATATTCGGCTATAAACAGGCTACATAGAGTTGTGGGTGCTCTCTATGTTCAACCAAGTACCAAACTTTAGATCTCATCTTAGCTCTAAGCTAAGGCAACATATGAAGATAATAAGATTTATATCTAGCTCGCTGTTCTTACACTGCGTAGATATAAGTGTTCTAGCCCGTCTTCTTAGCGTTATGGACATACATGACCTAGCTAGCTACCAAAATGCCATGAACACAAATGTCTCATCTTGCTCGCTATCTATGCGCTATGGACACATATGTCCAGATCCACTATCTAAGTGCCAAAGTGAATCACCCATGTGAGCAGGTCGATTCAAGCCCGGTGACATTAAAGAAATGTGCATCCAATCCATTTAAACAACAAATATGTATGGAAACCAACTATATTATTAACTGATAATAATAATGATATGTCAAAATTCAAACTAAAAAATGTCTAAGCACATAAAATACTACGAAGTCCCATACTACTAATGTGGAACAAGAACACATCTCTGGCAATAGGCTTGGTCAAAGGATCAGCCACCATGTTGCTAGTGGAGATGTGCTTCAAGACAACCTCCCCTTGTGCAACCATATCTCGAATGTAGTGGTGACAGATATCTATGTGCTTGGACTTCCCATGGTACTTGGGGTCTTTTAGATAGGCCAAGGCCAATGTGCTGTCATAGTGAATAAGCACGGCATCATCTCCATGAGGCGAAGAGCCTAGACCCCGCAAAAACCTCCTCAACCATACAGCCTTCTGAACAGCTGCTGAGCAAGCCACATACTCTGCCTCCATCGTGGATAAAGCAATGCACGTCTACTTCTTGCTACACCAAGAAATTGCTCCAACCCCTAGTGTGAATGCATAACCAGACGTGGACTTGCGCTCGTCTCTATTGCTAGCCCAATCAGCATCACTATATCCTCTCAGCTTCAAATCTCCACCATGATAATAAAGGGCAAGGTCCATAGTCCCGCGAAGGTATCGCAAGATCCTCTTCACTACTCTCCAGTGATATGGACCAGGGTTACTCTGGTAGCGACTAACTAGACCGACTGCATAGCAGATGTCCGGACGTGTACACAACATAGCGTACATCAGACTCCCTATAGCAGATGCATATGGTACATTGGACATTGCTCCATTTTCTTCTTCATTCTTCGGACAATAATCCAAGGTTAAAGCGAATCCCTTCTCTACCGGGGTGTTTATGCATTTTGCGTTATTCATGCTGAAACATTCAAGAACCTTCCTTATATAAGTCTCTTGAGACAAAGAAAGGAGTTTCTTGGAATGATCTCTCACAATCTTACCACCCAACACATAGTTGGCCTCACCCATGTCCTTTATCTCAAATTGAGAGGACAACCACTATCTAGTGGCGACAATGGAACTCGTCTCATTCCCAGCTAGAAGGATGTCGTCGACATACAAAGAAAGAATTAGAACTCCTTCTTGGACTATTTTATGTACACACAGTGGTCCTCCTCTATTATCTCAAAACCAAAAGAGGTGATTAAGTCATGGAACCTCAAGTACCATTGCCTCGACGATTGCTTGAGACCGTAAATGGATCATTTGAGATGGCACACCTTGCGCTCATTCCCTTTGGTTATGAAACCAACAGGTTGATCCATGTAGATCTCTTCGTCTAGTTCTCCATTGAGAAACGCAGTTTTGACGTCCATTTGGAAAAGTTCTAAGTCTAACTGTGCGACGATCGCAAGTATAAGGCGTATAGAGGCAAATCTCACTACTGGGGAGAATGTGTCTCCATGGTCAATACCCTCCCTTTGGGTATAACCTTTCACCACTAGGCGGGCTTTATACTTGTCGATTGAACCATCTGCCTTGCGTTTGACTTTAAAAACCCACTTGTTTCCAATGGTCTTACAGCCAGGCAGAATATCAACCAACTCCCAAACCTTGTTCTTGTCCATAGAGCTTATCTCTTCCTGCATAGCAACTGTCCACTCAGACTTAGCAGAAGAAGAAAGCACTTCTTTATAGGAAGCAGGTTCATCATCATTTACTGCACATATGAGAACTTCTCCCTCAATTTCAAAACGCCGACGTGGAACTCTTCCTCGTTTGCTACGGTGTACCATATGAGAATCTTGAGTGCCTAGTGGTGCACTCCCACTATCTGGTACACTCCTACTAGCGTCTAGCGGTGTACTCCCACTCGGCTGAAGACTAGAACCATTTTCAGCAACTACTAGATGTGGAATTTTAATTTTCCCACCCTCGATTAAAGATGGTATGGCGTCTACAACATCCTCCATCTCATAGAGGTCAAGATCTCTTTTGGCATCACCTATGCTGGGGAAGTCATTCTCAATAAAATCAGCATTGCGGGACTCTATTTCTGTCATTCCTCCATCCTGATGTTCACCATATATAACATAGCCTTTTGAGCTATCAGAATATCTAATAAAGATATACTTTCTAGCTCTCGGGCCAAGTTTCCCATACTTATGGGATCTATTGTGAACATATCCTAATGAGCCCCAAGGACGTAAATGCTCCAAATTAGGTTTTTCTCCTTTCCAGATAGGGGGTGGAAGGAACTGACTGTGAAGGCACTCTATTGAGTATGTAGGCTGCAGTCAAAAGTGCATCCCCCCAGAATGATATTGGGAGGTTGGCCTGCGCCATCATAGATCTAGACGTATCTAGAAGAGTTCTATTCCTTCTCTCTGCAACACCATTTTGTTGCGAAGTTCCCGGAATAGTGAGTTGCCTGCATATCCCTTTTTCCTCACACAGTTCCTTGAACTGATTAGATAAGTACTCGCGACCTCTGTCAGTTCGAAAAGATTTTAAAGTCTTTTCTTTCTAATTCTCTACCTCTGCTACAAAGCATTTGAAAAAATCTAACACTTCATAACGGTGAGAAATCAGGTAGACATACCCATATCGCGTGTAGTCATCGATAAAAGTGAGGAAATAGGAAACGCCATGACGAGCCTTCACATTCATTGGTCCACATATGTCGGAATGAACTAGTTCTAGCGCTTAAGTAGCTCTAGTAGCCTTACCAAAAGGCTTGCAGCATGCTTTTCCAGCGAAGCAAGACTCACACGTAGGTAGGTCAACCTTAGCGAGTGGACCCAGAAGTCATTATCTTGCGAATCTGGTCATCCTATCTCTTCCTATATGTCCAAGTCTAGCGTGCCATGTCACAGAGTCAACATTCTTATTTGAATCAGCAACCATAGAAATAGAAGAAATAGAATTAAACAAATCAACTCTAAAGAAATTATTTGATAAATAACTATGTCCAAAAATACTACCATCAAATAAAATATCCATCCTGATACTACTAAAATGAAAAACATATCCTAAGTCTAAAAGTGTTAAAAATGAAAAGTAGATTATATTGAATTCCAGTGACGTAGAACACATCATATAGAAGTAAGGTGTGCCCGGTGCGTAATTGGAGCTGGTATGAACCGACTCCCAATGCTTCTTCACAAGCCCCATTCCCTATGTACACACTACTGGTACTAACTGGAACACTTCGATAATCTACAAAACCGCTTCTGTCTCTTGTCACAAGTCGGGTTCCCCTCGTATCTGCAATCCAATCATGGGGCGAATGAACAATTACGAAATTTGAACTTACCAAAGTATAGAGAGAGTTCGGTTGAAAAGTTACCTTCTTCGGCTCAGTGCAGTCACAAGCAAAGTGTCCCTTTTCACCACAGTTGAAGCATTTTAGCTTGGAAGGGTCTTTCTTTCCAACACACTTTCCTTTGCGCTTCTTAATTTTATCAGCCTTTGGAGCCAACTTATTGGCCCCACCCTGTCTCGGCACCTTTTTACCTTTGGCTTTCCCTTTAGGCCCATTAGCTTTTCGGTCACCTCCACCAATGGAAGTCCTAGCCATAAGTGTAGTTATGCGGTTCGCTTCTTGGCGCTCCGCCTCCAATTCCACACGTCGAGAAACATCTGCAAAATTCTTGATATTCTTATTGTGGGTTAAAATCTGCTTCATGTGGACCCAAGATTCAGGCAATGAACGAATCACATCTTGAATCTGTTGTTCATCTGTGAGGCCGTTACCAGTGAGGCCGTTACCAGCGGTCCTAAGCTTACGAATCATACTAGACATCACCCTAAGATGCTCAGTCATTGAGTGCTTAGGATCCTTCCGGTATACCTCGAACTTCAATACCAGGCTCCTAAGCCTAGTTGTTGATGTCCCTTCAAAAGCAAATTTCAATTGGTCCCACAATTCTTTGGTAACTTGGTAGTGTTGATACTCTACCATGATATCGTCGTTCATGCTACTCAACAATATGATGCGTGCACGACTATCCCTTTTATGCCAAGCATTGTAGATTTCGAGATCTCGGCGATATTGGGCCATAGGCCCATCTTCTGGCATAGCAGGATGGACCATTGAAGTCTCAGTGTGCTGCAACAGCTCCTAATCTTTCAATAAGAAGCCCACTTTGATCTTCCATCGGTCATAGTTAAGTCCATTCAATTTGTTATCTTTTGTAAGTTCAGTAACTAATTGATTGGTAGTCATTACTACATTCAAAAACATGCCCAAGGTTTTAACATTATTATATTGCACATTTCAAAAAATTTGTTTTAAAAATTATTATTATTATTATTATTATTATTATTATTACTATTTTATATCCAAATGGCTTGTGCATGAACCAAACTACCATCAAATCTTAATACCAAAAACCAAAACAGATCTGGGTTTGAGTTTTGATCGTACAAAATTCTCAATGGTTTCCAACGAAATTTTGTGAGAAGTTGTGATATACACACTTCTACACATCCATGTGAAAAGTATTGAAAAAGAACTAACTTAAATTGTGATACACACTTCTACACATCCATGTGAAAAGTATTGAAAAAGAACTAACTTTTTCGTTAGACCAAATAAAAATTAAAAAAAAAAAAAAAAAAAAACGTTTTTAAAAACTTGTACATAGCTTTAATGAAAGATTCGTTTTGGGCTTACAAACGGGCGAATCAACAACCTGATGGCTCTGATACCAATATAAGTAATGTTTACACACAAACATACGGGTCAGGTATAAGACGTACCTAGTGGAATTAACCCGGCGGATCGATTGACGGCGTTGTTACGAACCCGGCAAGAACCTAACGAACTGCTGTGATTGGACTGCCTCTGTGTACGTTCTTAGGTTTCGAACTGGTCGTGAGAATGCCTACTAGAGACACCCCTTTTGTATCCACGCGCTAAGTCTCAAGCTTCTTGTGTGATTGAAGCTAGAGAGAGAAAACGAACCAAAGGAGAGAAGGGAGAGAGATAGCCACAGGTTAGTGAGAGAGAGAGAGAGATTAAGTTGTCTTTTACCTTTTTATGTATATATCACATATATATATATATATATATACATATTCCCTTTGGCTGAAGGTTCACTTAGTTTCCAATACTAATCCTTATAAGATTATTTGGAGGTTAAGTGAAGCCTATTGGACCCCGGGTCCATGATTATATGTGGGTGACCCAATCGCCCACAAATTATTCTAACAAAACTGAGATATATACAACCTGATACAAATCATGAGGTCATTTTATTACAACTAATAATTACAAAAAAAAAAAAGGCTATATTTCTTAATATCAATAGTTATAAACCTTCTGTACGTGCGCGGACATGTGTCTAAACATTGGATACGGGTATGCGTACACCTTGTGTATGTATAAACATATTATGTTTCTTAATATCAATAGTTAGAAACCTTTTTACCAATAATTTTGAGCTTCTTTTTACCTTTTCAATATCACCTGTGGAGGATCCGAGTGTCCGAATTGGGTACGGGGGTCCGACACGAGAATCAGGTACTTGGGGGTAGTAGGAAAGTCCAAGTAACATAGACTGTCGTACGCCAGCGAAACTCAGCATGCAAGGCCTAAACCTGTTCTAAGCACATCCTCAATCTACATACAAAAGCATACTCCACAACGGTAGCATTCTAAAATTCAGAAAAAAAAAAAAAAAAAAAAAAAAAAAAAAGCAACATAAAAATTATTTCCAAAACCATCCTACAATACGCATTCTAAAACTTTAAAGAAAAGAAAGGGATAAAAAGAAAACCATCAAAACTATTTCCAAAGCCATCCCGCAATCTTAATATCACAATGTAACCACTGTAATATAAACTAAAATAGATTCACATATCATTTGTTTTCGTCAAAGATAAAGTTTTTAATGAACTCCCCACGGTAAAATAATTATACCCCCGCGAAATTCAGAGTAGGCTAAGATTAGACATTCATTTTGCATATCCATACATGATACATGTCGTAGAATAAACTGGAAGCTTTCTCTATCTCTTGGAAGTGGGAAGCCATCTAAGTTTCTGCAGAAGCCGGCCAGTAAGTGAGCGAAAAAACTTCAACCTTGATAGAAAAAACACCCAACAACAGCACCTGTTATCTGCAGGAAGTAGAAAATATAGAAGTCAATCCTTTGAATCCACATTATCTTGATGCATGAAAAAAACCAGAGCATTGCAAGCACTTAGCCTCTGTAGATAAAAGAGATTCTTTACAAGGACAAGAAAAAGAAATCACTAAAGGACATTATTAAACCTATATTCCGTGACAAAAACCATTTAGTTGGCATTTACACCATCTTTGGTTGTTTGGTTTTCCAGAGATAACAAGAGGAATATATTAACATGAAACAATGAGGGAAAATAACAGATTGGAAATTGAAGGGATAGCAAGATGAAGGAATAAGAATAAGACATTTTCTCTTTTTTTTTTTTTTTTGCTGATCAATGAACATTAAAGAAAATTTCCTCATTTTCTATTTGAATAAAGATGAAGAGAATAGAAATTACGATGGCATTTGAGATCCACAAGCACCACACACACGGAGACTTTCATCCCGCCACGCCCTATGACAATTTCATGGTCACCACTGGACAGCTAAGAAACACGGACACGAATATTACACGACATTAAAACGAGGACACACAATTTGTAAAAAATGTAGGACACAGATACGTTTGGGACACGTTTAATATGTGCATATTTAATATTTCTGATATGAAAATAAAAAATGTACCATAAGTACAATTAAATTTGACCAAAAAAAATCAAAATCAAAAGAGTTGCCTTGCCTTCTCCACTCCCGTGTCCGGCTATGTCGGTCGTGTGTCCTGCATGCGTTCGATGTCAAAAAAACAAAGACACGCTTTTTTGGGTGTCCGGTGAGTGTCGGCGTCAGAAATTTATCCCACACGGACAATTGAAGTGTCTGTGCTACATAGCTGGACAGTTGACACCACCAATGCTATTATCTGTGTTGCCCACAAACATGTACACGCACTCACATATACGCTACATTAAAATATTACTCACATGCTTATGCAGCATGAAAAAAAAGTGTTATCGATATATGCCACCAAAAAAAAAAAGCTAAAGCATGCAAGCGATAAGGACAAACACATCTATTCAACAAGCACTTTGTTAAAGTAGCCCCAATGAATTCATGAAAGAAAAAAGAAAACAAATGAAAAAGGACTTAACGAGAAGGGATAACAAAACCTAGGAACGAGCAAGGAAGTTTTTTAATCCCAATGACAAACAAACCTACGGGCTGGGCTCGGGGAGTAGCCCGCTTCCCATTTCTCAATAGGGCAATTCCTTGCACATAATTAAGAGAGCCATTGAAAGGTGACTAAAACACTAGAAACGGACTAGATCCAAAAAGTTAGAAAAGGTATAAACAAGTAAATAGCAATTCAGGTCAAAAGATTTTCAATCTATTGTGGAAAAACATCTTCATATTCAATTCAACTGTTTAGCTACACTGCTGTCACTGTCAGTGCTTGAACACCTAGGCTCTGTTTGGTTTGTGGATTTAGCAAAGGAAAAGAAAAAAGAACACTGAAGAAAACACTTTCTTTGTTTGTCTAACAAGAAAAATAATGTGGAAAATTGGAAGAATAGACTATAGTGCGAAAATATACTAAAGATATGACTTGTGCGAGTCACTCCCTTTTCTCTTTTCTCGAGTTCCTATTGTATATGGACAATTTTAAATCTCTAGTGTTATTCAAGCACGGATGAAAACAGTACACTAATAGTTTTCCTTCTCGCTTTCCTACCCTTCTTTTCTTTCACAAATCCACAAACAAATGGAGCCTTCAAGAAAACTATGGGTAAATGTAGGTAAAAGAATTAGAGTAACCAGTATCATGATTGCAAAATCTCGGTCAACGCAAACAATTGTGCACGCAAAACAGAAGATTATGGCGTGAATCCTAGCATAATATGTGAGGTTTATTGTCAAACAGATTATGATGTATGGTAGCAAAGGCGGCATGTAAACATGGTATCACATGATATAAACGCTGTAGACCACAATGCCCAGATACATGTTGACTAGAAAAAGCTTATCTGAAGTTGGAAATTCCAGATATGTGTAGAGTACTCAACTTAGGGGGAAAAAAAAAAAGACGAAGACGAAGAGAGAATATTCACGAAAGAAATGAGTTTTGTCGATCAGACTCTTTGTTGTTGGTTTAGGTAGAGTTAAAACAGAAAACAAATAGTCTGAGGAAACACCAAATAAAGTTGGTCAGCAGAGAGGTTTGATGATCAGAAGAAGTCAAAAATTGGAGGCATCAGCGAAAAGTGGCGGTCAGACTGTTTCAGTAGTTTCCGAGACAATTGGACACAACATCACATCGTGGTATCAGGTGATACAAGACCACATACAAGATCGAGCTTCAGAAAATAAAAAAAAAAATAAAAAAAGAGAGAGAGAAGCCATCAGGAACATGTAATTTGTCAAATCATTAAATACAGTTATTATTAAACAAGTTTACGATATGATTACATGATAGTATAAGCTAAAAATACCAAAATAGTAAAACGCAAAAGAAAATACCTTCAGTGCATCTTGAACTTCTTCTACAATTGTGTTCACATTCTTATCATCCCTTTTTAAAGGCATGGAACCATGTGACCATTTGACAACATCCGAGAGAACTTCGCAAAAAAATAAGGAAAAGAAAAACGAGAAAAAAGGAAAGGTAGATTGAAACATAAAATTAAGCGTTGAGCTAAAATTATTGTCATATAGGCTCACGGTCATACAGAAGAAACAAACTTCGGTCACTGATGAGTTCAACGTTGATAGCATCATATTCAGAGGGAAAAACAACTATCCATGTCACTGATCAACAAACAAAGAAAAGAGGGAAGAATGAAAAAACCACCACACATGTCGACCCTGGTATAGTTGTGGTTGAAGTCCGTAAGATGTATCAGTTAGGCTAAATAGCTGGACGACAAAAAAATATATTGGAATATAATTTTAAGTGGATGAGACATATACTTACAAGAATTGTACATCATTCCAGCATTTATATAAATCCAACACAGTTTTAACAATCTGTTGTGTGCTCCTGCTCCAGAGGTTTGCAAAGAACCTTCACCAGTACATTCCCTAAGGATCGGTAAGGATCTTCAGCCAGTCATTTCCCATATTTTGTTGCTCTTCCAGAATTCTCCTAGCAGAATTTTTGGTAGATTGGCTACACAAAGTTACCTCAATCCTCTGTAGTGTGAGTATATACCCAAATTCAAATGGGATTCCCTCAAGTTGTCCACATCCCTGTAGCACCAGTTGCTGAAGGCTTGGAAAATCAGTGTTGGACGCTTCCCATTCCCTAATATCGATGTATTTTAATCTCAAAAATTTAAGTCTTCGAAACCCCCCACCGGTTGTTTCTGTTGGGTATGCCATGTGTATTCCATACACATGAGATATATATAATGTTTTTTGACTTATTAAGTCTTAAAAGTTAGCTAGTGGGCCAAGCCCATTATTGATGTAGCCTTTGTGGGCCTATGGGCCATGCTTATTGTTTTATTCATTTAGCAAATGAATACAAACAGAGAGGGGCTAATGAATTAAAAAAAGAAGTGAATAAAAAGAAGGGTTCTGCGCAGAAAAGAAAACAGAGGTTTTCTTCTTAGTTTCGTGTGCGGCGGCTGAAGAAGCAGCAAAGACACAGCTCCGTTTGGTGGTCTTCGAGGGACTGCTTGTTTACCAAGATCTTTGGGGTTTTGAAGGTAGCTTTACTTGTATTCCTTTGGGTATTGTGAACCCTAAGAGGTAACCCTTTTTACTCACTCTCTTTGATTGAATACCTCAAGTTTAGGGCAAGAACTTGAGAGAACATTGTGTATTCATTATTTTGATATAGTGGAATTATTCGGAGTTGCCCTGTGGTTTTTCCCCTCTACATTGGAGGGTTTTCCACATAAATCTTGGTGTTATTTATTTCTTGCTTGGGTGCTTTATTATATTGCTTGAAGTTGATTGTGGTGAAAAGAATTACTCATTGTAGCTTGGATATTATTTGTGCCTATTTAATTTACACTAGACAAGGTTAGGAAGGGTTGCTCCTAATATTGGGGATTTTCGCATTTTTTTCCCCAACAAGTGGTATCAGAGCTAAGGTTAATTATTGTTGAATTATTGTCTTGTGTAATTAAATGGAGGAATCATCAAATTCAATGATTAAGCTCACGGCTTCAAATTATGCAATTTGGAAACCGCGAATGGAGGACATCCTTTATTGTAAGGATTTGTATGATCCGATTGAGGGTGATACGGCCAAGCCTACAACTATGTCCGATGCGGATTGGGTAAAATCAAATCGGAAGACAGTGGGTCAAATAAGACAGTGGGTTGATCACACCGTGTTTCACCATGTTGCCCAAGAAGTTAATGCACAAAGTTTATGGAATAAATTAGAGTCTATGTATGAAAGGAAGACCGCGCAGAACAAAGCTTTCTTGATTCGAAAGCTTGTGAATTTGAAATTCAAAGATGGGAATTCCGTTGCCGAGCACTTGAGTGACTTTCAGAGTATAGTTAATCAGTTGGCTACGATGAAGATGAATTTAGATGATGAATTTCAAGCTTTGCTTTTATTGAGTTCTTTGCCTGATAGTTGGGAGACGTTGGTTGTGTCTCTTAGTAATTCAGCTCCCACTGGTAAGCTGACTTTGGAGATTGTTAAAGACAGCATGTTTAACGAGGAAGCCAGGCGAAAGGGTATGGGTACAGATCAGACACAGGCTCTTGTCACGGAGAACAGGGGTAGGAATCCGAACAGAGGGTCTTGGAAAGGATCTAACGATCGTAGTAAGTCCAAGAACAGCAGAGGCAAGTCACAGACACGAGGAGGATTTGTATGCTATTATTGTAACAAGGAAGGCCACACGAGCAAAAATTGTAGAATTCGTAAGAGAGACCAGAAACAGGGAAATACTGAGAAGAAGTCAGAAGACAAGAATACTACAGCTACAGTTTCTGAGGATGTGGTGGTACTCTCATTTGGAGATGAGGAGTGCCTACAGGTTACAGATAGTGATGTTGAGTGGGTTGTTGATACAGCCGCCTCCTACCATGCTACTCCTAGGAGAGAGTTCTTCACTTCGTACAAAGCCGGTGACTTTGGTACTGTGAAGATGGGTAATACCAGCTATTCCAAGATTGAGGGGATAGGTGACGTGTGTATTCAGACTAGCTTGGGTTGCACTTTGACGTTGAAGGATGTTCGGCATGTTCCTGATTTACGTCTGAATTTGATTTCTGGTGTTGCACTAGATAAGATGGGTTATGATAACTATTTTGGAAGCGGAAAGTGGAAACTCACCAAAGGGTCCCTAGTTGTTGCAAAAGGGGAACTTTGTTGTACTTTGTACAAGACTCATGTGAAGGTGTGTTCAAGCGGGCTCAATGCAATTGAGGATGAATCTTCACCAAATTTGTGGCACAGGCGGTTGGCACACATGAGTGAGAAAGGGTTGCAGATTCTGGCAAAGAAGTCCCTCATTCCCTTTGCCAAAGGTACAGTTCTTAACCCTTGTGATTATTGCTTATTTGGTAAGCACCATAGAGTTTCCTTTCATGCTTCTAGTAAAAGAAAAACCAAGTTGCTTGATATGGTTTATTCTGATGTTTGTGGTCCCATTGAGGTGGAGTCTTTGGGCGGTAATAAGTATTTTCTTACTTTTATTGATGATGCTTCACGTAAAGTGTGGGTGTATTTTTTGAAAACAAAAGACCAGGTCTTTCAGCATTTTCAGAGGTTCCATGCCATGGTGGAAAGAGAGACAGGAAAACCTTTGAAGTGCCTTCGTACTGATAACGGGGGAGAGTACACTTCAAAAGAGTTTGAAGCATATTGTGCAGGTCATGGTATACGGCATGAGAGGACAGTTCCACGTACCCCACAGCACAATGGTGTGGCCGAGAGGATGAACCGCACTATTGTAGAGAGAGTCAGATGCATATTACGAATGGCTAAGCTACCTAAGTCATTCTGGGGTGAAGCAGTTCGCACAGCTTGCTACTTGATTAATAGGTCTCCTTCAGCTCCTTTGGATTTTGAGATTCCAGAGAAAGTATGGACCGGTGGTGATATTTCCTACTCTTATCTGAGGGTGTTTGGGTGCAAGGCATTTGCACACGTTGCTAAGGAGCAGAGATCTAAGCTTGATGACAAAGCTACTCCATGTGTCTTTGTTGGTTATGGAGATGCAGAGTTCGGGTACAGGTTGTGGGATCCAAAAAATAAAAAGGTGATCAGAAGCAGAGATGTGATTTTTCACGAGCATCAGACTTTGGCAGATTTTGAGAAACCTACACAGCCTAGAGCGAGCAGTGCTCCAGACCTCACATCAGTTCCTTCCACGTCACAGGGTGCCACAGATAGGGGAGAAGTACAGTATGAGCCAGTTATAGATGTTCCAGAATTTGGGGATGATGATGATGTGCCAGATACAGAGGGTGTTGAGCAGGGGGAGCAGCCCCCTCAACCAGAGATTACCATACCTCCAGTCAGGAGATCGACTAGAGAGCACAGGCCATCAGTCAGGTATTCCAGTTCTGAGTATATTTTGCTTACAGATGAGGGGGAGCCAGAGAGTTTTCAGGAAGTCCAGTCTCACAGAGATAGAGGCAGTTGGGTACAAGCTATGCAAGATGAGATGAATTCCTTGCATAAGAACAACACTTATGAGTTGGTTGATCTTCCTAAGGGCAGAAAAGCGTTGAGAAACAAATGGGTGTTCAAGTTGAAGAAGGATGGTGACAAGCTACTAAAGTACAAGGCTCGTTTAGTTGTCAAGGGCTTCGGGCAGAAGCATGGCATTGATTTTGATGAGATTTTCTCACCGGTGGTGAAGATGAGTTCTATTCGAGTTGCTTTGGGTTTGGTAGCTAGTATGGATCTTGAGCTTGAGCAGCTAGATGTGAAGACTGCCTTCCTTCATGGTGATTTGGAGGAAGAGATTTATATGGTACAACCAGAGGGTTTTGAAGTTAAGGGGAAAGAGCATTTGGTTTGCAAGTTGAAGAAGAGTCTCTACGGTCTTAAGCAAGCTCCGAGACAGTGGTACAGGAAATTCGATTCATTCATGGTGGGTCATGGGTTCAAGAGAACCGCTGCAGATCAATGTGTTTATGTGCAGAAATTCCCGGATGGTAACTTTATTATGCTTTTACTTTATGTTGATGATATGCTTGTTATTGGACAAGATGTCAATATGATTCGCAGGCTTAAAGGAGAGTTGTTCAAGTCCTTTGATATGAAGGACTTGGGCACGGCCCGTCAGATTTTGGGTATAAAGCTTGTTCGTGACAGAAAAGCCAAGAAGATATGGTTGTCACAAGAGAAATACGTTGAACGGGTGCTTGAAAAGTTCAACATGAGAGATGCTAAGCCAGTTAGCACTCCTCTTGCGAGTCACTTTAAGCTAAGTAAAAGCTTGTGTCCCTCTACCCGAGAAGGAAGAGAAGAAATGGCAGTTGTTCCTTACTCCTCGGCAGTAGGGAGTCTTATGTATGCGATGGTTTGTACACGACCTGATATTGCTCATGCAGTGGGTGTTGTGAGCAGATTTCTTTCCAATCCTGGAAGAGAGCATTGGGAAGCAGTTAAGTGGATTCTTCGTTACTTGAAGGGTACTTCGAGTTTGTGTTTATGTTTTGGGAGTTCAAAACCAGTCTTGGAAGGGTTTACAGATTCAGATATGGCAGGGGACATTGATGATCGAAAGTCTATTTCGGGTTTCTTGTTTACTTTTGCGGGGGGAGCTGTCTCGTGGCAGTCCAAGTTGCAAAAATGTGTTGCCTTGTCTACCACTGAAGCTGAGTATATTGCTGCTACTGAAGCAGGAAAAGAGATGTTATGGATGAAACGGTTTCTCCAAGAGTTGGATTTGAAGCAAGATGAGTATGTGGTTCATTGTGATAGTCAGAGTGCTATGGACTTGAGCAAGAACGCCACATACCACTCCCGCACTAAACATATTGATGTTCGCTACCATTGGATTCGTGAGGTAATGGAAAAGTAAGAAATGAAGTTGAAGAAAATTCATACAGACAAGAATCCGTCTGACATGATGACAAAGGGCATGACAAGAGAGAAGCTTGAGCTTTGTAAAGCTCTAGCCGGAATGGACTCCAAGTGAGGGTCAAAATTGGGTGTTCCCTCCTCTCATGTGTATGGAGGGGGAGATTGTTGGGTATGCCATGTGTATTCCATACACATGAGATATATATAATGTTTTTTGACTTATTAAGTCTTAAAAGTTAGCTAGTGGGCCAAGCCCATTATTGATGTAGCCTTTGTGGGCCTATGGGCCATGCTTATTGTTTTATTCATTTAGCAAATGAATACAAACAGAGAGGGGCTAATGAATTAAAAAAAGAAGTGAATAAAAAGAAGGGTTCTGCGCAGAAAAGAAAACAGAGGTTTTCTTCTTAGTTTCGTGTGCGGCGGCTGAAGAAGCAGCAAAGACACAGCTCCGTTTGGTGGTCTTCGAGGGACTGCTTGTTTACCAAGATCTTTGGGGTTTTGAAGGTAGCTTTACTTGTATTCCTTTGGGTATTGTGAACCCTAAGAGGTAACCCTTTTTACTCACTCTCTTTGATTGAATACCTCAAGTTTAGGGCAAGAACTTGAGAGAACATTGTGTATTCATTATTTTGATATAGTGGAATTATTCGGAGTTGCCCTGTGATTTTTCCCCTCTACATTGGAGGGTTTTCCACATAAATCTTGGTGTTATTTATTTCTTGCTTGGGTGCTTTATTATATTGCTTGAAGTTGATTGTGGTGAAAAGAATTACTCATTGTAGCTTGGATATTATTTGTGCCTATTTAATTTACACTAGACAAGGTTAGGAAGGGTTGCTCCTAATATTGGGGATTTCCGCATTTTTTTCCCCAACAGTTTCCCACCGTCGTCCTACACAGGCTGAATATTCTAGTTTGAGAACCTCGAGGTTGCACAACATCCCGAGGGTGGACATTTCTTCCCAGTCTAGATAGGTACTTGATAAAGTTAGCTTTCTAAGATTTGGTGGAAACTTAAGCCCTTGGAGACTCCACCTTTTGGTATATACAGGGGTCTCATGACAGACCAAATTTAAAAACTTCAGTTTTTCAAGGTGGTTTAATAAATGCAAATCGGGAAAACCAAAAGTCGCCTCATATAATTCAAAATCACCACAAAACCCCAGCTTCCTAAGATTGGGAGTCCTTGCCAAAATAACCTCACAAGACTTACTAGGACACAACTGTAAAATGGTTTGCAGGTTGTGTAACACAGAGGGATAGCTTTTGTCGGTTTCGTAACGAGGTAATGCATAATATACCGCGTCTATATGTAGATGCCTCAAGTTAACCATTTTCCAAATTTCAGGTGGGACCCTAACACTCTTAGCTTTTGATGATGATACATAGAGCGTTTCTAGGTTGAAAAGGTCAGATATTGATCTTGGTAGAGTCAAGTAACTACCCCGAAGCTCTAAGTACCTCAAAAGGACCAGTTGTAGTATTTCGCTAGGAAAATGAGGAAGATGGATTGCTGATAACTCCAAGACCCTAAGAAGTTTGAAGGCTAGATAAATGCAGGAAATATTCTTTGGAAGTAAAGGACTCCTTGTAGGGGCAAAGTACAAAAGAGAGCGGATATGTGGGGCACAAGGCTTCAAAGAAATATACTCTAAAGCGTGAGACAAGATGCATAGGCGGCGTTGCTTTTCCCCGATAGGAATTAAACAAGAAGATGGATATGAAAGATTAGGAGAAAGTTTTTCATGCCCGTAAATTTGCTGAATGAAATTCCCTTCCTTCCCTTTCCTTGAGCATAAATCACGCAATAGATCATGGACACGGCAAGCTTTAATTCCACCACTGAACTTTCTTTTGGCAACCAGGACTAAACTTCGATCAATTAAATCCCTCAAGTATTCCTCCGCAACATCTTCTAAGGTCTTTTGCCCAATTTGATGTATAAATCCCTCGGCAATCCATAACCAGGTCAGTTTCCTCACACGGATTTCATAGTCTTCTGGGAATGCTCCAAAATAGAGAAAGCATAATTTCAAGTGATGAGGCAAGTGGATGTAACTCAGTTCCAAAATATTCATGCATTCCTCCGGGTCACTAGCAATGTGTGAACTTAAGCTTTGAGCTACTTTCTCCCAATCGTGTATTTTCCTATCTGCTCTTGCGAGAAATCCCGCTACAACAACAATTGCAAGTGGTAGTCCCTGGCATTTTTGTGCAATTTGCTCTCCAATTTCCACCAAATTTGGAGGGCAACTTTCTTTCCCAAACACCTTGTGTTCCAATAGAACCCAACTTTCATCTTTAGTTAAAAAGTGCAGAAAATGAGGGGGGCTATTTGGTTTGGCATGCAAAGCCACTTCAGTGAGCCGACTAGTGATTATGATTCTACTTCCATTGTTGTCATTTGGAAAATAGATTTTCATATCATCCCAGGCTTTAGTATTCCACATATCATCCATGACAATGAAATATCTATTACCCTTTAAGCGTTTGTACAACACTTCACCTAACTTTTCATCGCTCATAATCATAGTGTTAAGTCCATCCCTATGCCTGTCAACAGAACTTAAAATGCTAAGCAACAAATCTCTCTTTGTGTATACTTGAGAAACATAAGTCCACCCACGAATATAGAAGTGATATACAACAAAGGCATCATTATACAATTTGTTTGCAAGAGTAGTCTTACCCAATCCAGCCATTCCAACAATCGAGATGACATCTAGCTGCTTAGATCCACCAGCAAGACGCTCTCTTAATGTCTCTACATAGTGTTCAAAGCCGACCACAATTTCTTCTTCTACAACGGGAAAATCAGCTCTTGATGAAAACGAATCTGAACTTTCACTAGAATGCATTCTAACATGAGGATCTCCGATGCCGTACAATTTCTTCTCATAAATCTTTAACACCTCTTTTTTCAAAGACTTAACCTCCTTTAGGACATTGACAAGCTTTCCAGATTGATAAACATGAGAAAAGGTCCCACCCACATGATCTGTCTTCTCAATGATATCGCTAACTATGGACAAATCAACGATGTCTTCGGCCTCATTAGCCACATCTGCAATTCGAATCACCAAATCTTTCACTTCCTCATGTTTATGCCAACTCATCTCTGAATCCACAAGGAAGGTTCTCAATGAACATACATCCTCGTAAAGAGATTCGATTTGAAGCTTCTCAACCTCAGAAAATTGATTGTCTCTCTTCTTAAAGCAAATCAGCTTGTTCAAGTAATCTAACAGGAAATCTACGGCGGTGCTGGCCATCTCTCTCTCTCTCTCTAAAAAAAAACTTCTTGCAGAAACTGTTTTTAGTATAAAGCGAAATGCATTAATTGAAGTGAGCCCAGGTATAGACTCTGTAATCCATAGACTTGTTCAACTTCTTCACAACCAATTAAATTAGAAGGAAAAGTATTCTGATATGATAATATTGAATAATGCTATAAGCACCAATATTCCCAACAGGTGACCCGCTGTTGACCACCACATTTCCCTGCTCTCTCTCTCTCTCTCTCACACACACACACACTTAAAAACAGAGAACCCTTGTAGAGGATTCTTAGCTCATTCTCGGTAAACCAAGCAATTAGTTTGTTAAACTGATTGGATTCTGGCAATAAAAATCACCTGATGCAATACCAAACAAACTCAAAATTCACCTGTATTTTAATTTCGTAAATATGATTCACAGGAATATATTTGAGAAAATGCAATCAACGAGTCGAGAAATTATTCAGCGAGCCCGTCACGCCACGTCATCATACTGACGTGTTGTGGCCGCCCAATTATACGATGACATGTGGCTTTTGAAACAAGTTGGACATAACATATTTGCTTAGAGATTTTTAAAAAGAGTAAATCTTTGGGCACAAAAGAATCTCACAAAAATAATATACATAAACTTTACGTGTCTATCTCTCTCCTATGTGGAATCCACTGACACAATATGGACACTGTTCAGTGGACTCCACAGTGTCAGTGGATTCCACCAAAGAGATGAGAAATTATTCAGTGAGCCCGTCACGCCACGTCAGCATGCTGACGTGGTGTGACCATCTAATCTTAACCACCCACTTGCCCCCTCCTTTATGGGGGATCATGACAAGTGGCTATCAGATTTAAATTTTAAAATTTCACTAACCACTTGTCATGATCCCCCATAAAGGAGGGGGCAAGTGGGTGGTTAAGATTAGATGGTCACACCACGTCAGCACGCTGACGTGGCGTGACGGGCTCACTGAATAACTTCTCCAAAGAGATAGACACATTGTGATTTATGTATGTTGTTTTTGTGAGATTCTTTTGTGCCCAAAGAGTTACTCTTTTAAAAAAGTTATGCCCCAAATTTTCAGGGCACAACCTCCCCACATGTCATCTCCACTTTTTAAACAACAGTCATGTGTCTTCATATAGTTGGGATGTGTAAACTAAATTAGCATGATGACGTGATGTTACGGTATCACTAAATAAATACTTCTCCAAAAATTCAATCAAAGGCGTGAATTATATATAGCAATAAGAAATGTAACAACTGCCCCCATGAGAGATGCAAAAGATAAATAAAATAAATAAATAAATTTCACAGGTTAGAAAGGCTTGTACAAATCAATGTATATAAAACAGAAAAATTATAATTAAGTGAGATTTATAGTCAAACTTACTGAAAAGCTCTTGTTCTTCCACCAAAACATTCCAAGCCCTAGGAGCAATTTGTACCACCCCTATTTACGCGCCATGTGAGGTGACTTTGTCAGTTGAGTACCATAATTCCATTACATCAAAGTAAAGATAGGGAAAGTAAACAATGAGAGCAAGAGAGAGAGAGAGAGAGAGAGAGAGAGAGAGAGAGAGGGATTGGATTTGAAGTAGGTTGAGTTGTTGCCGGAGACGAGCGAGAGAGAGAATTGTGGTGGGGGGCGGAGCGCGGTGAGAACGGTGTCTCCACACACTCAAATGGAAAAACTCAATATGATCTATCTGACCAGAGACTTTGGTCACAAATTATTCTAAGAATAATGATTCATGCACATATTCATGCACATAAAGTGTGCACGGGCTTTTTGTGCATATAGCATTACCCTATTTTATGGAGATTACTAAAATTAATAATTCAGATCTTTATGTACTTTATGTGCACGTAACATTACCCCTATTCTAACTTGTCCCAATTTTTAGTGTAACTACTCGTTACAAAAGTCTTATTTTAGGAAGAGTAATCCTATGTTTTCTAAAATTTTATTTTGAAAGTGTTTCTTAAATAATGTAGTAGTGGGGTCAGATCTAGTGGTGGGGACCACTTGAATTTTAATTGAAAGTTATTTTACCTGACTCTATTGCCATATCATTTAGAAAGTATTTTTGGGATAAAAGTTTAGTAAACATAACATTACTCTTCAAGAAATGGACTTTTTTTTAGCAATAATGATACACACATATAGACACCCCATTTTCGCCTAACCCAATCATTTCAAAATAAAGTACTAATTGACACGAACCAGACACTTTTTGAATAATCCCAATCAGACATCAGATGAAAAATATGATATAAATCAAAATTTATTAGAACAAAGATCAATATGAGCACGTGCACCCTTGCACACTATATAGCTCCTACCACTAATGCACTAGCATTTGCACACTATATAAACTCCTTCTTCTTCTTCTTCCTCTTTCTTCTTTTTTTGCTATCTTTCTTTTTTTTTTGGCTTATAAAAACACTACTCCATCTGAAGAAGAAAAAAAAATGGGAGCGAAGAAAAAAAAATTAGGCTCCCTCTATGTATCTCCCTCATAATCTATATCTCCCTTACTATCATTTTCATCTCTCTCACTTCATCATTAAATACAAAAACCCCTAGAAAAAAAAAAAAAAGAGTTTATATTTTTTCACCACCATACCACCCCTTCTAACCAACACCATCAAGGTTACCACTACAATTACCACTCTCCACCCAGCTATCATATCATCACGATTCTCATCAACATACCTCACGGCCACTGTACCACTACCATCATCTGTTGCCACCTCAAATCATCGCCCAACATCCCAGTCACTTCCATCAATATTCTAGCCAATATCTCGAGTTCCTCTAATAAATATAGTTTATTTATTATTATAATTTTTTTTTAACATATCATCTTTATTCTTGCTTGATAATCAAAAATTTTAAAAATAATAATCCACGTCATACTCGGAATTACTTGTTTTCCAATACAAAAATCACGTCCGACTCGGGATTACATGGTTCCCAATAAAGAAATCCCACGTTGTTTCTAATATAGAGAGTCATGTTCTACTGAAGATGACATGATTGCTAATACGGGAGATCTTTGTTTTACTGTGGACCACGTGGCTTTCTAACACTGAAATCCATGTCTAAATTAGAAAGATTGCTTAACTTATATAAATATAATAATAAAAAAAAGGATTAATCGAACTCAACAACCGCCTTTGCATTCAGAGATCTTCACAGGTAAGTCTTCTTATCCTACACACACTTCACTTCTTTTCTTTCTTTTAGGCACCGACCCTTGCTTCCGGCATAAAAATAAAAAATACAAAATAAATCACTTTTCAGTTTTTGGGGCACCGTCCCTTACCTCCGGCATAAAATAAAAAAAAATATTTATATATATATAATCAAAAATACAAAATATATATATATATATATATAGTTTTTCTCAAATAAAACTCCAATGCCACCTCTGCTTAGAATCTGCAAACAGGTAAGTTTTCACACTTTTAATGGGCACCGACCCCTTACTTCCGGTACACTTTTCAGTCATTTGGGCACAGATCCTTACTTTCAGTATTGGACTAAAATGACTAAAAATAAAAATAATAAAATAATAAAAAAGTACAAAAAAATGCACCATTCTAATCACTTGCATAGTCTCATTTCAATCTCAATCACTTTTCGAAAGTTAAAGTCTAGGACTATACTACGTGGGTTAAAATTCTTAGTTACACCGACTCTTTCTCAAATCATTATATCACACGTGCACAGTCAAACGTAACCATTCTTTTCAAAATCACCTACATACACCCATACAAAAGTCAGAACTACGTTTTGCCTGATTCCCGCCTTGGGATACATAAGCAACTCTCAAAGAGTGTGGTCATACCCATCACCATTTTTTGTCATATTCACCTTCTAAAAAATAAAACATTTTTTTTTTAATCTTTTTCAATCAAAATACCCCATTTTAATAAAAATCACAAAAATTGATATAGTGTTCGCACGGATGTTCGAGGGTGCATAATATCTTCCTTCGACATAAACGAGTCCCCGAACTCATCTCAAAATCTCTGCTTTTCGCATAGCTATTCAGAGTCACACTTTTAAAGGGCCCACTTTTCTCAAAATTACTTTTTCAAAAGTCAAAGATTAATTACTTTAATTGTCTTTGCAGGGTGCCTAATATCTATTCAAGTGGTCCTAATACTCCAAATGTTAGGTGGCTGCCTAAACATTTCAAATAGGCCCTACCATACGCTTTACACCCTACCAAATAAAAATCCGTCACATTTCACCCACTTTCAGAAAGTTGGGCCCACACCGACAGCCTGACGTTCCGAGGGCGCAGGCGCGATAGTTGGCAACTCTGGTAGGAATTGAGTCTTAAGAAGACTCTAGCCATGACTTTAGTGATTTCGTTACATTGGGGTATTTCTTTTGCACTAACAATTTTGTTTCACCTTTTTGTAAATTCATATTCTTTTGCACAAGTGTTCGCGACTCATGCTGAAATAAAACTGCAAGGCCAATGCCAAAATCTTTAACTATCACATGCACTACACACTGGCATGCAAGCATAACATAATTCTTCCTTAAGAGTAAACATTTAAGATTAAATAGGAGGATTAATAAGTGGCATGGCCGTTGCGGTAGTACCGCCGGTACCAGCACCGAAACTTCCTCCGCTCGAACCACCAACCTGAGAAAGTTCTTCAGCTCTGGAGATTTAAGGGTTTGGGGACCAGGCCTGATTTAAGTTTGCATTAGACATCAGTCTCTCCACATGCTCTCATTTTCTCTCTCTCTCTCTCTCTCTCTCTCTCTCTGCTACACTCTCTTTCTCTGTGTCACTCTCATGAACACACACACACACACACACACACACTCTCTCTCTCTCTCTCACTGACCCCCCCCCCCCCCCCCCCCCCCCCCCCTCCCCTCTTTCTGTCTCTCTCTCTCTTCCTTTCTCACATGTCCCCTCCCTTTCTGTCACTCTCACTAACGTCTTCTCTCTCTCTTTCTCTTTTATTTCTCACCTGCCCCCTTTCTCTTGTCCCCCCCTCCCCCCCCATGGATCTACTCCCCCTCTCTTTTTCTCTCCTTTTAAAGACCCTCCATATCCATTTCTCTCTCTGCCCTTCTCACACATTCTCTCTCTGTCTCATTCTCCTTATCTCTTTCTTCTTCTCTTCTTCTTCCTTCCACCTCTTGGAAAAAACTCATCTCTCCACTCAAAAAAAAAAAAACCAACCTCACCCAACCCAGATCTAAATAAGAGGAAACTAACACAAGTCCAGAACAAAGAGCTTCCCATAGAAATTAAGAAAAGAAACAGAGAATCATACCAAACTGGCTTTTAAAATGATTATTAACCCAAGACGTTGGGGTGCATATGAGTATAATTGAAGATGGTGCAGAAGTGATTGTCCCACGGCTACCTCCAAACACTGAAACACCCTCATAGTAATTTTTGAAACCACCACTTTGATTTTTAATTAAAAACCATTATTTGTTTCTAAAATCAAAGTGATTTTCAAAATTACTACATTTTGGGGCCTACTTCACCACATCCATCATTTTCCTTCATTTTGGTGTCTGCTTCATTTTTGAAGAGGGTGGCCCCACCTTCTGCAAAAATGAAATCTCAATCCTCTTTCATTTTATTATTCACTTCTTCAAATCACTATTCTTTTGTGCTAAAAATATTTTAAATTACATATTTTTATCGCAACTCTATATATCATTTAATTATCTATCACATTTTTTATTTTGGTCAAACTTGATTTATTTATTATTTTATTTAAAATTAAGTAATATATCCATACACATAAAACCAAGATTAAATTAAAATTCATTAGAAACAAAACTACATAATATAGTCCAATTTAGCAAACACACCTAAAAATGAATTAATTGAGCATTTACGGGATACGCACAGTGATGCTTTTATGAACCAAGAGTCTCCATGAAATGAAATCATTGTGGATGTCCACGATGCTTTATTTCCCAATGTTCTAATTTTTATGGACGAATTATAATTTGTATTATTTTTTAATTTGCGAAATTTAGCAAATATGTTGCAATTTGAACTAATATATTTCCATTAAATAAAGAGAAAATAAAATAATCTCAATATTATTTTTAACTGAAAAAAAAAAACTAATTAAACAATTAGTTCTAAATATAAAAAAACTATGTGTATAACAATTAATATCAAATTTGAGATATATCATATATGTATAATTGTAAGTGATGAATAGTGAAGTGAATGAAGATTTGGGCCGTATATGATTGGGAGTGAAGGAACACTATCCATTGCTTCATATATATGGGCGCCTCTCTTTAAAGAATATATATATATATATATATATATACAAAGATTCTCTAAAGAGGGCCACCTCTCTTTATTAAAGAGAGGACCACTGTTTTGGCCGTTAGATTGTGTTTAAAAACTGTGAAATGACAAAATTGCCATTAATGAAAACACGATCCGACGGTCAAAACAAAGGCCCTCTCTTTAATAAAGAGAGGGCGCCCTCTTTAGAGCCTGACTGTATATATATATATATATACATATATATATATATATTCTTTTTGAAGAAGCGAAGGACGGTTTGGATGGATTTTGGGACATTTTCCTTCCTTTTTAAAGAAATCAAGCACGGTTGGGATTGTTCTAACATTTTGGGATCGAATAATGCTATGTTTCTTAAATTTGTATCTCTAATGTGGCTTTGATATGTGACAGTGGGCTCATTTGATTTTCATTGAAAAATGTTGAAAGTGGTCCCACCAGTATTGAAGGTGGTTCCACTGCCACTTGTGCTGGAAGTACATTTGGGATACAAAATTTAGGAGGTATAATATTATTCTTTAGAGATATTCTAAGATACATCCTAGTAATTTTGAGAGATCTCCTAAGTAAATTTACTTTACTAATTAACATACATATAATGTTAAGAAACACAATTACTAACCAATAATTAACTAGTCGAACCCTCGTGTATACACACGGAAATTTGTCAACAAATAGAAATGCACAACAAATTTAATAGCATAAATTCCATCCAACAATTTCAATTTTTTCATTTTAACCAGATTATACAAATTTGTAAAAATAACAGTAAAACTATTCTTAAACTGGAGAAAGGAAATAAATACACTTACAAAGAATATCCTACAAAGATTTATCACAACTTACAGTCTACTGAATAAAATCCAATTATATTTCAAAAATGAAATGAAATAAAATAATTAGGAAACTAGCCATAAATCCCTCCCTACCAAAGATTTTTGAATTAGGCCCAACTTAAAAAAGATGTTGACAATAGGTCCAAATTAATGCAAAATCTCCAATTCCATCTGAATTCTCCAATTTTCAGATTTTTTATGACAATTTTAACCCTGCACACATATAGGATGTTATACATATACATGCATGTAGTTATACATCTATATATAGTATACACGTTATTATGAAAATCATTAAATTCAAACTTCAATTGGTCAATGATTTTCACATACATCTTTTAGTGTAACCGAATTTGGGTATTAAATCTCATAATTATAGGGATTTAAATCACATTAATCAATATTGATTACCTTATTTTAAAAAAATCTACATTGATTACATGATTTTCATATCCTTAATATTTTTCATATCTGCATATTTTTTAATGTCATACACATAAACAACAGTGTAAAATTCCTTTTATCCAATCAATTTGTTTGTGGATGTTCATTTTTTGTATGCTAGATGTTCTACAATGACAAATTGAGTAATGGATTTTTGCACTCAGATGGTTTTGTTATGAGTATGTGGGGTTTGATATGTTAGATATGCCAAAAATGCCAATAAATAAATAATAAATAAAATAAAATAATGAGTGTAAAATTTGCCACTGTATAATTTTACATTGCAATAGTCCAAAAGAGTCAATAATTGTCATTATAATTTTAACACTGCATTATGAATGACTACAAGAGTAGAATTTTACATTGTAGTGTATTTTTGCAATGCATAGCATATCAAAAAAACAAAAACAAAAAGAAAAAGAAAAAAAATCAGTGAATAATAATGTAAGAGTCAAATCTTTCTAGGTATAATTTTTACACTGAAAATCAACACAAGAGTCAAATCTTGACGGCTACAATTTTTACACTGAAATTCAGCGAACAAATGTAAAATTAACACATTTTTACACTGAAAATCAACACAATTTTACATTGAAATCAGTGAACAAATCGGTGAAAATGAAAATTTTAACAGTACACATCATTGAAGCAAAAAACTAAAACTAAAGCTAAAAACCCATGGAGAATTTGAATTAAAAAATCAAAACTAAACCAAGCCAGAATCTTAAGCCCAATGTCCACTACGCTCATGTAGAGAAACCCTTGGTCCCTTCTCATCAAGATATAGTCGTGGCTCAGACCGAGGATGAAGCCGCCGGCTAAGGCGTGGCCGATCAGCTAGCGGAGATTATCGGCATTGAAAGAGATCAGATCGGCGACGAGAGATTGAAACTTAGAAGACATGAGGAGGAGCTGATCAGATACATCGGCGGAGTTATTGGCCTAGGCGAGATCATAGCCGTTGGACAAGAACTTGTTGTGCGCGGTGGTGATGAGGGCAGGGGAAGTGGAGGATTCAGATTAGAGGTGGAAGAGGTCGGCGGTGATAGAGTCGAGAGACTGCCAACCTTCTCTCTCTCTCTCTCTCTCTCTCTCTCTCTCTCTCTCTCTCTCTCTCTCTCTCTCTGACTTGATTTTGGGTATATATACACATTAGATATGATTTTGAATTTGAAAATTCAATTTTTTTTTAGCAATGATTGTGCATATCTAGATGTAGAAGAGTAGTGTGGTCCAAAATTAAGTTGTGGACCTATCTCCAAAATGTTTTTGGGAGTAGACCTATTACAATAAAGTTACACTAAAATGTTTTTAATACTAGTTAACCCTAAAATAAAATCCAATTATCATGTTATATTAAGACTGCCTAAATAAAATAATTTATAGTACATCATAAATATAAAATAGATACACAAGGACAAGTAGGATATTTGAAAATGGAAAACTAAGATAAACACTTTCTAAGTTTACACACTGATACTTCTATTTCAATTCATTGCTTGAATTACTCAAATAGCATAATTACATAGGTATTTTTAGGATCTTAAACATAATATATCTATTCAAGTTCATGTATCCATTACATTTAATATCATTTTTCTTCCAAAACGATTTTAAGACTAATACATGAACCTATGTAATACATGAATAAACAAATGCAAAAAATAGATTCAATGAACTTAATTGTAGAATGACATATCTTGTATGTATGAACCATCTAAATATCTAATAACACACACACACACACACACACACACACACACACACACACACACACACACACACACACACACACACACAAAATTGCCACGTAGAATTTGTGGTGCAATGAGAGTTGATGATGTAGAAGCTTGTAAATGCTTCATTTGCTTCGGTCTTTATGTTATACTAATTGCACGGGTACATTGTTTTTATCATATTCTTTGTAACTCTTCAAATCTTGCGCTTTTTTTTTTCTTTTCAAAATAAGCTTAAAGCGTATGCATGCCAAATATTTAAGCCATATAGAATTTAAATCGCTCACAGTTCATCAATCCTCTAAACTATTTGTTAATAATGTACTTTTGAACCTATATTCAATGCTTCAACCACGAAAAGGATAATGCGGAAATTAGTTTTTGAGCATTTTAGCAGATTCCAAATCTTGAAGATTTTTAGACTGGAAGAAACATGAGGGAGAGTGTGCCAGTTAACACGAATAAAAAGTTGTGTGCGCTTGTGTGCTATACCCAAGTGTAGGTAGACGTGCAAGTAGTAATCTGGTAAGACCAGGTCGATCCCATAGAGAAGGTGTTGAACTAAAAACTTAGATTAAACTCTAAAGGAAAAGGAAAACTCAAGATTTAAAGTAAAGTGTAGAACACGAAGTTCTACAGGCTATAACTACTAGAGCAATTAAAATAAACTAATGAGTAACTAATTAACTAAAGCAATGTTTTAAAAACGGTTTTCTTTATAAAAAAAAAAAAGAATGTTGGGATCACACGAATCTGCAGCGATCATGCCATCTACCATGCAATTACATTTAAGCTCTAAGGAGTGTGTCTATCTACAGTATTCCGTATTTTCTAAAGATAGAGAATCAATAGTCCGTTCATAGCCAAGACTACATCATCACATTTATTTCCAAAACACATGAAGGTGGTTTAAAACAATTGTTAAATCTCACATTCTGAATGGTATTAGCATTCGAAATGGTTTGCAAAAGTTATTGAAGAAAAATGCCCTAAGGCTTAAAGTAATGAAACTATTTTGACAAACTGAGCATTTGGGGACAGTTTGATAACAAATCTCAAAAGCAGAAAGTCTTGGAATACTGCAAAAAGACTTCTTAAGAATCTGACAGTTCGATCGATCGACGCGCTTTCGATCGATCGAATATCATCATCTCTCGAGCGATCGAAATAGCTTCGATCGCTTGACTATGTGTCTGCTTCGATCGATCGAACTACTTCGATCGATCGAGTGCAGGTTTTATGCTGCTGCATGGCAGAGGCTGGAGATCACTGTTTCATCGTGATCTCCCAACCTGGGGACTACTCGGACATGGTCTGGAGTGTCATAGATTCAATTTTAATGTAAATATTCATCAAAGTCGTGTTTGGTTGTGATTTAAACATAAAAATGATGAAAACTAATGATTTAACGCTAACTAACATGCAACTCTACGATCTAACAGATTAAACTACAATAAACTGCAAAAAGAAAGTAACTAGAATAATAAGATGTAACCTGGACTGAAGAACTTTAATTAAACTTAAGAGAATCCAAACCAAAACAATGATAATCCTTGAAAAATCTACAAAAATTAAGAATAAGCTCTCTTCTCTCTCTATGTAAACTGATAAAAACTGAAGTGGGCGTCGTCTGGGATGTAAATAAAATGCATATATATATATATATATATACTAAAACCTAAAGCTAGGGTTCAAAACTCTGTTTCTGCTACGTGCGCGTAAGTTCTGATAAAAGCCATGTTCGATCGATCGAACATCACTCGATCGATCAAACTTTTGGAATCGTCGAGCGCTTTAACTCTCTTCAATCGATCGAACTCTTGATCGCTTGAGAAATCCTCGATCGCTTGAGACTTGCTTTTCATGTTTGAGTTGTTTTCCTTAAAATCAAGCATCCCTTTTATCCTACTTATTCATTTCTTCACACAGCAAGCAGTGATCTGCACAAATTATAGCTAAAACAATACAACTTATCATAGATTAATCATATTCTGTAAAAGCTGGCATTGTAATCCAAATTGCAGATTTGTAAGGGAGTTGTAGACTAAATTAGTGTATTTCTTTATTTTAGCGCGGTTGTATTTTACAAATAACCACACTTGTCACAACCCCCAACTAGCGAATTTCTTGTCCCTAGCAATAAAGCAAAAATAAAAACAAGCTAAACTAATACTACAATGACAAAAATAAAATAAATCAACACGAACTAAACTAGAAAGAAAGAGATAACTCCTAACTCACTTTCGCAGGAATCACGATTGCATTTAGCGTATGTAACAGGCCGTTAAACCCCTAGGTTCCCCCTAGTGGACGAGTGTTGTCTCGTGAGGGTTTATAATGAATATACCCACAAAATTCTCAATTTTAAGTTTAAAAAGATATAGAAAAACTTTTATAACATTCTCATCTATTTAACTGTTAACTTAGCTCTACAAAAAAAATATTAACCTCAAGCAAACCATGAAAGAGACCCATATACTTCTCATGTCACCAAGATAGATATAACATATGCGTCACAATCATGTATCCGTGTGTGTGTGAAGTTAGCAGCTATGCATTTGACCTTATTAAAGTTGTTCTAGACCATCGTACTTCCAGAACTCGTAATTTCAACTCGATTCTCACATGGGTTTACACTAAAAAATAAACGTCTTACAGAAGCTGGCTTTATAATGATCACATGTGATATGAAAGCTTTGATACGAATGAATTTCTGGATGCTAAATGCTTTCATATTCAACTCTACAAAAGACGGACATTTAGAGTGTATAGTCTCATGAATAGGATACTACTTACTAGAGGAGCGAACTATCGTGGATAACTCAACTCACACGTTCATATTCAAACTAAGTCATTAAGAATCATTAAGACTTGAGAATTTTGGGTTTTATGTAGAAAATACAAATGATGAATGGAAAGATTGCTCATCTTAGCATATGATAGAGCTTATCATCTCATTTTATTCCTACTTTATTCTTTTCACATCTCCAACCACTTGTCATCCTTTCATCTTCTCCATTTTCCTTCTTTTCATTTCTTTTCTTCTTCATTCATTTTTTTAAAGATGTATAGCAATCACTTCCCACAACTACCCTCCTCTACTCACATACTTTGACAGTTTTCTATTATTGGATGCACAATGAGGTCATTTAGAGTCAAGGTGAAGGATTATGGGTTTAAATTCCATAATGGATCAAGTATTATTCAGTCAGTGTGGGTAAAAGGGTATGGATGGTGGTACGAATTGGGTAACGATGGCTTAAATCATTTTCTTAATTCCTTAGTTTTAACACTTCAATGTTTATTGAGTTTGGTTGGTAGATCCTGGACGTTCTCCTCTAATAAGTAGACAAAATCGAAAATTTAACTGAGACTAGTGCAACGAATGTAATATACGTAATCAAGAAAAATAATTCGAATTTATGTGAAAATTCCCTCAGAAATAAAGATTGGAGAAAAGACTCACTAAGGGTTAAATAGTTTCTACTACTCGTTCTTTTAGCACCATAGTCGTATTAACTCATTTTTAGGTTTTCAACATAGCTACCAATTAGTGCACTTGGATGTTGGATACATGAAAGGTCAATAAATGCAATCATCCTAGTGGAACTAGACAAATGCGTGAACTTAATCCATAGAAAGATGAGATTAACATAAATGTGTCATTGCTTGATAACAGCTAAATAGAAGTGAATATTCAAAGTTGTTCTACCAATTAAGTTCAAAAATTCTTTAATAAATTGAAATCTTAAAATTTTCATTTTTCTTCAATTTATTTTATAGATTTAATCCAATTCTAATCGAGATTGTATGATATGTGCAATAAAGTTATCCAGATTGCTAAGTATAAACATGTGCAGGTGATTATCTATCTACATCCCACCCCCAACTGAAAATTTCGATATCCTCAGAAGTTGATTTTCAAAATAAATAGAGAGATATCACCTGATAACACAAAGCAAACACCGCAAGCATAGCAATCTGTAAAGACATACAAACTCTAAGCAGCCAAGATCAAATAAAATAATAGATACTGATAAAGCAATGCCTATATGTAATACAAACACCCAATCACCGGAATGATAGAACAATATAAGTACAGAACAGTGATAAAAATGTCCAAAAGATCAGTCCCATCATAACCAAACAACCCAAAAGAAACTAAGAGAGATGAGAGAGAAACAGTAATAAACAAAATACAATAAACCTCCCCCTCTCAAAGGACATAACCTACTCATCACCAATATCGGATAGAATCACGATCGGTGCAGCAGGAGCATCCTTATCTCCACCCTCAGCAACAGTAGGAGCCGTCGCCGGGTCACTCACAGTCGGGGAAGCTGATGTAGACAATGATGGGTCAGCCACAATTGGAGGTGGTGCAGATGATGATGATGGGGCATAGGGATCAGCAGGCAGTGGAAATGGAGTAACAGAAGTAGTAAGCAGAGCAGTGGATGTAGATGGAGCAGCTGGATCAAAAGTAGATGGATCGGTGGTGGGTGGTGCAGAAGGAGCAGAGGCTGGGTGTGAAGATGTGTGAACAGACTGATCTACCCCGATCTGTATCAAGATCGCCTCCAGTAAGGTCGTCATCTGATCCATCTTGCCCTCGAGTCGTATCCGCGTCTACCTCTCCTCAATAAGCAATTAGTGGAGAGTCTAGAGGGATACGAAAGACGACAATCCCTGGGCCTGAGCCTGAGACCGATGTCTCAACTCGAACTGCTGCACTGCAGCAACAGGGTCCTCATCATCTGAATCTAGCTCCTCAGCCTCGGTAGGCATCCCAGAAGCTGCAACCTCTGTGTCGGTGCCTCCCCCTCTCTCCGCTTTGCTCCGACCTTTGCCTTTCCTTTCAACTTTTTCTTTTTTTGCACATCAGAACGGCGTGTTGTTGTCTCTCCAAACTGACTCGAAGCCTATAAAATCGTGTCAGTGGCCAATTGGAGCAATCTAGCCTGCTCAATTACCCGATGGATGGGCCAAGCGCCCTTCAGATGACGCTTGGCGGCAATGTACCACGTGGGCTGGACAAGGAAGTCAATATAGAGTCAGGGTAGGCAGACACGTCGCTCCATCCCAATGGCATACAGAACTCGAGCATACCACGGCGCCATCTTTTTGTGATATGATGTCATCAAAATGCAATTGACTAGCGCTAGGTGGAGGAGATGATACTGCTCGGTCAGAAAACGATCCTCAATTAGGGAGATGTCATTCCAGATCTGAATCGCACTGCCAGTAATTTCCTGGATAATGGCAGAGGGCATAGTCTCTGGTGTACTGGGTATGTGCGGATAAAAGTGGTCGGGAGTCTCTGGTACACCCAAAGCAGCGGCCACAGAAGCTGGGCTGAAAATGATCTCGCGACCCCGAAAGAATGATCGGTAAGTGAACGGGGCCACAGGGTCCTTAATCATGGTTGCACACGCTTCACGCACCCAATTGATGTTGATTTTCTTTGACTGCATCAACATCTCAAACAAAATCGGCATGGCACGGATCCGTACAAGAAACCACGGGGCAAAAAGCCATACAGCCTCAAGTGGGCGTTCTAACATCACTTTCCGCGTCTGGAAGTATCGAGTGTACCAAACTCGTTTCTCGTCATTTCTAAGGCCATGATCTGGTACTAGGTCAGGAAAGTGAGGTCAAGGGGTTTAGATTTGTGATACCCCGTAATAGGATTCATTTGGAATACCCTGAAATTAAAAATGAAAAGAAAAGATTAAGGAAAACAAAAGTAGAAGATCAAAAGAAGAAACTACCACTGCATCAGTTCGATCGATCGAACAGTTTTATCGATCAGAAAAATGCTTCGTTCGATCGTTCGAACCAGCTCGATCGATCGAATAATTCCTGCCTTCGATTGCTCGAAACCAGCTCGATCAATCGAGCACAGCGAGACGCAGAAAAAATGACAGAAACACAAATAAAAGAAACAAACAAGAACCTAAGGTTTCTAAGGTTACAAATAGGTCTTGGGATCGATGGGGAGCAACCCCTTGAGGTTTTAACCAAAAAATGGAATAGGGAGTTTAGAGGATCCTTACCTTGGTTTGAACGCAGTGGAGAGGAAGAGGTGATGATGATGATAGTTGGTGATGAGCAAGGGCAACCCTCAAATGATGGAGATGAAATTGGGAGGAAAATCGTCGGGCTCTCTTTCTCTCTGTCTTCAAGCACTCGAGAGTAAGGAAGAGGAAGAGATTAAAGAAATGTATATTGGATGCTTTGTTTAAATACAAGGCTTGAGCGATCGAACATTCTCGATCTATCAAACGTTCGATCGATTGAAAATTTTTCAAGCGCTTGAGGATTGGACGTTTTTGATCGATCGAGGGTTTTTCGATCGATCGAACATGAAAATCATCAGAAATCCTTACACAGAACAACTGTGTACCCCCAACTAACAGAAATTGATCTGGACATACAGAATAGCGTAAAAACAGTTCAATTACAGGACATGCAAGCCAGAAATAAAATCATCATCAACAAGGTAATATAAAATTGCAATTTTATAACTTTAACTTTGTAATAGCATCCTCTTTGCAAAACTGTTGCCCGCAACCATGGTACTTAAGACCTTATTAATAAAGAAAAACTAAAAATTAAAAGTAAAACTAACAATCCTTTGTCCAGCATTACACTTCAAATGATAAAAGAAAGACCAAATGATAAAACACAGTTGAAGTGGAACACTAATTTTCAAACATGAATATTCCATATTCCACAGTTGCTTCTTTCTCCGCCACATCTTCGAGTGTAGATTTCAGACTTGATGATTCCCTTTTCCATAACAGTCGGAAAGTAGCAACGATATCATCGAGCGAGTCTGAAATCTCCAAGGAATTAATTGCACAAGCAAGAGGTGATCCAGATGGAGACAAAGACAAAGGAGTGTAATTTCTCAACGAACTTTCCTCTTTCGACGGAGTACCTGGGGACCGTATGTTGGTCCAAAACCATGGAACAGTTGATGCGGAAGGAACAACGGTGGTAACATTGGATTCATAGTGAAAATCCTGACAAAGGAAAAAACAAAAGAAACCCAAACGGGAAGAAATTAAATAAAACAAAAGAAAGAACCAACAAAAAGGAATAAACACAGAAAAACGAAAAGAAAATGATGTGGGACAAGGAATTAACCTCACTATTGGCGTGAAATAACCATGTGCACTAGCAGGTAGAGGGCATTGAAGCCGGAACAACAAATAACTCATGTGCACATAAATGTATGGAACCAATTCGATGATAAGGAAGTCATCAACATAAGTGAAGACAGCATTATGGCGTTCAGGTACCACATCCTGTAAATCGTCTTCTTCCCATGGTTCCCACATTGAGTCGTTCTCCCATTGTGCCAAGACGGCATCATTTACTTCCCCAACAAAATACCCCTCTGGTTTGCCTTCCTCTTCAGGTAAGTCCATATGCTCGAAGGTGTTAATGTGGAGGAGTGCAGGATTGTAAGGGATGTACCCTTGGGTCAAGTCAATTACATCATCCGCTCCTGGTCCTTGATATGGAGAGAGGCAGAATGTAATCTCCTTAGTAGTCCATGGAGGGTTAGAATATTCTGAATCAGCCCATGACCCGATTGAATGGACGTCGTCGTTCCTCATATTTTTAATAGCCTGCGGGGGAGAGATAACATGGAATAGCAGATTAGAATCGAAGTCACACTCAAAACGAGACAGAAATAAATGAAACAAAGTAAAGTGCAGTAAATGAAAGAATACAACAACAATGTGTAAACACTCTTTAGTGTTTTAGGTGGAGGAATAGCTGGGCTCATCTAATTGGATGTGCTCAGCTTCTGGTAGGAAGTTCTCCAAGAATGGTTTTATCCTTTGGCCGTTAACCTTGAAACATTCGTCGTTCTTAGGATTGAATAACTCGATGGCCCCATGAGGAAAAACAGATTTGACTATGAATTGTCCTATCCACCGAGAATGGAGTTTTCCTGGGAATAGGTGAAGGCGAGAGTCGTACAGCAAGACTTTCTGCCCTGGCTCGAATGATTTTCAAAAGATTGTTCTATCGTGGCAAGCCTTCAACCTTATGTAATTTAGCATTGTCATATGCATCTCGATGTATTTCTTCCAGTTCAGCCAACTGGAATTTTTAGAGATGACCTCCCTCTTTAATGTCAAAGTTCAATGAGCGTGTTGCCTAATACGCTTTATGCTCGATTTTGACAGGAAGGTGACTATCACGCCCCGACGTAGCATAATACAGGAAAGCATTTAATTTCCTTTATGGACTCGTAGGTCGTGACAAGTGAGTATGACCAATTGTCCCTGCAACAAAATATCTTAATAGCATTTCTAGAGCAAAGGATACTAATAAACATAATCCTCCAAAATTAAAACTTACTAACTATTACAGCAGTCATAAACTTAGGCACGAAATGCCTTATTCAAAAGTCTAAAACTAGTTTATTACAACCCAAATTAAAAAGACATAGGAAATATAAAGCAGTCTCCTGAAAAGTCCCCTGCCTCTAACTAGCATAGTCGAAATACTCTGGCTGCTCCTGATCCTGAAAATCTAGACATAGAGTCCAGGACGCATCAACGCCATCATCTTATGAAAGCTGGTGAGCAAAATAAACAAGTGCTCGCAATGTATATATAAGTAAATAAACAATGGTGCAATTTAACTTTAAAAGTAATAGATTCAAGGTTCCAATTCCAACATAAGTCACGGGGGAATAAAGTAAGCAATAAATATGCGACCGTGCATGAACAATGTAACATCTCATCTTTCTGACTCTTTTCTCTCAACAAGACTCGACTCAACCAAACCATTACCTCAGATACCAGGAATAATATCCGATCGATATCTAAGTCGTACACAACACTGTCACCTCCAATACGAGGAATAATATCCGATCGATATTGTGGTCGCACACCACGCTATCGCCTCAGATACCAGGAATAATATCCGATCGATATCTGAATCAATCACGACCAACCATTGCTTCAGATACCAGGAATAATATCCGATCGATATCCGAAACGAGCTCCTTAGATACCAGGAATAATATCCGATCGATATCTAAGTCATACACAATACCATCGCTTCGGATACCAGGAATAATATCCGATCGATATCCGAAACGAGCACCTTAGATACCATGAATAATATCCGATCGATATCTAAGCCGTACACAACACTGTCGCCTCCAATACCAGAAATAATATCTGATCGATATTGAGGTCGCACACCAGACCGCCACTCTTTACTCTTTTCATGCTTTCTTACACCCATGCATGTTGACACAACCTCGACCCTAATATGTATGTCAATGTTCACAATTTGTAGCAACAGTTATTAATCTCAAAGCTGGATATTCGTTCAACATAAATCTCAGTCTGAAACGTTCTTATAAGTTCAATTCCTAACAGTGAGCCTTTAAAACAGTATATTTGTCAAACAGTTCTTTAAAAACTTTTAAATCTTTTCCGAACAGTCCCTTATGCAAAATACAAAAACTACTCAAAAATGCCAAGGTCGCGCGAGCGGGTCGCGCGCGCGAAATAGGAATGGGTCGCGCGAGCAAGCCACGCGAGCGAGTCACGCGCGCAATTAGGCTATTTTCGAAAGATCTGTTAAAATTCTCTTTTCCACCCAGAAATACCCACCTCGAACGAGCGGACCGCGCGAGTTGTCACAATTTTATCATCTTCTTCATTTTTCCCCTGTTTCTGATTTCAAAGTGTATTTTTTTACCCATTTCTGTTTTCTGTTTCAATTATGTCATGCCATATATGGATTTCTTCGTCTTTCTGCATAGATTAAGAATATGCGATCAATTTAAACAAATACGGATTATATCTCTAGATATTCGCAATTAAAGTAAGGGTGTCAAAACTTTTAATCAACGGTACATCGCGATACGGATGAATTACTTCGTAGGATTCGAACCGTAGCTTATTGGGACTAAGATCTTTCATTCCCAATTCACGGATTTCATTTTGGTTAACTTTTGTAAAACTCCAATTTTCAAAGCTTTAATGGTGTATCTATATATATACATATATACACACATATATACACTGAAATATACATATATATATATATATACGTTGAGAGTGAGTTTATAATACTCACAAAGGTGATTATACAGAGAATTTTGAGACCGAGAATATCCGCTGTAATAAACCGTCGCCTAAGAAATTTACTCCTCCGTTCTTGATCTTGAGATATATATAGCTATATATCTATGTTTGTGTATGTGACTGTGTGTTTATATATATAATCTGAGTATATGTGTGTGTGTTATGTGTGTATGTATGTTCTTGAGAGAGAGCAAGAGAGAATGAGAGTCTCTGTGAGAGAATTGTGAGTTATACACAAATATATAAATTGTTAGAGTTGGGTAGCCTCCAAGCAAAGGAGAGATTACCGGGTGAGGTTGAGCTCACATGCTCCCTCACCCAAGACGCGGTAAAGACGCGATTTTAAAACATAACTGGTATTTTCGGGTAAAATAAAATACAGGAAAATAATATTAGCGTAGGAATAAATTCCGGGTTGTACAAAAATATAGATATCGATTTTGAAATCATAGAAAATATTTTCTATATTTATGGAAATTACGGTTTGACCCCGGATAAATATTATAAATAGTAATCAAAATCAAATATTCATTGAAAGGAAATGTAATAATTATTTATTAATGAAAAAGAAATCATAGGGTGTTATAGTGATATGCCTTGCCGTACACTAGCCTATACGGGGACATCCCCAAGTTTGTGTTATAAGTAGTGCGATACGCCCATAGAGCATCGGTCAGTTTATATGCCCAGTCCTTTCTATTGAAACTAACTATCTTTTCTAGTATATGCTTGATTTCTCGGTTAGCCAACTCCGTCTGCCTGTTAGTTTGCGGGTGGTAGGCGAGAGCAATCTTATGATTGACCCCATATTTCTTGAGAAGTGACTCCAAAGGCCTGTTGCAAAAATGCTTGCCTTGGTCACTTATTAGTGCTTTCGGGGTTCCGAAACGCGACAGAATATGTTCCTTAAGAAAGGAGATTACTATTTTGTAGTCGTTGCATCTTGTCGGTATCGCTTCTACCCATTTTGATACGTACTCCACAGCTAAGAGTGTGTATTCACTGTTGTTTGATTTCGAAAACGGGCCCATGAAGTCTATGCCCCAATAATCGAATATTTCAATTGTGATAATAGGAGTTAAGGGCATAGAATTCCTTTTTGAAATAGTACCAAGCTTTTGACAGCGATGGCACGATTTGCAAAAAGAATAGGCATCCTTAAACATGGTGGGCCAGTAGAAACCATTATGTAGGACTTTTTGTGCGGTCTTTTGCGAAGAAAAATGGCCACCGCAAGATTCAGAATGACAAGAGGCCAAAATTACAGTTATGTCATCATTTGGGACGCAACGTCTAATGACCTGATCAGCACAATACTTGAATAAGTAAGGGTCATCGAAAAAGAAATGACGTGCGAACGAAAGGAACCGTTTCTTGCCCCGATTTGACCAATGACCTGGGGTCTCTCCCGTAACAAGATAATTACTACATCTACATACCAAGGCAAACTGGAAGCAGTCTTCAGTTGCTCATCTGGGAATTCATCTTTAATTGGTACGGGTTCAGTGTTGTCAGTAAACGTTAATCGAGACAAATGGTCAGCGACCACATTCTCTACTCCCTTTTTATCCTTGATTGTGATATCGAATTCTTGGAGTAGGAGTATCCAATGGATAAACCTTTGCTTCGCGTCCTTCTTGGATAGCAGGTACTTGAGGGCCGAATGGTCTGTGAAACAGACGATTAGGGACCCTATCAGATATGACCTGAATTTATCTAAAGCGAAAACTATTGCCAATAGCTCTTTTTCGGTAGTTGTATAGTTCATTTGAGCTTCGTTAAGTGTTCAACTGGCATAGTAGATTACATAAGGCTTATTATTCTTCCTCTGTCCCAGGACTGCACCAATGGCATAGTCGCTAGCATCGCACATTAGTTCGAATGGCAAACTCCAGTCGGGTGCCTGTATTATTAGTACAGAGGTAAGGCGTTCCTTTAGTGCGTCAAAAGATGTTTGACAGTTTTCTGACCACTCGAATGGTGCGTCTTTGACTAAGAGTTGACACAGTGGTCAGGAAATTGCACTAAAATTTTGGATAAAGCGACGATAAAATCCCGCGTGTCCCAGAAAAGAGCAAATGTCTTTAACTGTACGGGGGACAGGTAGGCTCGAGATTATATCGATTTTTGCTTTATCAATTTCAATACCTTTATCAAAAATAATATGGTCGAGGACAATTCCCTTGGTCACCATGAAGTGACTTTCCCAGTTTAGTACTAGGTGTCTGTCCTTACATCTTGCTAACACTTTTTCAAGGTTTTCCAAATAGTTGTCGAAACTATGGCCAAACACTGAGAAGTCGTCCATGAAAACCTCGAGTATTTGTTCGACCATATCACTAAATATACTCAACATGCACCGCTGAAAGGTAGCAGGTGCGTTGCATAAGCCGAAGGGCATACGGCGGTAAGCGAATGTACCGAACGGACACGTGAAAGTCATTTTCTCCTGATCTTCAAGAGCGATTATGATTTGGTTATAGCCTCTATATCCATCCAAAAAGCAATAAGATTTGTGACCCGCCACTCGTTCTAGCATTTGATCCATGAATGGTAATAGAAAGTGGTCTTTCCGGGTCACAGTATTCAATTTTCGGTAATCAATACACATCCGCTATCTGGTGGGGACACGTGTTGGTACCAATTCTCCGTCTTTATTTGGGATTACCGTTATACCTACCTTTTTGGGCATCACTTGGGTTGGACTAACCCAAGGGCTATCAGATATAGGATATATGATCCCAACATCAAGTTGTTTTAAAACTTTCTTTTTGACTACTTCCTGCATATTGGGATTCAGACGCCTTTGCATTTGTCGCGAAGGTTTAGCGTCTTCCTCTAGATATATTTTATGGGTGCACATGGAAGGGCTTATGCCTTTGAGGTCGGTAATAGTCCATCCCAATGCTCCCTTATGTTGTTTTAGCATTTGGATTAACTTACCCTCTTGTTTAGGATTTAATGCAGATGAAATTATGACGGGGTAAGTCTTTTTAGTCCCCAGGAAAGCGTATTTGAGCTCTATTGGGAGCTCCTTTAACTCAAAATCGGGAAACTAAAAATTAGAGGGCATAGCTAATTTTGTTTTTGGAGGTAGTGGTTCATACGGTGTTACCCACATACATTCAACTCTATCCTCCTCTTTCGTTTCCATCATGAGGTAAGTGTGATTTAAAGAAGCATCCAATGAAGTAGAATGATTAGGTTGATAGATAGTGTCAAATTGTGACACTACTACCTCCAAAGGGTCTTTATAATCAACGAAGTCAGCCTCATCTTCGATGACTATTTTGATGTAGTTAACTTCTTCTTCGTCCTCGTATTCTTCAGGTCGGGGATTTAAAAAAATCTTGACATTTAGAGTCATGTTCCCGAATACGATGGTCATTATACCACTTCTTATTTTGATTGTGGCATCTATGGTGTTGAGGAATGGACGTCCAAAAATCACCGGGATTTGTGAACATGGATTAGACACAGGTTCAGTGTCCAAAATTACAAGATCGACCGGGAAGACAAAGGAGTCTATTTGTACGAGAACGTCTTCCAGTATTCCTCTAGGATATTTGACTGACCTATCTGCCAGTTGCAGTGCAACTCGGGTGGGTTTGAGTTTACCCAACCCTAGTTGTTTATAAACTGAGTATGGCAAAAGGTTTACACTTGCTCCTAGATCAAGGAGTGCGTTGTCTATCCTTTGATTCCTAATTTGGTATGAGATAGTTGGAGTACCGGGGTCTTTGAGTTTAGGTGGCAATTCATTTTGGATGATTGCGCTTGCTTGGCAAGCAACGTAAGCGTGTTTCTTCACACTTTGCCTCCTCTTAACCGTGCATAAGTCTTTAAGGTACTTAGCGTATGCCGGCACTTGTTTGATTGCATCAAGGAGCGGAAGATTTATTTTGACTTGTTTAAACAATTCCAAGAACTCCTGATTCTTTGCCTCGTTTTTGGGTTTTTTAAGCCTTTGAAGGTAAGGCGTGGGAAAAGGGCATTTAGGTAATTCATCTTTAACATGCTCCTTTCTTGGTCTTCTCTCAACTTCTTCTACTTCTTTAGGAGCATCATCATTTGATTCTAATGGTTCATTATTAGTGGACGGCTCCTTTTCTTGAGTGGATGGTTTGCTTTTATTCACCACTTCATCCTCTTCATACTCTTCAGGGGTAGAAAGGGGTATATTGCACCCTATAATCTTGCCGCTTCTCAGAGTAGTCACGGCTTTGGCATGCTCTTGATTATTGGGACCATTGTTGAATCCCTTAGGGTTTTGAAGTGGTTGGGCAGGAAACATTCCACTCGACCCCTCTTGTCGTGCATCCATTCTCTCTAATGTTGCGGACATTTTACTCATCATTTGAATTAACTGTTGCATTAAATTCGCATTAGAGAGTGAATCTTCCTCTTGCATCTTTTTGTGAGGTAGCACGTAAACATTTGATTGCTGATTGTTAGAGGGTTGAGCTTGGTTGTAGTTTTTTGATCTATTTTGATTGAATGGCTGAGGCTGCCTATTGTATTGCCCTTGATATTGATTATTGTTATTGTAGGGCTGTTGTTGTTGGTATTGATTTTGGGTCCCAGCATTGTTTTTCCAATCAAAACTGGAGTGATTCCATCGATTGCTATTATTCTATGAATTATGATTATTATAAGAATTCCCCGCCCCTTATACCCTTGCATGGCATTCATTTCCATGGAGGGGGGGGGGGGTTGTTCTTGAAAGTACGGCACATTGGGACAGTATTAATTGGTGTGTCCCAACATGTTGCATGTGCCGCATGGTTCTTCAAGCAAAACCTGCCTAGAACTCTCTCCTTTCATTCCCAACTCTCCTGCCTTCTTAACTAGTTCTTCATATTTGTTCATCAGATGATCCTCACTTTTTAATTGGTACAAACTTTTCTCCTCTACACAAGATATCTGTGAGCGTGAGATATCTTCAGTATTTGACCATTCATGAGCATTTTCAGCTAGCCACTAGAAGTGAGCTCCAGCCTCTTCAGTGTTTTTGCGAAGAAATGGACCTGAGCTCATGGTCTCAACCAACTTTTTGGTTTCACCATTTAACCCTTCATAAAAGTAGTTTATAGTTCGCCATTTCTCGTACCCGTGATGTGGGCATGAGAGAAGCAAATCCTTGAAATGCTCCCAAGTTTGGGTGAAGGTTTCATTGCTCTTTTGTTTATAAGAGTTTATTGGTCGTTTAAACTCGGTGGTCATGCAAGGTGGAAAGAATTTTTTTAAGAATGTTGTGTTCATCGCATGCCAGGTGTAAATTGAATTCGTCTTTAGGGTGAGTAGCCACGCTTTTGCTTTATCCTTCAAGGTGAAGGGAAATAGCATTAGGCGTGTCACATCCACGGGAACATTTTGTGAGAATGTTTTACACACATCCTCAAAATCTTTGACATATAGGTATGCCTTCTCGCTCTCCATTCCATGGAAGGTTGGAAGGAGTTGAATCATTCCATTGCGAAATTGAAATTCGCCAGCATAAGGTGGAATGAGAATAAACGAAGGCGTGGGTGCGTGTTCGGGTGTCATGAGATCGCACAAAGGATGAAGCGAATCATCAATTGGTACAACCACATTCTCACCATTTCGCTTTCATTGTCAGCCATAGATTCAATGGGTGTGGCCGAGAGATGAATAGAATTAGAAGAGTTGGATGAATAGAATTAGAAGAGTTGGATGAATAGAGTGGATTTTCGTAAATTCCTTTGATGGAATTATCGGACATGAAGAGAAAGGTCCTAAGTAGTTTTAATCTAGAGAACCTAGAAGAAAATGAAAACAGAAATAGATAAAGGTAGATTGAGGTAATCTAAGTATTAACTCGTCGCTTTCCCCGGCAATGGCGCCAAAAACTTGACATGAATAAAAAGTTGTGTGCGCTTGTGTGCTATACCCAAGTGTAGGTAGACGTGCAAGTAGTAAACTGGTAAGACCAGGTCGATCCCACAGAGAAGGTGTTGAACTAAAAACTTAGATTAAACTCTAAAGGAAAAGGAAAACTCAAGATTTAAAGTAAAGTGTAGAACACGAAGTTCTACAGGCTATAACTACTAGAGCAATTAAAATAAACTAATGAGTAACTAATTAACTAAAGCAATGTTTTAAAAACGGTTTTCTTTATAAAAAAAAAAGAATGTTGGGATCACACGAATCTGCAGCGATCATGCCATCTACCATGCAATTACATTTAAGCTCTAAGGAGTGTGTCTATCTACAGTATTCCGTATTTTCTAAAGATAGAGAATCAATAGTCCGTTCATAGCCAGGACTACATCATCACATTTATTTCCAAAACACATGAAGGTGGTTTAAAACAATAGTTAAATCTCACATTCTGAATGGTATTAGCATTCGAAATGGTTTGCAAAAGTTATTGAAGAAAAATGTCCTAAGGTTTAAAGTAATGAAACTATTTTGACAAACTGAGCATTTGGGGACAGTTTGATAACAAATCTCAAAAGCAGAAAGTCTTGGAATACTGCAAAAAGACTTCTTAAGAATTTGACAGTTCGATCGATCGACGCGCTTTCGATCGATCGAATATCATCATCTCCCGAGCGATCGAAATAGCTTCGATCGCTTGACTTTGTGTCTGCTTCGATCGATCGAACTACTTCGATCGATCGAGTGCAGGTTTTATGCTGCTGCATGGCAGAGGCTGGAGATCACTGTTTCATCGTGATCTCCCAACCTGGGGACTACTCGGACATGGTCTAGAGTGTCATAGATTCAATTTTAATGTAAATATTTATCAAAGTCCTGTTTGGTTGTGATTTAAACATAAAAATGATGAAAACTAATGATTTAACGCTAACTAACATGCAACTCTACGATCTAACAGATTAAACTACAATAAACTGCAAAAAGAAAGTAACTAGAACAATAAGATGTAACCTGGATTGAACAACTTTAATTAAACTTAAGAGAATCCAAACCAAAACAATGATAATCCTTGAATAACCTACAAAAATTAAGAATAAACTCTCTTCTCTCTATGTAAACTGATAAAAACTGAAGTGGGCATCGCCTGGGACGTAAATAAAATGCATATATATACTAAAACCTAAAGCTAGGGTTCAAAACTCCGTTTCTGCTGCGTGCGTGTAAGTTCTAATAAAAGCCATGTTCGATCGATCGAACTTCTGGAATCGTCGAGCGCTTTAACTCTCTTCGAACAATCGAACTCTCGATCGCTTGAGAAATCCTCGATCACTTGAGACTTGCTTTTCATGTTTGAGTTGTTTTCCTTAAAATCAAGCATCCCTTTTATCCTACTTATTCATTTCTTCACACAGCAAGCAGTGATCTGCACAAATTATAGCTAAAACAATACAACTTATCATAGATTAATCATATTCTGTCAAAGCTGGCATTGTAATCCAAATTGTAGATTTGTAAGAGAGTTGTAGACTAAATTAGTGTATTTCTTTATTTTAGCGCGATTGTATTTTACAAATACCCCCGCTTGTCACCAATGAAGGGTAAGATTGTCATTTAATTATGGGATCTTATGTATTCTGTCCCTTTTTGCAAGTGTAAGCTTTTACTTTGCCTGAAAATCAAGAGTTGGACCTAGAAAGATTGAGCAGTCCCTTCAGTTCTCAAACGTACAATCACAATAATGGGTTTGTTAAGCACAATACATATATAGGTATTGCAATGACAAATGAGAAAATGCTGCAATTCATCTATGCAATTTTGGTTGTATGATGGAATGAATTTGTACGTCCCAATTGAAATAATGTCATTAGTTGTAACTTGATGCCAATAAGTGGAAATTTTTTATAATGATACTTGGTAGTAACAATGTGTCATTTTGTAGTAAATTTTAAGGTGCCATTTGGTAATAAAAATTAATCATATTGTATATATAGTAACTGTGCCAATGGAATGTATAACTGTTGGCATATATAAGTATGATATAACCAAAGGAAAATCCCTTCCAAATGACGAAATATGTAGGCTCAAACTCTTGATATATAGTATCACCTGAATAGTGATCGATCTTATCCAGAATTCATAGAGTATCTTATAACAAAATTTAACACCAATAATGTCAGACTTTACCATAATTTCTTTTCTATCACCATTTCTATATGCTTTTTTAGAATGTCGAAATTCACACCACCTTCTAAATTAGTACAATTTTTTTAAACAAAACTATTCAAGATCACCAATGCTCAACAAAAATGATACATAAAAGTGCAAACGTTATTGCATTCAGGGACACCCAAGCATGTCCTTACATAATTTGTCTCCGTCTAAATTTTTTCCAACAATGCTATATGTGGTTTCCAAATTTGGCTTGATACAGTGGAAGTGAGACGAATCTAAAACAACTTCCAAATCCAAAATGTTTTGGGCTTAGCATATTATTCCCAATATTAATCTATGGAATCATGGTTTTTAAATTCATACACCCATCCCTATTCCTTGCAAGTAATTGTCATAGAAATATAATTTCTAACTTGGTCTCATTGGGGTACTGCCCAATTCCACTGCACATAAGCTATGTTTTCTAAGTCTTTGTTTATTCACCACGTAATTTACCCATTTCAGTGGTAATTGTCTTGCATTCCTCGACCATTCAAATTCATAATATCATTAGATTTTATACTGCTCATAGTTTTGATCACTACATGCTTATCCTTAAACCTTTTGTGCATGGAGAAGAGACTTGATAACACCACCACCTCATGGAAGAAAATGTCATGCACCAATATTTGTGTCCCATTTTGGAATTAATAAAGAGTATCAAATAACCATATCATCCGGTAACTTTTTTTAGGTGAACTCGCTAGGTGTAAGTATATATACTACTTGATAAACAACTAAAAGCACAACAATCAAATGAAAACACAGAAACACTTAAGCTAGAGCTATGAAAGGATACTAAACAAAATTACTTTGATTTATACTTCAAGTTTTGTACAATTATTTAAACTGAAAACTGAAAATGAAATAAACAAAATCATAGAAGGAATTCAATACCAAATTAAATCACGTGCTTTCTAGTGAAGGAAATTCTCGAGGAACTCTTTTGGGACCATATATGGCATGAAATGTTGTTATTGAGAGAGAGAGAGAGAGAGAGAGAGAGAGAGAGAGAGAGAGAGAAAGACAGAGAGAATCCATTATTTATTGACAAAAAAGGAGAGAGCTTATGTGGGTCACAATGATTATGTGTATATATATATGGCTTAGAAAGAAACTGAACAGTTGTCTACAAATAAGTTACAAACTCTTTGTTGATCAACATAAGAAAGAGAAACGTTTCACTTGCTTCAGCTTTTCAATGGGGACAAAAAAGGGCCTGCCACATGTCGACCTCTCATACAGTTTTGCTTGAACTCTCAGCTTTTAAGTATAAGAATAGATATATAATAGAATAGATTTTTAAAACAATTAGGGTAAAAAGCAATTTGCCCCCTTGAACTATGCCCGCTTTTGCAAATTGCCCCTGAACTTTAAAAAGTTGCAATGTCCCCCCTGAACTATCTTTAGGGTTGCAATGTCCCCCCTAAACTTCAAATAGTTGAAATGTCCCCCCTGAATTATCATCTAGGTTGCAATGTTCCCCCTGAACTATCTTTCGTGTTGCAATGACAACCCTGTCATCACATTCCATCAAGAAACACAAAAGTTAGTTCAGGGGGAGCATTGCAACACGAAAGATAGTTTAGGGGGGGACATTGCAACATAGATGATATTTCATGGGGGGGGGGGGGGGGGGGGGGGGGGACATTTCAATTGTTTGAAGTTCAGAAGGGACATTGCAACCCTAAAGATAGTTCAGGGGGGACATTGCATCTTTTTAAAGTTCAGGGGGCAATTTGCACAAGCAGTCATAGTTCGAGGGGAAAAATTACTTTTTACCCAAACAATTAACAATAGTTTGTTTTTATTGACAATTTACTATTTAACTAACTAACTTTTATAAACAATTAATAATATTTATATGCGAATAAAATAGAACAGTGTGTGCTGATTGCTGACTATCACATTTTTATGTGTTTTAGTATGTATAAGTAATTACCCTCGCCAAACGGCTCCTTAAATGCTAATTAACCCAGTTAGCAAAATGCCTCCTTATATCATCACTCTAGTCTTCCTTGTTATCTCACATGAGATTGTGGCCCACTAACCTTTTGTACAGTTTTGTATTGATTGGACTCATTTATAAGATGTTAGCAAATCGAAAAATTTCTCTAATATTAATAAGAATATTATATGTATAAATAATCAGTTTAGAGAGATTATAGAAAACCCATGATGAAACGATTTCTCTCTGAGCAGTTATTCATTGGCCCTCTTCTCTCCTCTATAGAAGGCATAAAAACTTCCCCTTGAAAGTAACATTTCATCAAGTCACAGTATCTTGTTTTGTGCATATGGAGAGACAGGGAGAAGAAGAAGTCATTTTGAAGGTTTGATTAATTAAGGGGTTTCCAATCACCGTCTCTATCAATCTATAATGGCAAACAACGATGTACATTTAATTTTAGTATTTGATAGATCTTGAGATGTGTTAGACTCAAGATCCATAAGTTTTCCGCATGATAATATGATTATATTATCAATTATAGACTAACATCCCTCCCCTCGCAGAGCAAAAGGCCTCCACCTGGGCTTGGAAGGCAAATAGGATCAAAAGCCTTAGACTTTGAAGAGTTGGAGGTTTACTAGAATTTGTTGGGATCCATCCTGAAAGGCTATTACATGTCCCAACTTTGAAGAGTTTTGATTTCACGAGATTGTACTCTAGCATGGTGCAGTCCTAAGCCTCTTCACACCGTACGAGACTCTTGAATATCTCCATCTCTCGTACAATGAGCTTCAAGGGAAAATCCCAAATGAATTTGGAAATATGGTGGCTTTACAAGTTCTTGTACTAGCCCACAACCAGCTCTCTGGAGAGATTCCCTCTTCACTAGGCCAGCTCAAGAGCTTGGGTGTATTTGATGTATCACAATATATATTACAGGTTCATATTCCATATTCATTCTCAAATCTGTCTTTCTTGGTACAGACCGATCTCTCGAACAACGAATTAACAGGGCAAATTCCAACAAGGGGTCAACTTAGTACACTTCCAGCGACCCAATACGAGAACAACCCAGACCTTTGTGGGGGTTCCCATTGCCTGAATGCCAGAGTGGAAACAGCTAACCAATGGCAAATACAGGTAGAAACAGAGCGAAAGGAGGCCACAGAGTTCAAGCTCCATCGTGGGCTAATAGCATAATCTTGGGTGTTATATCTCATTTCAATAGCTTCTATATGTATTTTTGATCGTGTGGGCGATCGCAATGCGTGCAAGAAGGAGGGAGGCAGAGGAAGTCAATATGCTCAGCAGCCTTCAAGCAACCCACGCTGCCACGACATGGAAAATTGACAAGGAAAAAGAACCATTGAGCATTAATGTGGCGACTTTTCAAATGTAGCTGAAGAAACTCAAGTTTTTGCAACTAATAGAGGCGACCAATGGCTTCTCAGCAAAAACCCTCATTGGTTGTGGCGGGTTCGAGGAAGTGTTCAAGACAACGTTGAAGATGGGTCAAGTGTTGCAATCAAAAAGCTCATAAGACTGAGCTGCCAAGGCGATCGAGAGTTCATGGCCGAGATGGAAACTCTCGGGAAAATCAAGCATAGGAACCTCGTGCCTCTATTCGGTTACTGCAAAATCAGCGAAGAGAGGCTTCTCGTGTACGAGTTCATGGAGTTTGGAAGCCTCGAGGAAATGCTACACGAAAAAACAAAGAAATGAGAGAGATGAATTCTCGCATGGGAGGAAAGGAAAAAGATTGCAAGAGGTGCGGCCAAAGGACTCTGCTTTCTTCACCACAACTTCATTCCACACATCATCCACCCAGACATGAAGTCAAGCAATGTGCTTTTAGACCATGATATGGAAGCACGAGTCTTTGACTTTGGCATGGCCAGGCTTATTAGTGCACTTGACACACATCTGATTGTGAGCACACTTGCCGGTACACATGGGTATGTCCCACCCAAGTACTACCAAAGTTTCCGGTACACCACAAAAGGAGATGTCTATTCTTTCGGTGTTGTCCTATTGGAACTCTTAACGGGAAAACCTCCAATCGACAAAGACGATTTCAGGGATACCAACTTGGTGGGGTGGGTGAAAATGAAGGTGAGTGAAGGCAAAGGAATGGCAGTGATAGATCCCGAGTTGCTTTCGGTGACTAAAGGAAACGATGAGGCGGAGGCAGAGGAAGTGAAAGAGATGGTTAGGTATCTACAGATTACACTACAGTGTGTCGAAGACTTCCCGTCGAAGAGGCCTAATATGTTACAGGTTGTGGCAATGTTGAGAGAGCTTGTGCAAGAAAATGGCAATGGAAGCAACCGTGGTTGAGTCAGTGTATTGTTTGTTGAATGTGATCAATGTAAGAAAACAAGGGTTTGTAATATTTATTGCTGATTAAGATGTTAAGGGTTTCTTGGATTTGATTTGAGGCTCTGATATTTGTTTGTTATGACTATTACTACGTCACAATGAATGAGATAACTAAGATGATAAAAGAATTACTTTGAGCCTCAAAATAGAGATGTAAAACATCCCCAACTTACTCAAATTTGAGCAAAAATTTAAAATTTTATGAGGCTCTCCAATGGTCATAATCAAATTTCTTTATAATACTATTACTGACCTGGAAATAAGTGTAACATTTTAGGAAAAACATCTCCAACCTCATTCAAACTCACATCAAATCAAATTTGGGTTAAAACTTGAAAAAAAAAAAATATTGTTTCCAATTCTTACTCAAACCCATATCAAATTTGAGTTATGCATAGTGATATTTCAATTCGGGTTTAAATTTGAGTAAAATTCAATTTGATATTTGTTTGAGTCAAGGTTTGGAGAAGTCTTTTGAGGACCCATATTTAAATTTGATATGGGTTTTGGGTAAGGATTGGAGCCTAAGCAATGGATATCAAATACAATAAATCAGATGCAAATCATTGGGTAAACTTCAATAGACATTTCATCAGACATGTGGTGTGCAATGCAATGACACAGTTCTGTAAATGTTAAATGGAAAATTCACATTGATAGTTCTAAATCCTAATCATTCTAATTTCTAACACCTAAACACCATAAATATCAAACAGCATATGTTTATAGCCAATTTTATTTGTTGGAATGGGTTGTTTTATTACCTAAGAAACTGATATTTATGTGACTTGCTACTCATAATCGAAGAGATCGGATGAGTAACTTAATATGATCTCCATCGCCTCTTTTTTTTTTCTTCCCAACCCATTCTTGATTCATGCAGGCAAGGCAACCCATTCCTTATCATAAAAAGGGATATTTTATAATAAATCTAAACCTTAATTAGGGCACCTTAGTTTTAAGTAAAATAATTTTTATTGTTTAATTAATTAATTAGTAAGGACACCCATGTTTTTATTATTTTTAGTATTTGTTTCTCTCCTTCATTCTTAATCTTATTTATTTCTTCATCACCCAAATGCTCTCTCTCTCTCTCTCTCTCTCTCTCTCTCTCTCTCTCTCAACGTGTTAAACTATAGCTGATAAAACAAACATGTCTCTATTCTCAACCAGTATGACCTTCTTTTTTTAATTTATATCTCAAATTCAATCTTCATTTTAATTTTTAAACTCCATTTTCATAGATATTTTTCACATCCCTATGTTTTTTCTTGGAGTTAATTGTTGTACAAATACAGATATAATTATAATTTATGTTGGAACATTAAAACTTGTGTGATACATTCTAGTGATTTGTATGTATCATACATACTATTAACTTTGGTCACGAAATGTTGTAATTCAAAGGGATAACTACATTTCAATCTATTTTTTGTGTAAAATTTTATAAGTCAGTTTACTACTTTTTCGAAATTAATTGAAAAAAATATCAACTTTTTGTGAGAAATTAAAGGTCGTCAAGTTTTATAGAACTTCACGAACAACTCTTTATAAGGGCACCTCCCACAAATTTTATATTTAAGAAGTTTAGGCTTTAATTTTTTTTATTTCTAAGCAAAGATTGTGTTTGTTATTCAATTGATATCTAGTAAGTCTCAATCTCTCTTTCTTATTCCTCCATGATCTTCTTTTTCTTGCTTTTTCATTCCATGTGAATCTCTAACCATGCACTATTCTAGGGTTTATATATAACTGAGAACGCACTTTGATGCTAGAAACTCCTACTTCCTACAGTTGTGTGATTGCTAACATGCTGCATGAGAATATGCTAACCCAACTGCTTGAATATGTGTTTACACGAAATTGTGAAAGAACCATAATGGCCACATAAGCATTGCAACCACGGTTTGAGCATCAATAATTTCAATTCATGAAAAATCTGAGTGAAAGAAATTACTAAGTCATAATTTCAATTCAACTACATTTTGCTCTTATTGTTATAGTTTATGTATTTATTTATTCACTATTTTACTCCCTTTCGATTCACTTGTCTCAGTTCAATTCACGATTTGATAACTGTGAATATTACTGATGTTAAGTATACTTATCAAATGGTTTGTGCTAATTTAGGACTCGCGTGTAACGTTGTTGTTTTTCATTTCCAGTTTTTGATAACTGTGATTACTGATGTCCGTATATAATAACATCAATCAACAGTTTAGAATATAATAATAATACCAATTGACAGCTTAGCAGTACCATATTTGTTTATCTTGGTTGAATGTATGATGGTGCAAAAGACAGATCATTTTGATTCCATGTAGCTTGCTTTATGAAAGAAAAAATAAATAAAATAAATAAATAATTTTAAATTCTGGAGTATCCATATCCTTGTATACAACCCAAGGGAGGAGGTCATAGCCTCGTAAGTCGAGCTCATATAGAAGTAGGGCACTCAATTGAAATGACTAATTTCATATAGAAATAGTTTTAAATGGGGTGGTTCAAGTTTATTTTACATTGATTTTGTAAGTTGGAGTGGTTGAAGTTTAATTGTTAAATATAATATGTAGTACAATAAGTGAGGTGCCCTTACAAATTAAAATAAGGATAAATTAGGTCCAAATCCTTAATTAAAGCAATAAAAAGTTCAAAAGAGCCGTTTTTTTAGCATTAATCAAAAGTCCCTTTCACAATTTTTTTAATTGATGTCCAAGCTTGCCCATGCGCTGGCCAAGCATAGCCCCAAACATTTCACCCACTCACACCGTGTGAGTGGCTGTACTAAAAAAAATATTTCAAAACATTAACCCTCCATAACTTTTGATCTACAACTCCATTTTTTACAAATTTTGTACCGCTGGAATCGTGTCGACGAGAGCTACAAAATTAATGTCATTGTTGATATGTTTTGAGCATTTTTTTTTTTCAATTTGAAGAAATTTTGAAAAAAAAAATAGTTTTGTGAAATTTCATAAAAGTAGTTTTGTGAATTTTTGTGAAATTTGAAGTAATTTTGATTAAAAAAATATTGAAATTTGATAATTCACAAATTTGTGAAATTTCACCAAAAAAGTTTTATGAAATTTGAAGAAATTTCGAAAAAAAAAAACAAAGTTTATGAAATTTGACAATTTCACAAAATAACTGTCAAAATTGTTGAAAATAATTTTGTGAAATTTTCAGTTACATAAGGCATGTAGGATTTTGATATTTTTTTTTGCTCAAAACATATCAACAATGGTACTAGTTTTGTTGCTCTCGTCGACACGATTCCAACGATATAAAATTTGAGAAAAATGTACTTGTATGTCAAAAGTTATGGAGATTTAAAGTTGCAAAATATTTTTTGAATTTAGAATATCATACGGTACAGTGCTCATACTGTATGAGCGACTGCAAAAGCATTACGCGTGAAAACTTGGACGGGAGTGGGGAAAATATGAAAAATATTTGGGTGCATGTCAGTTTTGTTCTTTTGTCAAAGATAAGGGACTTTTGATTAAATGCAGATATTGGAGATATTTTTTGTTAAATTTTTAGTTGACACGGATATATCTCTAACTGTCCCTTAAAATAAAAGGTAAAAAACTATTTTTTTTTAAACTAAAGATTAGGTGCCCTAATTAAAAAATGAATGTGCCCTTACCGGCACTCTAAATCTAAGGGCTTGATAGTGATAAGGAAATTTTATAGTTCCTGTACAGGCACAGGACTAACAAAAATCCAACACTCGGGGGGAAAAGTCCTTATATTTTGAAGTTTCACAAAACTACGAATTTTACAATACTACTTTTGTGAAATTTCACAATTTCACAAAAGTGTAAGTATAGACTTTTCACAAAACTGTAAATTTTTTAAGATCATTTAGACTTTTAAATTTAGAACCAATGACTTAACGCTAATTATCACTTTTTTTAACCATAGAATTATAGTGGTTTGTGGTGACAAAAACACCATTTTATGTATTATTCAATAACTAAATTGATAGATGAAAAGTTTTATCTCAATTCTAAACGAAAGGATTTAGATATGATTTTTCTATTTTTATTGTTTATCCATTCTAACTCGGGCTCGAGCTCAGATTTCTATACTAAATAGTCAGACTCAGGTTTGGGCAACCTGCCAACCCATCACCCGAATTGCAGTCCTAAGTAAGCTCTCTCCCTCACCTCGTTGTGAATGGTGATATATATATATAAGAGTTCTTCTTTGGCACTCAATTTTGTTAGGGCTTGTTTGGTTGTCTTTTAATGAAATAATTCCATTCATATTTTCATACACAATTTTATATAAAAAAGATGAAGAACTTGAATGATTTCATTTAAAAAACGGATGCTCGTCTCAAAAATGAGGCTTGCAATCATGAATTTTGGCATTCTAAAAAAATGAACAAATTGCATCATAAGAAGAAATATGGTAAAATCTCCCATATTTGTAAATGAATTCATTCATGGTGATGAATTTTGTCTTTACCTTCTATACAAAATTTGAATGAAACCATTCAATTTGAAGGGACAACCAAACAGGCCCTTAGTCAATTCCCGACTCTAGCTTGGGGATGTTCATTTTGATAATCTTTTGGGTTAATTACACTCGCCTCTCTTATGTTTGCTTTAATTACATGGACCTCCCTCGTATTTTAGAAAATTACACGAACCTCCTTTATGCCTAGTATTTTTTTACACGTTAAGGGGGGAAAGTGTTACAGAATATTAATTTTAAAGGAGGTCCGTATAATTTTTCAAAATATGAGAGAAATCCATATAATTAAAGTAAAACACAGAAGAAATGAGTGTAATTAACCTAATCTTTTTTTTCACCTAAAAATAAATGTAGTTAAAATAAGTTGGAATTATAAAATTTGTTGTTTCTTTCAACTAGGGGTGTACAAGAAAAATCGAGACCGAAACCGACCGACCAAACCGACCAAACCGAGGGCATTCGGTCGGTTTTCAAACTTATAGTTCAAGAAGAAAACCGAACCGACCGACCGAAACACCCCAAAACCCCGACCGAACCGAGGTTATTGGTCGGTTTTTTTATGTGAAAAAACCGAGAAAACCGACCGAAAACTGACCGTGAACACCCTTACTTTCAACAATTGTAGGTGACAATCATTTGTCTTTTCGATGACATGTTGGTCTGGATTTGTCTATATTTTCAAGGACACAAAATAATTTTGCAGATAATTTGGTCATGATGGTTCTTCCAAGATCTGATTTCTTTGTTGCATGATGGGGACTAGTTATGGTAATTATATCTTGTGGTTTATAGTTAGGACACGGGGCCGAGTGTCTCGCTAGTGCAATCTAGTTTTTGTTTTGTATGCTACAAGTGAGTTTTGCTGTGTGTGTCACATTGCATCCTGGGATGCTTTGTTCAAAGTTTTCTTCCATATTACTATTGTCACACTCCAACCCGTCATGGATAGATTAGAATCGTATAACAAAGCGGCCGCTCAAAACCTAATCATTCCTTATTAACGTTGCGGAATTTAGAGTTAAAACTTAGTCTTGATAGAAAACATTTGTTTTGAATTAAACTGCTCTCACTAGAGCGCTCATAAAGCTCGAGCGCTTGCATTGCGCGAGCACTTGAGTGAGCTGTTAAGTCTCACGCGAGCGCTCGCTCCACTTGAGCGATCGCGGGTGCCCATTTCTGCAGAATCAAACAGCTCCTGCTGCTGCTACTTAAGATAAAACATCCAAAACCAAACTGAAGTAAACTGAAACCATTCTAACATATGAAGACGTTCAAAACATGGTTTCTAAAACATTTGATGCCCATTCCTGCTGCTGCTACTCTAAGCTCATCGTCTCTTGTCATGTTCTTTCGTACCTGAAATGATTATTCAACCACAATTTTGGTCTAAGCTTTCGCTCAGTGACTATACTAATCATGCTATTGGAATATGTAAAATGTGTCAAATGTGTCAGATGTATATTTCTTATGTCATTATATAAACTTAATCATATTTTCGTTTACACACCATTAAATATTTCCTACGCTCTATTATAGAACCCCCAAACAATTATACTACTATCTCAATATCTAAGTGAGTATAACTCTATGTCTTGTATGTGTCCTGAATGTGGTCCCAAATATTTTATGAAGTTGCTAATTAACTTATCAGTTATGAGTCTTATTTCAATTCGTTCTCCCATGGGTATCCAAATTGGCCCAAAAAAGGTCATAACTAGCAATATAATATTGAAATAAATTAAATAAATATTCACTTAGGCATATAAATGCAACTAAATGCAACTTATGTACTTCAGACCTCTCTTGGGTCCCAATTTTATATTATCCCATCTGTATTCCGAACACTTTATCACTCCGATGATACTATAACTCACCTAATTATATAAATTTGGGAAAATTAATTAAGAATGGACTATTAATGGTGATTGGCTCAACCCGTTTTTTTTTTAAGGAGGTAAAGACAACGTTTTTGAATTTTATTGCCTTAAGTCCACTTTTAAACTGAAAAATAAGGCTATTGGCAAATTTATCCCTGTCACACATATAGAAAGTTGTTGTTTCTGTTTTGCCACCTCAGCACGTTCTTCAAGGAAGTATTTTTTTTTTCAAACTTTAAAATGATGTAACTTTCAAACCACAACTTCATTTTCAATAAAAAAAAATTTATGTATTTGTAATCTAGAAGGAAAGATCTATCAAACAAGATTCATTTTTTTTTTTTTTACATTTTTTCATAGTCAATTACTTTCTTTAACTGGACAGTAACATCTGAAAATTTGCCTTAATTTTGCGACTATCAGGTCAATTTGAAGAAATGTTATTGTCGACGACATGTTACTGTTTCTTTGTTCAATACCATATTGCTAATCTTTAATGGTATGTTACTATTTTTGTATGAGGATAGTTTTTAAAGATAGTAATATCTACTAAATGACCCTAATTTTGTATCTTTGTGCAACAATGATGTTACCATCTTTGTAAAAACGTTTAGTTTTTGAAAAAATGTTACAGTACTATATTTACTTGAAAAAGTATTGTAAATGCAGTATCATCTTATTAAATAGCCATAATTTTACAATTATTTGGTCAATTTGAAGAAATGTTACTGTCGACAGTATCATGTTACTATCTATACCTGGGCAGTAGTGAAAGACACTAACATGTTCTAAAATTGCCATAACTTTGTGATTCTGTGGCCGATTTGGATGATTTTTTTCTTTTTGATTTGGGATAATTTTCAAGATCTACGCAATAGAAGCGTCAGTTTTACAAAAAAAAAAAAAAAATCAATTTATTGATATCCGTTTGTGAGCTGCAAAATTTTGATTTTTTTTTTGAATAATTTTATAGGCACTATGGATCTTGTTTTGTATATTACGAATATATAATTTTTATGAAAATATAATTTGTAGTTAGAAATTGTGACAATTTAAAGTTTGGAAAACAAAAATAACTAACTTCCTTAAATTATGGACTGAGGTGACATATGTGTAGTGTAATTGTTGAACATAAGGAAAGTGGGCATTTTTGTCCACTGAAAATCACAGGGACCTTTGACACCAAAAACAAAACGTGGGGATCTATCTCCTATTATGGTCCAACGTGAGGACGTACGGCCAGCCGCCCCCTTTCTAATCTAATTGAAAAGAAGGCCAAAATATTATAAGCACTTTCTATTAAGTACACTTGCAAGTAAAACAAAGAAATTACCACCCAAGAAAGGGACTTAAAATGGATTAATTACACTAAATGTGAAACTTAATATAAATACTTGCATTGTTTAAATTTTGATTTTAGTGCTTGAACCCTTCGCTACATAGAGATTCATTGTCAAACTCTTTTAAGTGGGTTGCGTTACAATTGCTTAGCAAAACAAATGAATAAAAACAAACATTGAGTCGAGTCAAAAATTAGAAATACTAGTAACAACAAAAAATTAAAAATAATGCACTCACAGTGTGGTACAATCATTTGCCGTTGCTCAAGGCAATGAAGTGAGTTATGATATGGACTCTAGAGGGTAGATGGAGATCTTTAATTGCTCATTTCCCATGCCTTGTTGTTCTTCAAGAATTTGCCTCACAGATTGGGCAACAGAGGAACTACACCAATTCAGCTCAATCATCTCTAATGTGGGTATATCACCTATGTCAGATGGGATCTCCTTGAGTTGTAGACAACTATTCAAAACCAGTCGTCGAAGGCTGGGAAAGTGGTCTCTAGATGCATTCCATTCTACGATATTGAGAGCTTGAAATTTTAAAAATTTAAGTTTGGGAAACTGCAAATTAGTGTACTCCAAACTTGTGCCCCAGCATTCTCCCCTAAATGAATTGAATAGTAGTTTAAGAATCTCGAGGTTCCGTAACCTTGCAAGTTTTGAAAAATCTCTCCAATCAAAGCCGAAATTTGATAAAGTTATTTCTTTTAGAGTTGTAGGTAGATCAAGCCAGCGGACCATCGAAGGCAAACCCTGGTAATGCATCCTCAATGTTTCAAGTTTAACTAGAGACTCTAATCCAAGTGAACTTGATAAAATCGAGATAGTTGAAAAAGAACATCTTAATCGTCGAAGTTTGGGAGTAGATTGTAAGTCGGCCAATAGTACCTCAACATGAGCCATTGGATCGATGATTTTCAAATGACTCAAATTTATCATGTTAGATATATCAAACTTTATAGGTTTTTTCCCTTCTTCAATAGCGAAAATAAGTGTTTCAAGGTTCCGGAGGTTGGGTATTGTTTGTGTGAGGTCACTGGAGAGTTTTTTCAAAGCTAAGTATCTCAAATGAACAGCATCATGTTCTATTCCAGAAAGATTGATTTGACTACGGACGTCCTTTAAATCCAACACCTTAAGGAGTCTAAAATGTTCAAGATGAAATGACATGGGCAAACCCCTCCAGGAGATACTACTGTAGGTACCGTGGATTAATATAGTGGATGCATTTGGAAAATGCTTGAAAGGGAAAAAAGGGGTCAATTTTACAATTGATAGACAGACGACATACTTTATTTTCAGCGGAAGAAGAGGGAAGAATAGGAGAAACTCGTGCATACCGATCTATTATCTGCATAAAGTTCTCTTCCTCGGCTTTTCTTAAGCACATATCACGCAACAAATCATGGACACGACATGATTTTACTTCTCCATTAGAACTTCGTTTAGAGATTAATATAAGACTTCTTCCAATTAGATCGCTCAAGTAATCCACTGCTGCATTTTTCTTTACAAATCCTTCAGCTATCCATAACCAAATCAGTTTCAACACAGGGATTTCGTAGTCCTCGGGAAATGCTCCAAGATAAAGAAAAAGTGGCTTCAAGTGATTTGGTAAATGGTTGTAACTCAATTCTAATGCCTCCATGCATTGCTTTGGATCGCTAGCAATGTATGAACCCATGCTCTCCGCAACTTGCTTCCAGAAATATTCCTTTTTCTCGTTTTTTGCAAGAAGTCCGCCTATGACAACTATAGCAAGCGGTAGTCCCTGACATTTTTTAGCAATTTTCTTTCCAACTTCCACCAACTCGGGAGGGCAGCTGATTTCTCTATGAAATATCTTCTCCTTCAATAGATCCCAACTTTCATCTTCAGAGAGAAACCGCAAATCATAAGGTATGCTATTAGATTTAGCATGGAAAGACACATCTTTGATGCGAGTGGTAAACATAACTCTGCTACCATTGTTGTCATTTGGAAATGATCTTTTCAAGTCATCCCACGCCTGACTGCTCCATATATCATCCATGACAATCAAGTACCTATTTCCTTTTAGGCTTTTGTACAGCTGTTCGCCTAACTTTGCATCACTGATTTTGTCGGTTTCACCACTCGAATGAGTATATCGAGAACCTAAAATTGTGAGCAACAAATCCCTTTTCTGGTATGTTTGAGAGACAGTGATCCATTTAAGAACATCAAAGTGATGTGCAATAGACTCGTCATTATAAACTTTTAAGGCAAGAGTACTTGTCTTACCGAGTCCGGCCATCCCCACAATGGAGATAACATCTAGTTGTTTTGTGTTTCCAAGAAGTCTCTCCATTATCTCCAATGCCTCATCTTTAAATTCCACAACCGGCCGGCTCATGAAGACATCTGAATTAAGTATTGTTTTGTGCCATAGTTCTTGAGGAAACTTCTGTAAAATTTTGCAGCTATGTTCTTGAGGAAGTAGCTGCTATGTAATTTTGTGTTTACTCTTTTGAGGATGGATTTGATTTTATTGAGCAACTAGCGAAAATTGAATACCCATACAAAATGCAGTGTGGAACAGTTTTCATGTAGAAAATTGATAGGAACTAGAGAGCACGGACCAAGTCATACCAATAATTGAACAAAGTTGGTGTTTTTGTATGGAAGATAAGAAAGTAAGTAATATTAAAATTGAACCTTCAATTATGCATCGGAGGATTAAAGTGAAGGCAGGTGGATCGTGGGGTTGATGACTTAATGCTATTGGTCTGCCGGTCCAAGTTGCAATTTTTATTTTTATTTGATAGGTTAGTTCACACGCAGTTGGCCAGTTGCCATGTGTATTTAATACGGAGTATCATACAGGGGAATGAGACAAAAATCAAAAAGCTTAATTGCATTTTATATTCATACACCACTACCAGGGCATGCCTTGATTATTTTAGAGTCCGAAAAGAACTCCTAAAACAGGATCCCTTATACATATCTAGACTCCCCCCAAAAAAAAATATATATATATATATATATATAATTTTTTTTTTTAGACCCCAATTATTATTATTATTATGTTATTTTATTTTTATTTTTATTTTTTTTGTGTGTGTGTTAATAGTTTACATTGAAACTACCAAATAACTACAAAATTTTGCCCACAGGGATTAAGACCTATTAGACAATATGTCCCACGTTACCAAATAGTTTAAGTTTTTGGGTTGGATCCAAAGTTTCTTTAGACCCAAAAAAAAAAGTCATTAAGTCACAAAGACAAAATTTTATTTTGTTGCTTCTTATTAATTGATTAAAATTCAGTATACAACAAGAAAAGAAAAATTGCTAAACAAAATCTAAAGAAACAAATGACGGAGAAATAACCCAAACTAATCAGAGATTGGTGAATGGAGTGTGGTTTTCAAATTCAATTTTGTGGTGGTGTTGTGTGGTGGCATGTTGCTTGATGATTCATAAGAGACAGAGATGGAGACTAAAATCTGAAATTTCAACTCTTATATTATTGTATTATTATTCTCTCAAAAAAAAAAAATTTTATTGTATTATTATTATTTTCAAATACCGTTTGATTTTTGGGCTAAACTTAATTCTTTCGTTTTTAAGTAAGATTTAAACCTTTGGATTGAGTTGGAGCCCTATCCTAGATGAGTAATATTTGGGGCACTAACAAATTCCACTAACACTTATTAACACACACTCTCTCTCTCTCTCTTAGTGGCACTGTGGGGTCCGCAGATAGAGTGTGTTAGTAAGTGTTAGTGAGATTTGTTTGTGCCCCTAGTATTGCCCATAAACATATAGGAGTGGAGTATAAAGGCTGGAGTTAAAAAATAAATAAATAAATAAATAATATTGAAAATTTGGGAGATCAAAACAGTTGATTTGCTTATGCCCAGGGTGAGCCCGTTCAACATTTTATGATTAAAAGTTGGCATTTAATCTCTATCAAGTAACCAACACACTTCATTGAATGGTGAGGGGTAGAGGGTCCAATACTAAGACTTTTAAATAGGCTTTAAAAGGGTGTAGAGCAAATCCATCTAAACCCATCTAATTAATTGGGTTCCTATGGGCAGCCCAATAAAGAGCAAACGACAGAGGCCCCCAACAGAAGATGTCTCTCAATTTGCTAGAATCTAGAGACATTACCTAGAAATTCACTCATTCTCTCTAAAAAAAATATTAGACGTACACCAAATGGTGGTGATGGTGGTTGTGACATGGCTGTGGTGGTTGCAAGTTTATAGGAGGTGGATATGGTGGTGGTGGTTGTGCTGGTGGCGAGAGTGGAGGAGGTGGTAATGAGAGAGAGAGAGAGAGAGAGAGAGAGAGAGAGAGAGAGAGAGAGAGATTAATTGCATAGAGGGATGGGAATAATGGAATATTAGAGGTACATTGTATCTGTCATTTGATTCACCTTATGGCAAAATAGCAAAATGGTGGACTTAAGGGCATAAGCAAAAATGGGTTGGACCTAGAATGGGAATGGTTAAATTAAGGGATTTTTTCAAAAACATTTTCCCGTAAAAAAGTAACTAACACTTTGCATGCTCACACTTTGCACCTAGTTTTAATGTGGTCACTATATTTGAAAAAGTGACACATACAACTTTAGTCCAATCTTCATATTCATATAAAAAAATAACAAAAAAATGAATTATTTTTTCATTAATTGTTTGCACTTCTCCGTTGAATTTTGGGATAGGATATAAAGATTGGACTGATTTAATACTTAAACCAAATCTCAGGATTCTAGTTGTCAATGTTTAAACCACATGACCAAAGTGAAATAAGGTGCACGCAGAGTAAAATTTATCCAAAAAGAAAATGAAAAGGAAAACTATTTGTCTAGTATTTTTCTAGCATTCTCTGATTGCTTAATTATCTTGTTTTAATTTTTTTTTCCTCTTTTATTTTTGTCGAAACTGCAATTTTGCTAATGGCTAAAATAATTTTTGTTTAGTATATTTCTAGCATTCTCTGATAGCTTTATCTTTCTTTCTTTTTTTTCTTTTTTTTTTTTGTTTTGTCGAAATTGCAATTTCGCTAATGGCTAAAACAATTTTTTTTTAGTATTTTTCTAGCACTCTCTGGTAGCTTATCTTGTTTTTTTCTCTTTTATTTTTGTCGAAATTGCAATTTTGCTAATGGCTAAAACAAGTGTTTAATTGGATGGAGGATTACGATATACCTAAGGGAGGTCACTCTGATTTACCCAAAAAAAAAAAACTAGCTAAAGTGCTGATCTTGGTTAGATATTTATATAATTGCCACTACTAAAACAATCCATAAACATATTGTTATGGTTCAACAAACTAGCATTGCTATGGCAGAGAAGGAAAGAGTAAAATGTCTTGCTCACATCTACTACAGAGAAATATACTTGGAACCTCTTCATTATTTGGAATCCGAACACACCTTGCGTGTTGCCAAACGTCACAAATATCACAAGAAACCATACGCTCACCGTCGTCGTCTTTCGCTCCACAAGGACAGTCCACAACACATTTGCTCTTATTACCTTCAAATACATCCTCATCGATAAACATCCCCGGATCTTCGTTCACACCCTCAAAGATAACTTTGCCCCCATTTCCACTACCCCGATGACTAAATCCGAACCCTTGGCAGTTAAATTTGCGATAGATTTTACCACGATGCCCCTCAGTCCCAATAAATCTCTCTAAAGGTCCTTTCAACTTCTAGCTTTAGTTCATCAAAAGTAATGTTGTGGCTCAACATGAAGCACTCATATGGTACCATTACCATTTGAGGACTTTTGCTCACCTCACCACTAGTTGTTAGCAAATTGTAGAGTAGACTTTTGAGATTGTTTCAAACCCTACTTCAAATTTCAAATCTCGGTCCCCAGAATATTCTTTGATTAGGTAGTGGGTGTCTAGAATTATCCTTGAAGCTACTTGGATTGTCGAAAATAAACCTCTAGTCACCGAGGGTTTTGGCTCTTTAAGGATGCGTTGGTATAAATAAAACAAGTCCTTCATAAGTTGTACCCTTGTGATCTTTGAATCATTCGAAGTTAAAGCTTCTTGATTAGAGATGTCCTCCAAACAGTACTCAAGAACTTTTGTTACCGGATTTAAGCTACGACGAACCAAATAATTCCCCACAATGTGGTTTCCTAGTGACTTCAATACAAAATCTAGTAAACCGGTGTCACCAATGTAGGCACGAGCCATGTCTCGAACTTCTTGCCTTGAAACCCACCTAAATTCAGCTCTTTTTAAGGCCTCAACAATGACCCGAGTGGCCATTTCAACGCGCTTGGGTGACCATCTACAACTGCTTTCCACCAAAATTCTAGAATTGCGTGAATCGAAACAACTTTCCTTTGGAAGGCTCGATTTGAGCTCGAACAAGAAATGGAATAGATTGCCTAGTGTGGCCAAGGAATGACCAGAAAGTGTTTGGTACTTTGAGAATATGATTGATATCTCATGGACTGTGGTGCCAAGATGGTGAAGAACTATGAACAATGGGATGGTTTGTATGGCTTCAATGGCTTTTTGGTACATTGGTTGTGTAACACCGAAGCTTCCACGCCCGAATTTATAGCCCCATCGACTGAACCATGGCTCGCTGTATGCAATACTGTGGAGTAACCTCAACTCCATGCTTCTCTTCTGTGAATTGTCGTATAAACTCACTTTCCTACCAAATTAGACAATTATGATTAAGATGTTGCATGTTAATTGGGCAGTACATGCAAGAATCGATTATTTTGTTTCTGTAGTTTCTCAATGGTTACCTTAGAGTCCGTACATGACATAGAAATAGCACAAGAGCTTCTTTTTTTTTTTTTTTTTATTAGCAAATCAACATAATATTGATTCTAATAAAAATCAGATAATAGTGAAACTTATTCTGAATATGATCCTAACCCAATGTATTATAAGTTGCATTGTAGTTTCCTGTGAGCCTACTCAAAGAGACATATACAAAGGCCCCAAAATAAGAGGTTTAGGCCCACTGACTATCTTAACTTAAGCCAAACCATTTCTTTTTGGCTTGTCATTGGCCCAAACAACACAGCAGCGGTACAACTCAGATTTTAAATTTAATGAAATCAAGTTCAATAAGTGTTTATATGTGATCCAGTAGCAAACATTCCATCGTGAAAGACTATTATTGTGATGAAATGTTTGTTATTCGACCAACTCTAAATTAAGAAATTTGAAAATATAGAAATTAAAGTGAA